>CM024621.1:37803315-38167027 GCA_014182585.1 Eucalyptus coolabah
AAAAAACCACAAGCACTTAGTGTGTGAGAGATAGAAGAATGGTTGAAGCTACAGCAGCAATGAAAATTTAACAACATAGAAGACTTATTTTTCATCACCAAACGTAGCTAAGGTACATTAAATGCTAATACAATATTGATGTATTTCATCTTTCTTGGGGAAGAAATATTAAAATTTTCCGTTGTTTCTCGTTTCTTCTCTCGTCCAGCCCAAGCCCTCTTGCACTTAAACCAAATCTCGTGATGGATTCCGTTTCTTTGATGAGTCAATTTGCTTCTTTAAACCTCCCAACACCAGCTAAGCCATCCCTTCCTCTGAATCGAGGCCGCACAAAATCAAAGTCAAGGACATTTAGAAATGATGAGGACAGAATTCATCACTCTAGTTTTGTCCAACTTGCGCACATCCATGATTGCAAGTGACCATCTGCCAAAGATAAACGGAACACTGACAAAACAGAACTTCTTTAAAATCTCTCTTCATAAAATTTGTGCCAAAAATTTAGAGATAACGAAAACATCAGTGATGCAATTTTTCGATGAGTTCAGTGTTGTCTATGTGCTTTTTTTTTTTTATTAATGTGTTTCCAAAGACGCTTTTCTACTCAAGTCAGTTCTTCCGTTAAAATTGCAAATAGAAATGTAATTACGGCTGCCATCGGTGCCACGTCAACACTAAATGTGGCTAGGTATATTAGACGCTAATGTAATACGTAGGCATCTCATTTTTCTGGGTGAAGAAATAATTAAAGATGCATATTTTTGTTTTACAAATATTTAAAATTCATAGGCTAACTTTTTTGTTGACTTTTTATTGGTTGTTGTCATTTTTTTAGTATTCTTTAATTGGTAAAACATGCGCTAATTAAAACCATACCTTTCTTCGTGGCCGGGATTCAATTTTATTCTGGGGTGCGATTGCCCGCTTATTCTGGCGTTTTTATTGGTGCTGGAGGGCCCTCCTCCATTGTGGCTAAACGGGAAATTGGACCCGCTTAGCAAAGTCTTACTTGTCGAATATTTATTGTAAGGATTTCTAAGATATAACACCATAACCCAATCAAAAACTCATTCAGAAGCTTGATTATCATCACAAAATGTGGCCAGCTGCTAATCTCATATTTATCAGAAGAGAACGAAAAAGCCGAGACAGTGGAAACAACAGATAAGCACATGTGCAGGGAAGTTTGGGGAAGTTAGAAGGAGGAGCTCATGAGGAGTTTCCCCTGCTAGCATTCGTCTTTTATTTTTCTCCGCAGTTAGCTTCGCATAAGTTCGCACTCTGTTGAACCTCCGCTTCGTGCACTTTGTGAGGCGAGGTATGGAACCTTGGAGCGATTGGTAGCAATTTGAGTTTTTGGTACATAGGGTTTGAAGGATTTAATAGATTCTGATCAAATTTTTATCTGCCTTTTGTCAAAATAGATTGTCCCTTTTGATTTTCTCTCAAATGTCCATCAACTTTGGAAGATAAATTTACAAATCCTACTTGGATAAATATCAATTTTTTTTGTCCCTGATTTTGTACTTGTGATAAGGAAATTACTTTCTCAGTAAAAAGTTAGGAGATGCATCTGCGACCATGGGCATCCCTTGTTTTGTGATTGACACCATAAATGTAGTATAGGTGCTACTTATCGAGAAAACTTGATACTATGGATGATTTGCTATGATCCAAATGACACTTCCTTGAGCTCAATGGTGCTTACTAAAATCTCTTGTTCAAGAAGAAGATATGCATTTTAATTTTAATTTTTTTAGTTCAACAAGTTTGTAACGGTCACTGAGAATTTTTAAATAACAAGTATATCATCCACACTTATCTTTGTATGTGGGTAATGTCTATAATTTGTAACCAAAATTATGGTTTGAGAAAGTTGCTTTTAATTAAGGATGGAGAAAAATAGTCCTTTACGTAAAATATGATAAATTTTATTTGATAAAATATGTTATCAAATCAAGGAAGTTTGGTGAGCATGTGTTGGTGACCATGTTTAAAAGGACGAAGAATGAATTCTAGGAAAAGGATGAATCAGGTTTAAAGCAAACCATATCCATTTTCACATGGATATATTCTCCATATTCACTTGCACTTTCTTCGAAGAAAATAAATGGAATTTTATTAAAGTAAGAATAAGGTTGTCCATTAAAGAAATTCTATAGATAGATGTATAAACCAAAGTTGACGGCCCTTAATTAAAAGATTTCCACATGCCCATCTTTAAAAAAAAAAAAACAAAAAAAAAAACTGATGATTTTTAGTCCACCATTTAAAGGTGATGCTTTGAAAACAATATTAGAGGTTCAACAAGAGCGAGGGTCAGTAAACAATTCCATCAGTTCAACTAGTCCAACCATTGAAAATCACTGTTTGAATAAAGAATGAAGAAAGAAAATTAAGCACTATATGTGATGATAATTTTGAAAATTTTATGTGTGAATTCACATGTAGATGTTCTCCAATGAGTAGAAATCTTTTATTTTTCCTATCAATTGTCATAGGCTGAATTGTCTTAATAAAAGTGCGCAGAGACTTGCTAATTTTCCAAGTTTACCAAATATTTTTAAGTCGCATATTAGGGTACCAACAAGAAGATAGTTAAACATGATGTCATACAATTACCATTTAACAGACATATAAAAGCTTAGAGAGACCAATATTGGTGCCACTGAAATGAGTTTATGTTGCAGTTATTATACCCATTTTTTGTTTTTTTTTTTGGTAAGTATACCCATTTTTTGTTTATTCTTCCTAATTTTCTTTTCGTGTATATTTTAATAAAGAGGGTGGCTGAACGTGATTTAAATGCCAATAGCACATAGGATGTAGATAGATATCATTTGAAGTTCAGGCCAAATCAATAAAAAAATCATATATCTATATGAAAGGAATAAAAATAATTTCACTTTAACCAATAAAATGAACTCTTCATCGATTACACGACAAATAACGCTTATATGATAAGCTGATGTGGCCTCATTTTATCATTGAAAAAGTAAAACAGAAAAAACTTGATGACTTTAAACGCAAAATAAAATGTTTTTTATCAAAGAGAAAAAGAAAAAAGAAGAAGAACAACGTAACATAATCTTGAAGCAAAAGCAATTGTCGCATTTTCCTCCCCTTTATTCCTTTCAATTTACTGAGAAAGCATTGCGCAAATGCCAATGTGATCGCATCATCAAGCATGTAAAAGACTGCAATGCCCTCCACCTTTTCTTTGTAAAGCTAATTCTGTGGTTGGCTAAGCTTGGTGATGCTGATCCCTCAAAACGATTCTAGAAAATTTGATAGTGTTGTTCAAAGGGTGCTTTTATTTTTGTTGGCCATTACTTTTGGCCACAATGATTTGCATTATTTTCCTTTCATTATGGACCAGACACAGACTCACACTTATATGCACAATAGAATTTACTCTATTTTTCATAATATCTAACTAATGGATTGCTCGTATTTAGGAACTTCCTCCATAACGTAATTGATAACAACCATATCTTCTTTGATCATGTGGACTCATGTGAATTTTTCATTAGTTAATTTGGCCCTTAAATCATAGTGCTTCGTGTGAGCACTTCCCTAACAAGTGCTCAAAAGTCAACTATACAGACTGATCTTTGGCCCATTGAAAACTTTGCTCTTTTTTTTGGCATTACTAAATACATATTGAAGTGTTCCTTTGTTGAGTGCATATATGAGGTAAATAAAAGGAGATATGCACATGTTGCGACCTCTTCAAACACTCCTGTAGGTGCAGAGGTTAATGGGTGGCTAAGTCCAAGCTTAATCCAGACTCTCCTACGCCTGCTAATTTGCGATTTATAGTTCGAGTTTTTAACTTGCAAGTCATTTTATTTATGAGTCGTCGGTAATCAATTTATGGGAGGTCAATTAGAAATCCAAATAAAATATTGAAAAAAACATTTTACTCATGTACAACAAGAGAAATTAGGATTAAGGACTTGATTACACCAATTAATCAATTAATGCCTTTTCGGTACCTAATTTTATTTAAACCTTGAGATTTGATTTTTTTTTTTTTGATTTTTCATACTTTTTTGGAGAAAATTACTCAAGAGTTATTTTTAATGCCTTTCCTCTCCTCAGAATCTTTTGATTTTTTTTTTTAAAAAATTTAAAATATATTTTGATATATAGAAAATAAAATGTTACATTAGGGGAGGTCGAAGGCAGCCCGGGCCCGCCGACCTGGGTAGCGAGACCCCAGCCGGACTGGGCCTGATTTGCGGGCCTACTCCAGCTGAAGAGAAATGGATCCCCCCAGCCCCTAAAAAGCAAATAAACTAATCCGTAATTCATCTCAGCCCAAAGACCAAACCCTAAAGATCCGATTGGATCCTGTTCCTGACCCGGATCCGACCCGACACCCCCTGGCGTTCTCCGCGCTCCTCGCGGCACCCTCTGCTCTCCGCGGTTTGGCCGGCTGAGATAGCGGCGCCGCTCGCCTTGGCCGTGCTGCACGCCCACTTGGTCGTCGCCTTGGCTGGCCCAAGTCGCGGGCTTGGTCTTTGCCCGAGTCGCCGCTCCTCAACCGGCGTTCTCGCCGCCGGTATCCTAGGCCGGACACACAATAACAGCGACGGGGGGCAACGGAACCAATGAACAGCCAACACTCAGGGAATCCAGCATCGCAGGAAGGCCACCGGGGAGCATGACAAGCAGGACGACTCAGCTCCGCCCAAAACAGGGAAATAAAATCCAGATCTCATTGTGGCATTTTGTCGAACGGTTAAGTGCGCTACCGAAGCGAGAGATCCCTGGCCCTAACGGGGTTGGAACCTGCGATGGCGCTCTCGTTGACGAACCAGAATACGCATGATGGCGTAAAGAGGGACGGTCAGTGGCCGGAGCTCGCGTGAGCCAGGTGGCCATGAGCTCCGGTTCCCATCTAATAAGGAATAGTTTTGATTAGCAAGCAATATTTACGTGAACGCACCATAAGATTTCCCTCTTCTCGCTTACGAATGTGTGGAAAGAGACTAATATTCGTAAGCTTCGACTCGTGCAAGACAAAACATAATTGTAAGGCCCTAAGAAATATTTTCTTCATCACCATTTACAGTTGCTCACACTAGCCTGCACAAGAGAATAAGTTTATTAATTAATTACACTATGTTTGTTATGGTTCTTGGCTAGTAACTTTAACAATTGTTGTAATCGGTAGCATGCCTATTCTACTTGACCATATGGACTCATGTGAAGGTTCTTAGCTATTTTGGTTCCATAACAAATGAGTTTCACTTAAATGATTCGAGTGCCTAATTAGATCTCTTCCCTTAAATCCAAAATAAAAGAAGAAACATTTGCAAGTCGGCAATACAAATCAATGTATGGCCCACTGAAATTTTTCTTTTCTTTTTTAAAATCGGCATTAGTATATACATTTTGAAACCTTTTTTTTTATTGAGTGCACATGTGAAGTAAAAAAGAAAAAGCCACTTCTGACATTTCGATTAAAAAAAGATTCAATGATTCTCAAAAAAAGAGGTCATGAATTGATTAACAAAGGTTAGCGTTGCTTTATTAGTGATGTTATAGTTACTTCTTTAATGTTTGGGAAAGGAAGGAAATGGAGAAACCGAAAGTTTGGGCGGAAAATGCATAAATTTTATAAATATGTTCAGAAAAAGAGAGCGCGTGAAATTTTGGAATTCTCTCCCATGATATTCCTCACCCCCTTGTCTCAAACAAAGCAAGACACTGAACTAGTAAATCCAATTCAACCTTAGGCCTCTTTAGTTTTGTGAGTTTTCTGTACTAAAATCTTAATTTAGGCTCAGAATTAGGCATAACTTGTGGGCCTATGAGCTTTTGGGCTGAGCCTGATAGTCACGACTTGTAAATTTTAAACTTCACATTTGATGAGAGAGAAAGGAGAATTACCTGTGGTTGTTACTTCTATTCATTCAATCAACAATTTTAACCACTGGGATTACCCCTATTTCCAACATGGAAGGGAGAGATAAGGGATTCAAATCCCCACATTCTCATGGGGTGGGGACGCGTAAATTTCAAAAGTGGGTTTTCACTCCCACGCCTTGCAAGGCGGGGGCAAAAGTCCGAGTGAGTGTATAGTAGGAATCAACGATTTTCAACCTAGTCTTAATTATGAAATAGATCCTTGAAAATGAAAAGAAAAAAAGTTTATACTCAATTCATTAACCTTTTTGGCCTCGTTTGGTTTGGTTTTAGGGAATGTCTTTGGGAAAATATAAATACCTTTAGATTAAGAGAATTTTCTGAAATGCAAATAACGTTTGATGAATTGTAATTCTAAAGTGTATTGAGAAACAACTTTGGCAAAAATGTTATTTGGTAAAAATTGCATTTGTAAAGGACTTTTACCAAATTAAAAAAAAAGAAGATTTTAAAAAAAAAAATTTGAAGTCCAGCCATTGACTGATCGGATCTGGCCCCCGGATGCCCTCGCCCGAGGTCGTGTGACCTTAGGTAGCGGTCACCTAGGGTGGCTTGATCTAGGCGATCGTCGGGTGACCTCAAGCGTTGGCCAAACCAGGCGGCCGATGCCTAAGGTTGCGTGATGGCCGAACTCAGGCCGCTAATGCCTGGGGTCATGCAACTTCAAACGGCCGTCACCTAGGGTGGTGTGACCCAAGCGTTGCCTAAGGTTTGGTGATGGTTGCCAAGGTTGAGCAACCCTTAGGCGAGGGTTGTTGGCACGCACGACCCCTTGGCCGGTGGTCGTCGGCCTCCAATCATCCTTTCCGTGTAGCAGTCTTTGGAGAAGATGCCTTTCTCCCTTATCCGCATCTTCTATTTTTAATATAACCGTTAAAGTTGGTATAGTTGGTCAAGACATTAGGAGAAGGTCACCAATTCAATACAACCAAACACGTGCAAATTGTTTTGTGTCCATGGCCACTCATGCATAAGCAAAAGGCGTGGATAGTTGATAAGTCCATATTTAAAATAGTCCATGCCTCTATTAGAATGATGTTAAATTTTTGGTAAGATCTAAATAAAGAGGGATCGGTACTGTCCTAAATATAATGATGACGTAAGTATTATAGACTTTAAAAACTTGCCTAAATTGTACCTTTTGAAAAGCGAGGGCATGGAGGTCAGGTGATTATCTTCATTTTGCGGAATGGATCTAAGTTTTTTGTATTATATTTTGATCTCGTATTTTTTTAAAGAAGTGTTGATGAAGCTTTTCGTGCTTAAATAGATCTCATCAGTAAATTTTAGTATTGTGGCCAATGCACGGTCGTAGCATCAAGAGAGGACCTTTTGCGCTATATAGAGACAATATGTGGCAGCAATCCTCGGTGCTCTCAGGTGATATACATCGGGCCCGTTTGGTTCGCTTTTGGGGAATGCATTTGCGAAATGCAAATACCTTTGGGTAAAGGGGTTTTCAAATGCAAATGTCGTTTGGTAAAATTTGCATTGAGAAACAACTTTGGCCAAAATACCGTTTGGTAAAATTTACATTTATAATTAACTTTTATTAAATTAAAAAAGCAAAAATATGTTTATATTTTTATATAAACATATTATTATATAAAAATATAAACATATAAACATAAAATATATTTATATAAAAAATGGATATGTTTATATCTATATAAAATATATAAAAATATATAAAAATATATTATATATTTTTATAAATATATATTTATTAAACATAAAATATAAAAAAATGGATATGTTTATATTTTTATATAAAAAATAAACATAAAATATATGTTTATATATTTATACCGGACCGCCGACCGGCGGCCGAACCGCCTGAATAAAAAATAAGTTTATGTTTTTTATATAAACATATTTTTATATAAAAATATAAAAATATAAACATAAAATATATTTATTAAAAATAAAATATATATAAAAATAGATGTGTTTATATAAATATATATATTTATATAAAAACAATAGGAGAAAAAAATAGATATGTTTATATTTATAAATATATATATATTTATTAAACATAAAATATATTTATATAAAAAATGGATATGTTTATATCTATATAAAATATATATAAACATAAAATATAGAAAAATAGATATGTTTATATATTTATATAAAATATAAAATATATATTTTTATATAAAAATATAAACATATTTATTTTTATATAAATATATTTATTTTTATTCGGGCGACCGATTGGCTTCTCTACCGAAGAGATGAATAATACCGTGTTGCATTCCGAAGATGCAACTTGCCAAAAGGACCTCAAGAGCTGCATTTGGCTAAAGGCCCTTAGAGCCACTTGGAGATGTAATTGCATCTCACCAAAGTCGCGCAAAAAAACGAACCAAACAGCTTTGCATTTGGCCAAGGGACTTTAGAGCCCAAATGAGCATTCCAAATGCTGAACCAAACAGGGGCCATCATCTCATCCTTCGTGTTCATTTGCTTCCAATTTTTTTTTTATATGAAATATTTAATAATAACATTATACTGCAAATTTCACCATGCATTGATCGTAGCAGGCATTTGACTAATATAGAAATATGCATTGTTTTAAGTGCGAATTGTCGTGACCTTCCTTAGGTTGATATTAGATACATTAGAGGAAATTTGATGGATTGTTACACAGAGAATGGTTCCTCTTAATAAATGGGGCTTACACTTAACACGTGCCCTTTTAAGTCCTGCTGATCATAACTTAATTTTTTCAATTAATCATTTGTTCAAGATCAAGCTAAAGAGTCACTACCAACCTATGATGAATTAGTTAGAAACTAGGGTGAGATGCAAGAGCGTACGAAGGACTCACGTGTCTTGGAATTTGAGTACATTAAATTAATCTAATGCAATTTCAGTATCTTTTATAAAAAAAAATGTTTGCGTGTGGTCTCTTCAATTTTTGTTTTCCTAAATCCTTTAATATGGGAAAGATGATAATGCATGGTGCTTGAGCGGTAAAAGATAAACAAGCAAGCCACAATAAATATTAACCATACTAATAAATAAAAGGTGCAGAGAAATAAATAACCTGAGCTGTATAGGGTAAAATTTTATAAAGCTATGTTATTAAAGCTCCGGACAAGACTCTTGTGAGCTGTAAATAGAAATTCAATATAAACTCTCCTAAATAAACCGTTGCTTAAAAAAAACAAATATGAAAACATGAGGTATTATATGAATACTAAATGAATTATTTTCATAAAATGAACTATGATATATGGATATAAGAATCTAATTGATGCTATTCAAATGTAAATGTTATTCAAATGTAATGCTATCTACTTCAATACCATTAAATGCAATCCTAGGTGAAATTTTTGATGGAGATGCAATCCTAGATGAAATTAATGAAATTCTCATTAAGAAGTAGTCTGAGAATACATAAAATTTGCTTCTGAACACAGCAAATTCGAAAGGCTAAGGGCCCAGCGCGCGCCTTGACGCCGATGAGGTCCCGACTTCTTCTTCTTCTCCCTCGTCCTCCTCTGTTCTCTCACTTCTGTCCGTGCGCAGAGAGGCAGGAAGAGGGAGATATGAGAAAATGAGAGTTTCTCGTTGTTTTCTTCCCCGAGAAAATGAGAAGAAAAATAGAGAATGTGCGGTGCAACTGTTGACCGGCAGCGTTTGGATTGGCCGTGGTGTTTCGAGATTATCGGCGATTTTTTGGACAGAGACGCCCCCGAGAGGGCACTGGCGAGCCGGCGGACAGTTTTGTGGTTAGAGGAGATCGGCGCGTCGAAGTTATCGAACCATCCATCCCCCGTCCCTGCGACCCGAAAAATGATTGGATTACTCGGTCGCCGGTTTGTCGCTGAAAGCTAACTAAAAGGAAGTGCGAAGCGGGGTACGCCGAGGAGCGGACAGCCACCAGCCATCATCATCATCGAGGAGGATCAATGCTGTTATTATGCTGTGTTCGAAGCACCCCACGAATCTTTTTGCAGATCCCTATCCTGTCTTAATGGTAGGCTTTCCAAAAGCTCTAGGTAACAGAACAGAAAACAAAATCAATGAGATGCCGAGACAAAAATAACTCCATTCCTGGTCAGCCTCCTGTCCCATCGATGGTAACAAATCGACTTTCTCTCAACGAAGTAGCAAGAAAGAAAAAAATATATATATGGTTTTAAGGAAGGTCTATTTCCAAGAAGCAATTGGGAACCCATTGCTTATGATGTGTCATCATCCATTGGCAGCTCTACAACTGATGTCAATCTGGACAGTTTTAAGTTATGTAATTATTTTAATCATTCAGCTCAAGAGAGCAGTGGCATCAAGTCGTCAAACAAATCAAATCAATTGATCAAAAAAAGTAGTCACTGGAATCCTTTCAGTGAGAATTGTCCGACGTTGGGATGTAACACAGGCCATTATAATACGATGCCTTGCAAAGAGCACTTGAATGCCCAAGTCAGGGAAGACCCTTTTAGGACTCTAGAGAATTGGCAACAAGGCGCACTAGACTTTCCGAGTGGATGTGGTTGTCATGAAATTTCTTTTCCTGATCCGAAAAAGTGCACTAACGAAAGATTCATGGACACAAACTTCATGTTGAAGAATTCAGAAGGCCCCTGTTCATCAATTGATAGTGATACAAATAAAGTTGATAAATGTTGATGCTGGTGATGAGATTCAATGGGAACATTTGCTCATTGGTGAAAGGAATGGACTAGGTATTGCTTTGATTAGGTCGCTGGTTGAATAGATTCATGTCCTTATGCAGGTCCACATATTAGCTCAGGGAGCAAGACTCATGAATACATATGTAGATCCCGTTGCTGCATTTTTGTGTGACATTTGTCTAGTACTATGAGATATGCTTTATCACTACTTTACCGCCTAATATGCTAATGGCTAGCTAGCCATGTAAAAAGAAGTGCATGTCTTCTGATAGAAAGTTATCTATGGCAATCCGAATGTAAGCATAATTGCAGTACTTATTATAGGATGCAGTGCAACGTTGTCTCATTGAATTGCATTTACTGTTTATTATGTCAGAAATTTTACCCCATTTCATCGTCTTCCAAATAGGCTATTGTGGAGAGGTCTATCATGCTTGCTGGAATGGCAAGGTCAGTTGAAAATATTTCTAAATTCTTGCAAATTAAGAATTTGTCATTACACTAGTTACTTGAAGATTTGTCTGAATTTATGGAATGTGATTATATCCATTGATCCTTTTATATGATTGCTTTTAAGCAAAAGATCCTGCTTGAATATGACGTCTTTCAGTCAAAAGAAATGACAGTTAGTACTACTTTTTTTTTTTTTTTTGGCAAACAGTTAGTACTACTTCAATGTCCTGCTTTTGGGCTAATGTTTTAGATTTCTAGACTAAGCAGCTAGTGTGTAATAGTGACATCAGATAGTATCAAAATTTGGCATTTCAACTAGGGTTGGTATCTGCCCAAAAAAAAAAAAAAAAAAACTGGGTTGGTAAAAAAATCTCCAGAATTGGTACCTTGACATACGCACATGACTTGTTGGACCGATGCCAACCATAATACTAATCGCTCGCTGCCCATTCATGGCCTCGTATTGCTACTCTCTTTTGTTATTTGGATAAGCAAAAGGAAGTTTTACTTTTGGCTCCCTTGCTACTCTGTTATTAGGTGCTGTTGAGATTCTGCTTCCATGTTTAGCTCTTCGGTAAAGAGTTGCAAGTTCTCTAGATGTAATCGAATCCTTATTGTGAAGACTGAAGATTTTTGTACAAATAGTCACAATGAATAGGCTGTTGCAAAGTCTTTTTGTATATTGTTAGTTTGTGACTCAATCGAACCCCATTCATTTGGTAGAAGCACTTTAAACATTGGGTTGTTTAGGTTTATCGTTTTTATGGTTTTTTTTTTTTTTTATGACTAGGGATCGCCAGAGATCACCATTTGAGGATCACACGACCCTTTGGTGCTCGGCAGCACTGGTGGGGCCTCGCCGCAAGCCGCTATTTAGACATAAACTCTCGGGGGGCTAGCCTAGTAAATCATCCCTGGAACCCTCACTTAAGTTGCGAGCATCTGGAGATTCGAACTCGTTCCCTCAGCGATGAGGTAGTAAAGCCCAACCATCACATCTACTTACGAGTGGGTGTTTTTATGGTTTTATATACTCTTAATTATCAAGAAATGGAAAGAGAAGCAACGGATGACTCTTTTTCTCTTTTTAACATTTTCCAAAGAATTTTATGCACTTATTATCAGTACTTTGCAGTTTAGACATTACCTCTTGCAAAATACTTGGTGATGTGCTCTTAGTATTTAAAATTCTATAATGTATCATGAGACCTAAGATAAATTGCAATGTCTTTGAGTCTACATCTGGCTCGACTTGCAAGTTCACCAGGAGGTGGCTGTGAAGAAACTTTAGGATCAGGATCTCTCGGGTGCTCCTTTGGATATGTTCAAACGAGAAGTAAGCTATCAATAGTTCTTTCATTTGTGAATTTATCTTCCAGTTCCCTTTTTTTGCGAATAGAATCTTCCAGATTTATTGAGAACTCAAAACTTGTACAGAATAAAACTTGGATGAACATTGTAAAGGAAAGAATAGCGCGGCCGGATAATAGACATGAGTTTCACAGTAAGACTACCTTATCACACCATGCATTCTGCATTGTCATAAATATTACAGTAACACCTCACCCTTCATGCTCACCACCCATTCGACGTTTTGCCTTGGAGATGACAATGTTGAATTAATTGATCAATTTGAGAATGCATAGGAGTGATTTGTATGTTGTTGTTCAGTGTGCTGATCATATATTGCTAATTGATGCTTCATCCTTGATGGCCTAGAGTTCTCCTTCCCTCGGTGCTTCCGTTTACTTGTTCTCAGTGAAATAAATACCGGGAGGATGGTTGAATTTTCCTCTAAACCGAGAGCCTCTGGATTTATTTTTGAGCTTGAATTGTTCAAAGTGCACGTATCATAATCGTCCAGTTGTTAATGTAGAGAAATCCTCTATAACCGCAAATTGTTCATATGTTGGAGTTGTAGCTTTTCTTTCACATACTAACTGGTGCCCTGTTTTGCGCTTGGTTGAGACTCCACATCGCATGCATTGGATGCCCTGGAGTATTATTTATGTCATGCTTGCAATGTACGTGTAGGTACATGGTGGTTTATCTTGGTTGTCACCATTAGCTTGCACTATATCCATTTCAGGATGTGGTATTTGTTGAATTTTGTACAATCACCACATCGTAGGCTTGCTAAATATGTCTATTATTATGGTACATGGCTCAAATTTACTGGAGTCATTGTTATTCTTGCTGTACATGTTCAAAAATATGTTGATCTTTTGGCTATGAGTGTTGAACAAAAATATGCTGATTTCTTGGCTATGAATATTGTGTATGTTCGTAACATGCTTTAGTCATGGTTATAACTGTTTTGTATGACTTAAATTCGCTGGATTCATTTTCATGTGTCCATATCCATTCGTGTTCAAACAACAGTTGCCAAGACTTGTGTATGTGTTATCCTAGTCATATGAGTTGATGTGAGGAATCCATGTTAATTTTCGAGGGAGATAATTATGTTGTCATGCTTTAATTGCTGAAATTTAACATGTATCCATTGTACAAGTATCGTTTATCTTCATTTGAATTCAATTTGTACTCATCTTGATCGCGTGAGCGCATGTACACTTGCTAGAAGATATGTTTCAAGTCCATTACTAAAAAAATCAGGAATCTCGACCTTTACTGTTATGATTTTGTTTTGGATTTTGCTGACTTCATTTTGTTAATTACGAATTGTGCTATTTTAAGACTCATTTGAGTGTGGTTTTGATAACCCATGATAATGTGACAATGTATACTTGAATTGCTAGTTATCGGTACATGTTTGGGTATTATTGGAGTGGGTAAGTTGTAAATCTTGCAAGCTTAATGAGCTGGACCTTGCAGTGAATCCTCTTGGGCATGAATTTGAATGATATTATTGCCATTTGTTGATTGGTTTGATGGTCCTTGGGTGCATGTAAGTATGTGGTTCATCTCCAGTCACCTTGATACATTAGAATGATGACCTTAATACATTAGAATGTTGCGTTCAGCTCAATCGAAGTTAGTGACGCCGGAAAGTGATGAAAATAAATATAAAATGATGCTGGAAATTTAAGCGAAAATAACCAGAGTAAACATGCAAGATAACATGAATATAGGGGATAATTGCCTAAAAAAATCCAAACCAAAGTAAATTTTTCAATTTTGCCAAATAGTTTTAAATGTTAAATCTTATGACAATTTGCCAAAATTAAAATGTTTAGGATTGAATTAAACTCATGACAATAGTTTTAGGACTTTTTAGGCAGCTTTTTCCATGATTATGCATGCCGGTAGAGGCCTGGGAGGTATTATGCAGGTGAAAAATATCAGAATTCCTACTATCCATGGATCGGACAGTGGTGTTCAGCACGTTCACACAGACTAGGGCATTAGGTTCGAACCAATGCAATGAAAAACCAACGGTGATGCGTGCAACTATTTCAATTGTAAAGGCGAATTATGGGAACAGAAACCAATTTTGGGGCAAAAAATGAATAACTACTCCTTCTCCGGCCATGGATTGGCCTGAATAGGGGTATAAATGTGCAAAATTATGGACTACACGATGCAGATTTTTCCTACAATGTTATGCCCACATTTATTGAAACATGGAGAACAATCGACACGAACTGATACCTAGAAAAAGACTCAATTATGAGATTACAACGAACCCAGCATAAAGAAAATAAACCGAAAATTGAGCAAACGCAAGGACATGCATCGTATAGCTAAGGAATATAGGTTCTCGCATGACTGACTCCGGGGACAACGGAGGAAGTTTAAAGCGCTGCTTCTTCTGGCCCGAGTCTCTTCGGCTTCAGAGCACGAGAGTGAGAGAATGGATATGAAATCATGAATGTGAGTGATTGTGCACCTCCACCGAGTCTCCCACTCCCTTCCATCTTTGTTCTTATTTTCCTCATCCCCCGACCTTCCCACATTCTTCTTGTCCTTTTCTCCACGTTCTGCTGAGCCACCAAATCCGTTTCCTTACCTATCTTTTTCCATTTCCTCCATCGCTCCTTCTTTATAATGCTAGATTGGCGTCCTCCTTGTAAAACTGCCAAAAGTGTTGCTTGTGTTACGGCACCATTTGAGTTCCCAGGAATAACGAACGGGTGGACGAAAGATCTGCAGACGAGGAATTTTGGTGTAAGACACTAAGTGAGGAGATACTCATTCAGTCATTTGTCTAGTTATGATGCAGGATTAGAAAAAAAAAATGAGGACCTCGTTCCTTTTGCTTTCTGCCCGAGATCTCCAGCTTTCCCGTGGACAAAATTTAATCCTTTCCTTGTCAATTTCAGCATCCCCATCATCTCAGATGCCTTGGTTACTACTTGGTTTAAAATGGTCTAAGGTGGCAAGAAATGGAGTCATACTTATTTGGCATGATCAAATGACATTTTGGCCAAAGAAATAGAGTTAGCAGAGAGTGCTTGAATTTGGGAGGAGAGAGAGAAGGGACCGAACTCGTGAGCTCCACTTTAAATGAGGGAATGAGCCTAGACTTGGTGTGAATATAGGGCTATCTATCGGGTTGATTCGAAAGGAGTTCACATCAGCCCCATGCTTCACTTGATGCAAAATGTCTCAAATGTCCAAATGCAATAAAGAATATAAAATGGATGATTACCCCGACCGGAAAAAAAAAAAAAAAGAAGCAGCTCCTCTTACATCCGAAAAGGAACCCCTCACTCTCTCTCTCTCTCTCTAGCTATAAAAGGAGATAAGAGTCTGATAATTTTTAATATTTTCGGATTTTCTGAATTTTTTAATGATTTTAGTGATTTTAATTTTTAAATTTGATTTTCTATTATTGTTATTATATTCGGGATACGGGTTCGGATTGGGTTTACCCGATCCAAATCACTGACCCAGCCCCCCTACTTGGATCCGCCCTGCGTCGGATTAAAACCAAGTTTTTAAAAGTATTTTCTTCCTTAAAAAAAAAAAAAGAAAAAAAATCTTTTTCCTATTTTTGCATTTTATTTTTTTCATCTCCTTTTGGAGGTCTTCTTCAAGCGACGTCTTCATCCTGTGCAGGTCTTCTTCCCGAAGACACTATCATCGCCGAAACCACACTGATCTTCAATCAAGACTTAGCACTCTAAAAACACAGGAATGAAGACATACGTATCTCAGCATGTCATCAACGCACACTCGACGCTTGCTCTTCACCGTCTCCTTTCGCCGGACCTCCACCGTTAATTGCCGGAATAACACCACCGGCGACCACCGCAGGAATGCATAAAGATGCCCAAAAATAAAAAGAAAGGAACGTTCGGATGTGGTCGTAGTAAGAATGAAACAAGACTGATATCCACTCTAGAGGCTAGCAAATCAATCGATAGTAATCAACCTACATCCACATATTCCCAGATTTGAACAAGATCACGGATAATTTTCTGCTTGTGCCCTGAGGCATTTAATCAAACAGGTTATGTGCATTTCATCCGCGATGCCCATATCCAGTTCCAGAACAAACGGCTCATTCTCGGCCATCACAAAAGATGTAAACCTATTTCGGATCAATACACGTTCGAATTGCAAACATCACGAAGAAGTTACAGCAACCCAAAATCGATGGAGATGGCGTTCGGCTGCAATGGACGTCGACTGATGAGAAGGCTCAACTTCTCCAGAAACTTTACCTTTTTCATCCTCTCTTTTCTCGTTCTTCTCTGGCTTCTCCTTTCTTTCCAGCGAAGCTCTCCTGAAACCTCCAATGGCCGACGTCCCTTCTTCTTCTCTCTCTCTCTCTCTCTCTCTCTCTCCTCTTTCCTTCTGTTTTCCTCTCGAGCTGAAACCTCAGCCAGCCTATCCTCCCCTCTCTGTTGTGCGTCGTCTCCATCTCCTCTCCCATTAGAAAGACTCTAGGATCTCCAGACATAATTCCTCGTCAAGCACCGAATTCATAGCCTCTCTCACGGTCATCATCTCTTTCGCCGCAGTAGCGTAGCCGTGAAACCGGGGTCGCCGCCGTGGCGTGCAACTCTTCCGCAGCCTCTCTTTTTTTAACAGCACAGCATCCGAGCCTCCGGCGGCGGCTTTTCGCCTCAGAATCGACAACATCTCGCGCTCTCGATACTCGAACTCTCGAGCTCGCTCTCGCCGCCAGATAACTACTATCAGCAACGTCGCCACGCGCCGATCGAGAGAAGGGAGACTCTGCGCGGCTAGGAGAACTCGGAACTTCGAGAGCGACGTCGTAGCCGAGTAGGCGGTGACGAGAGAGCGCTCGAGAAGAAGAAGGAAGGGAAGGAGGCGAAGATGGTGATCAGGTGAAGGCCTCGACGTGGAGGGTGATGAGAGCAGACACCTGCACCTCTCTCTGTCTCTCTCTGTTATCCCTCGCCGGCTCACGGTTCTAGAAGGTTTCTCTTGGATCCGCTTCCGTCACATGCTCGTTACTCATCCCTCGTCGCCGGGCCTTCTTCGGTGAACGTCACTGCACTTTATTCTTTTTTCAACGCTCACAGGCGCGTTGTGCGCAAGAGATGGGAGACAGGGGCGAAGGGGCTGGGCTCCTTTCTTGTCTTCTTGGGCTCAAGTTGTTGGCTTAAAGAACAGAGAAAAATGGGCCGAAAGAGAGGGGTTGGGAATTAAAAGGTCGAAAATTGCCAAGTGGGATTTTATTTTTATATCATTTTTTATGTTTTTATATTTTTAATCAAAATTTTGCTATCTCATTTTTTGTTTTTATTTTTTTGTATTTTTATATTTTTGCAAAAAATGGACACTTAGATATCGGTAAAAATTCGGGTGTTAACAGTAGTCTTGATGTTCAAATGGTGGCATCTTATAATGTGGTGATGTTGAGTTAAGTGGTGGTCAATCTTGTGACAACAACGGTTGACTTTGGCACCATTATGGAGTGGAGGAACCAAAGTTGCTTAGTGTTGATGTACGAACTATTATAAAAGGGATAAGAGTTGTAACGTGAATTCTATCTACATGATTGCCACGTGGATGGCAATTGTAATGGCAATTGTAAAATTAATTGTAAAGCTGATTGTATAGGTTTATGTCCATATTTGCTAACATCATTAGTATTAGACTTTTTAACGAAAGGATAAATTTCGCTTGAATTTAAATTTTAAGGATTGCATTTCATATAAAAAAAAAAAATCTAACCTAAGTTGTTGTTACGCTTACACTAGCCAAGGGAAATGTGCAAGATGGAGAAAAGAGATGTGTTTTGAGCCATGCCCGGATGATTGGAAATGCAAATTGTTCCCTCCGTGAAATTACATCTCTAGCCGCAGTTTTGACCTACGACGGAGTCTTCATAATTGTATTTTCATTATCACATAATAAAAATATATATATCTTTAAAAAAAATAATTGACGAATGTCCAAAATATTTATTAAACATACCTAATTCATTGAAAATTTGGTTTTTTTTTTCTAATTTAGGTTATTATGAGGGCATTTGTTAAGGAAAGACTCATTAAGAATATGATCAATTTAATGAGTAAGCACTGCCAAGTACTATTTAATTACAAACTTACTTTATTTTAACAAATTGATATATAAATCATCTCATCGTTTGTGTTCATTTGCTTCCAATTTTTTTTTATAATTTTTATAAAATATTTGTTAATAACATTACACTGCAAATCTCGCCATACATTGATTGTATTGAATTTTGGAGTTCATTCTCACGTAACATGCAAACATTGACTGATATAAAAATATGCAATACTTTAAGTACAAATTGTCACCACCCTCCCGAGGGTGATATTAGATACATATGAGGAAATTTGATGGATTGCTAAATGGGGAATGGTTCCTCTCAGTAGATGGGGCCTATACCTAGCATGTGCCCTTTCATGTCTTATCAATCGTAACTTAATTTTTCCAATTAATCATTCATTCAAGATTAGGCTAAAAAGTCACCACTGACCTATTATGAGTAAGTTAGAAACTTAGGCAAGATGTGAGAGCCTACGAACCAAAGATTCACATGTCCCGGAACTTGAGTATGCTAGATTAATCTAATGCTATTTCGATACATTTCATAAAAAAGTTTGCATACAGTCTCTTCAATTTTTGTTTTCCTAAATCCTCTAATATGGGAACGATGATAATGCATAGCGCTCGAGCAATAAAATTAAGCAATGATCACGTAATCTAGGACATTCTTCTTTCACAATCACCAATATTCTCCTCATGAAAGAACATCCCACAAACAAGTATACCGATGGCAATGGGGAACATAGTGGGAGGGTTCAATGTAGTCTCTTAAATACCAAAAGCAATGAGCATTTGAGACAAACCAACCTAGATGATTTCACTGCCACCTGATATCAAAGCTTGACCTTCACTAAATTCTGCTGAATCTAACTCAAAAATCGGTCTTACAAGGCACATATTTAAAAGGGGAAAATAACTAAGTATAGGTACACAATTTAGTATTATTGTGACAAAAGAACTAGATGATCGATAAGAAAAGAGATTCCATTATATTTCCAAAAATGCATCTGCAATATAGGTCAACGACAAACTCGGGGTGCAAAGCTCCTCTTGCATCCGCATGCAAAAACCACTAATGGATGTTGCGACCTCCCAAAGCCCTACCATGGGCACAGAGGCTAATGACTAATGCTAAGTATGGCTTAGTTCGGATTGTCCCAAGCCCACTAATTTGCAACTTATAATCTGAATTTTTAACTTGCAAGTCATTTTTATTTAAGAGTTGCCACTAATTAATTTTGATTGAGTTGATTAAAAATATAAATAAAATATTGGAAGAAATATTGTACTCCTGCACATTCAAAGAAACTATGATTAAGAATTTGATCACACTATGTATCAACTAATGTCCTTTCAATACTTAATTTTGTTTAAAGTTTGAAGTTTGATTTTTTGACAAATTTTTCATGCATTAAAAAAACTCAAAAAAAAAAATTAGGCTATTCCCTAATTTTAGAACTTTTCGATTTTTTTAAAACTTTTTAATTAATTTTTATTAAAAAATTAAAATAACAAGATAATATAAACCTGGCCCGGATCCCTCATCCGGATGGCCAGAGAAGAGCCCCTTTTCGTCCCTTTTCATTTATTCTTCTTAGCTCTCTGTCTCTTGTCTTGTCCTATCTTGTGCGGGTGGTCATACAGACCCGCGCTTTTGTACTCTAGTGACCAATAGACAAAAAGAGAGACTTTTTTATTATTTGATAAAGGTTGTCGCCCCTCCTCCCCCTCCGTTTCTTTTCATTTTCATTTTATTCCTTTCTTTCACTCTTCCCTCTCCTCCGCGACCATCTTCTTTACGACCAGATCAATAACGCGAGCAAATTCGAGTGGTAAGAGGGACTCAAAACTCAACCAAAGCTCCGCTACCGCTGCCGGTCATGTTCAATCATCGCACGGCCATCACTGTGACCGGGGCCGCCACCACCCTTCAATCTCGCCGGTCAAGAGTCGGTTGCTTGCGGAAACATGACGCGCAAAAGGAACGTCCAAACAAGAACGTAAGAAGCGGAGGAACAGCTGCGTGGATCTATCAAAACGCATTTCACCAACCACGAACCCCCAAAATGGACGAAGAACTGAGAACAAGCGCGCACACTTCAGTTAGGTGTTTCGTCGAACAGGTAAGCCGCATTAACTAAAGAGGGGGAAAACGAACCAACAGAGCCCCAACTCACGCCGAAGCTAACAACAATCCACAAGCAACAACCCAAGAGCCACAGCATACACACGAACGGGGCCGGAAATCATGCGCGTTAGATAAATGGCGAAATTTGCGAGGGGGCAAAACAAGGCACGAAACAGGGGAGGTTTGGCCGAGGGTCCCTACCCGCCTCACGGCGTCGGACGGCGGACGAGCCCGAAGATCGGGGTACGTCCGTCCGCCTCGCGCGCCCCCAAGCCGAGATCCTTGGGAAGCCGATCCCGAGTCGGCACAACCAAAAGAATCGGAACTCAACCTACCGTGGTTTTGGTTCGGGAAGAGGGTAACGTCGACGGATCTCTGGCCGGGTTTCAAGTGTATCTGTCACCGGAGAACACTCGCTCTCAGCCTCGCTCTCGGTTCTCTCTCTCAGATCTCACTCTCCACCCTTGGATCTCTCCTATTCTCTCGGCCTCGCTCTCTAGAAAACCCCCCGATTTCTCTCTCCTCCACCTCCACCTCACAGTCACAGCTCTCAGATCTCACTTACTCTCTGAAGAGCTCTCCCGATTTCTCTCTTCTCCACCCCCTCAATACGAGGAAGGATTCGACCAAAAAAAAAAAAAAAAAAATACGAGGAAGGAAGGAAGGACGGAAGGAAGGAGAAGAAGAGGGCCAGGCCGCGAAGTCACCGAGCTGGCGGGCGAGATGGGCCCTGGGCACGCGCGGAAAAGAGAAAAGGGACTGGGATCAGGCCCAGCCCCCCAAAGCCAACTTTTTTTTTTTTATAATTAGTAATAATATTGTTTTTAAATTCTATTTATTCAAAATGCAGTAAAATAAGGGAAATAAAAGAAAAATAAAAATTAAATGATGCAAATAATATTAATGCCTATTTGATGTGAAAATCTTTTTTGTTAGAGTCAAATTGGTCTCTCATTTTCTATGCAATTTTGATATTAAATATTTAGTCAAAATTTATGTGTTAACAACGAGATCATGCTAAAAGAGGATGTTAACCTCATAGTGATGGAAGAGCTTGACTGCAACATCTTCTACATGGGACCAGCCAATTTCTAATCTAATCAATTTCCAACAAGTACAAAAACATCATCGGAATTTAGTATTTCAAAAGAATCGAAGGTAACACATGAAGAAGAAGCACTTGGTTAACGACATGGAGGGGCACATAGTTACCATTTGACATCTTTCGAAGACTGAATGTTGATATTCATGCTTTTTTAATAAATATTCAATCTATTATTTAGGAAAACATGCACATTAGAAAAATGATGAGAAGGCTGGTGTAGAGTATCTTTTTGGAGACCAATCATTGATTAGAGAGTTGTGACCAAATCTTGAGCTCTATAGAAGGGTGCTACATTGCAGATGTCCACGAAACAGGAAATTTATTGAAATTCTTAATCTAGAGCGAAATGGAGCTGGCATTTGAGGAACTAAGTAGATTTACTAATGCAGAAACTAGAAAGAAAAAGAAGATTCATGTATTCGAAGGACTTGCTGCGGATAATTCTTGAGTTGTAAAAATATTAGCTGGTGACCCTTGCTAATCCTCCGTCTAAAAAAATAATAAATAAAAGAAGATTTAAAAAAAAAAACATTAAGATATTTTAAAATGTCTACTTCAATGGTGGCTAAGTCATATCGGATGACCGACATTCACATTATCGATTTTCAACCAAAATTGACTAGATAGACCGAATTGGAAAAATATGAAAATGTTTAGAACTAAATTGACAAAATTAAAATGTTTATAACTAAGTTGACACATATATAATAGATTTAAGATTTTTTTGATAATTGTCCTGTACAAAATCATTCACACTCATTAACAAGTTACCGAGTCGTTGGAGAATTCCTATCATATAATGCTACCTTGTGCTCATTAACACGAGATTATACAAGAATGCCCCACCTCGTAGACTTTAAGGATATTCATTGGATCACGTTGCCATGGAAATCAAAATGAAAATTTTTTCTGATGGTGACAGAATTCGGAATCGCGGTTTTGTCCAATGCTTGCAACAATGAATTATTTGCATATCGTACAAAGACAAGCGAAACAAGGCAACAAGAAACCACAACTTTATAGATACGCAACAACTTGCAATCAAGAAGTTTGATTTGAACACATGGTCGCAAATTGGTTTTTTGCCTGTAAACCTTTTCAAATAATTGGTCTTTTGCTAAAAGACCTCTTGGTCAACGCTTGGATCTTTGGCCAAAAAATAAATGTATCACAATATTTATGTTATGGTCCCGTAATCATCTGCTTTACTAGCAAATTTCGCTGGTGATGAGTAGTATGCTTCGAAGTGTTATTTATTTTTGTGATCCCATATTTTAGACCCGTATTTTCTCTTAAAGGTTGCGACTGTTCGACATAAATTTTTCCACGCTTTGTACCCTTTCGTGACAACCGCCCGTCTTGATGGGAGACGATATATAAATAGGAACGTACGTTCATTTCTGATGGGTGATCACAAGGTCTAACACAAAATCCTCACATTTAGAATACACCATCAGTACGTGAGGCAATTTGGTTAGTAGAGTGCGCCTATTACTTTCTTGATTTTTCAGGACATTCGACGAACGTGAATGCAAACAATGGCTGGAGGTTTGTCTATAAACGATCTTGGCTTCCGCATATGAATTATTTATGTCTTACATTTGGTATCAGAGCATGTTTATTGCCTCTGCCTTGTTTTTTCGAATTTTTGGGTGTATTTTTCGGGTATTGGAGAGATGAACAGTAACTTTGAAGTTTTGAGGCCAAGAGAGATTCGACGATTCCGGGCAAAATCCGCACGACCCACCCTTTGATTTCGGACCCATACGGTCGCACCGCCATGAGGAACGTTAGCCATGAGTTTTTTTCGGTATATTGGTGTTCGCCGGAGGCTAATCGGGCGGCGGAAGTCTCTGTGGTTGAGGATTTGTGTTTTTGGGAATTTTCTTATGATATGGGGCTTATTTCTTCGTCATTTTCGCCGAAACTTGAACCCATGTAGTCGTGCCGGCATGCTCTTCAAAACCATCATTTATTTTGGTCTTAGATGGGTTGTCGGAGAAGAAACGGCCGGTGAAACCGCGGCGGAACGGCGAAAAACGGCGAAGAAATGCTTACGTTCGCACGAGGAAGAAGGCGCATGGAGCCCACGCGCGCTATGGTTGCAGGCACGTGGAATCCACGCGCCACGCACTCTCACGCGCGGCAACCGTTGCGCGCATGGGATCCACGCGCGCGCGGTTGCCGGGCGCGTGCAACGCACGCGCTGCGCGCGCCGAACCGCGCGTGTGCGGGGCACGCGCCCGCGCAGATTCTGGCACGTGCCGAGCACGCGCCTATGCGCTGGACGAGCACGTGCTCGGCACTCGCCCGTCGTCTTCAACCGCGGCTATCTTTTACATTTTTGCCCCAAAATTTTTATGTTTTTACAATATTGCCCTTGGCCAATTTATTTATTTACTGTTATGCCCTTGATGTATTCATTTATTATGTCATTTCATGCATTGTTATGGATATTTTATGCATGAAATTTAATGTCCAATGATTCATATAATTAATTAATTAGAGAGTAGCCACAACATCTTTAATTAATTAAATTATATATTAAGAGCCTCCGGATCATATTTAGAAATGGACATTGATTGTAATTAATTATATTAATATGATGAATTTTATCCACAGGAATTTTCATTATATTAATGTGATTAATTAGGAAGAAATATCATATTATTTTCTTAATTTACCCATAGGGATTAAGAAAAGGCATATAATATGGTAGTTTCTTCATGAAGTAATTATGAATCTATTTAAATTAAAAACTTAGCTCACAGGTAGTTTTTATGTTATGTGATTCATATTGTGACATGTTTACATTGGTAAAACATGATTTATTTATATTTGCCTCAAATTTTGTGACATAAGCATGATTATTTGATATGCAGTTTTGCAACCTGTGAATTTCTCTGAATTTAAGTTTGATGTTCCTATACTGAATGGTGAGAACTATAAAGTTTGGAAGGAGTCAGTTTTTCTTCAATTAGGGTGGATGGACATTGACTATGCTATAAGGAAAGACGAACCACCTGCTCCCTCGATTCGAGCACTCCAGCTGAGATAACTCTTTATAACCAATAGGAGCAGTCCAACCGCGTTTGTGCCATGTTTATAAGAGCTAAAATATCTCATAGTATTCGTGGTTCAGTTTCTTAGCATGACAATGCTAAGGCTTTATTGGAGGCTATAGATGCGCAGTTTGAAAGTTCTGAGAAGGCGCATGCCATGACCCGATTATGAAGTTTTCATCATTGAAACTCACTAGTGTTAGAGGTGTGCGTGAGCACATCATGCAAATGAGGAACATTGCGGCTCAGCTTAAGAACCTTGAGGTTGAGATATCTGAATCATTCCTTGTGTATTATATTCTGAACACTCTCCCACAATAGTATGCACCTTTCAAGATCTCTTATAACACACATAAGAATAAATGGTCAATTAATGAACTCATGACCATGTGTTTCAAGAGGAAGAAAGACTGATTATGGTATTAGGAGAAAGTGCTCATTTGGCAACACAAGGAAATAATAAGGGCTATGGCAAGCATAAGGGAAAAGGTAAAATACCTCCCCAAGCTGACATTAAGAAAGAATCCAAGTGTTTCTTACGTAGACGAAAGGGGCATATAAGGAAGGATTGTGTCAAATTTAGGGCCTGGCTCGAGAATAAAGCTAATCCAATCTCTTGTGTTTGTTATGAATCTAATATGACTGATGTAAGTCACAACACTTGGTGGATTGATTCTGGATCTACAATTCATATTTCGAATTCTTTGCAGGATTTTCAAAACCACTTTGGAAGCCGGTGGGAAGTGAACAAAGCATCTATTCGGGAAACAAGATGCGTTCGCATGTGGAAGCTATTGGGACATATAGACTAGTTCTCAATAGTGGTTTTGTTTTAGATTTGGAAAATACCTTTTATGTTCCTAATTTTTCTAGAAACTTAATTTCAGTTTCAAGACTTGTACCTTTGGGATACTTTTTTAACTTTTCAGATTCAAACTTCATTTATCATTTAAATCTGAAATTGTCGGGACTGGTACTTTGTTTGATGGTCTTTTTCGAATTAATTTACAAGACAATGCCTATTATGATACGATGCATGTTCATGATAAAGCTGGTATAAAACGTTGTGTTGTGAAAGAACATTCCTCTATATTGTGGCACCGGAGATTGGGACATATCTCCATAGAAAGAATTAAGCGATTAGTAAATGATGGAGTACTCGATACTTTAGATTTTACTGATTGTGATACTTGTGTGGACTGCATAAAGGGAAAGCAGACTAACAAGACAAAGAAAGGTGCCAAGAGGAGTACAGAAATATTAGAAATTATACATACGGATATTTGTAGTCCGGATATGGACTCATGTGATCGAAATACTTTATCTCTTTCATAGATGATTACTCACGTTACATGTATCTCTATTTGATTCATAATAAGTATGAAGCATTAGATGCCTTTAAGGTATTTAAGGCGAAGTAGAGAAACAATGCAATAAGCAAATTAAGGTCGTGAGATCGGATAGAGGTGGAGAATTCTATGGTAGATACACAAGATGGACAAGCACTTGGTCCATTTGCAAGATTTCTTCAAGAGCATGGGATAGTTGCCCAATATACTATGCCTGGTTCTCCGGACCAAAATGGCGTAGCGGAAAGAAGAAATCGGACCTTATTAGATATGGTGCGTAGTATGATTAGCAGTTCCAAACTTCCTAAATTCTTATGGACTGAAGCACTTAAGACAGCAGTGTACATATTAAACCGAGTTCTGACCAAGGCTGTCCCAAAAACGCCTTTTGAGTTATTTAAGGGTTGGAAACCAAGTTTACATCATGTGCACGTTTGGGGATGCCCGTCTAAAGTGAGAATTTATAATCCAGAAGAAAAGAAGTTGGACCCAAGGACCATAAGTGGGTATTTCATTGTATATGCCAAAAGGTCTAAGGGATATAGGTTTTATTGTCCATCTCACACTACTAGGATTGTGAAATCAAGAAACGCTAAATTTCTTGAAAATGACTTGATTAGTAGGAGTGATCGACCGAGGGATCTTGTTCCTAAGGAAGATCATTCAGACACTCAACCTTCCACCTCAAGTTTAAGGTTGGTTGTTGCTCATAATGCCCCTACAGTTCAGCTGGCTATTGAACAACCAATTATTGAAATTCCACAACCTACGATATTGATCTAGTGGATCCGGTTGTTCAGCAATTACCGTAAACTGTTGAATAACCGGTTGAGTAGCATGCTTCACAAGAGAATGTTGATCCAATATTGAGAAGATCTGCTAGAACAAGGAAATCGGCTATTCCTAGTGATTATATTGTGTATTTACAAGAGTCCGACTACAATATTGGAGCTGAGAATGATCCTGAAACGTTTTCACAAGTCATGGATAATGATAAATCCAATTTGTGGTACAATGCCGTGAAGGAAGAGATGAGTTCTATGGCATTTAACAAAGTCTGGGATTTGGTTGAGTTACCTGATAGTGCAAAGGCTATTGGTTGTAAATGGGTCTTCAAAACTAAGAAAGATTCATTGGGTAACATTGAAAGATATAAAGTTAGACTTGTTGCCAAAGGATTCACTCAAAAGGAAGGAATTGATTACACGGAGACCTTTCCTCCTGTATCTAAGAAAGATTTTCTTCGTATTGTTTTGGCATTGGTTACCCATTTTGATATGGAATTACATCAGATGGATGTGAAAACGGCGTTCCTCAATGGAGAACTAGAGGAGGAGGTTTACATGAAACAACTTGAAGGATTCTCCTCTAGTAAAGGTGAGCATTTGGTATGCAAGCTTAAGAAATCTATATATGGCTTGAAACAAGCATCCCGCCAATGGTACTTAAGGTTTCATGATGTTATCTCTTCATTTGGTTTTATAAAGAATGTCATGGATCAATGTATATACCAGAAGGTTAGTGGGAGCAAAATTTACTTTTTTGTGCTGTATGTGGATGATATACTACTTGCAACCAATGATAAGGGGTTGCTACATGAGGTGAAACCATTTCTCTCTAAGAGTTTTGACATGAAGGATATGGGTGAGGCATCTTATGTCATTGGCATTAAGATCCATAGAGATAGACCTCGAGGAATTTTAGGACTATCTCAAGAAACCTATGTCAATAAGGTCTTAGAGAGATTTCGGATGAAAGATTGTTCACCAAGTATAGCACCCATTGTGAAGGGTGACAGGTTCAATTTGAACCAATGCCCGAAGAATGATCTAGAAAGGGAACAAATGTACAACATTCCATATGCTTCTGCTGTTGGAAGTTTGATGTATGTTCGGGTTTGCACTCGACGACATCGCTTTTCTTTGTGGGAATGTTGGAAAGATATCGAGTAATCCAGGTTTAGACCACTGGAGAGCTGCAAAGAAAGTGTTGAGATACCTTCAAGGTACCAAAGACTATATGCTTATGTATAGACGGACTGACAACCTGGAAGTGATCGGTTATTCGGATGCGGACTTCGCAGGTTGCGTTGATTCACGAAAATCAACATCTGGATACATTTTCATGTTAGCTGGTGGGGCCGCGTCATGGAGAAGTGCCAAGCAGACTTTGACTGCTACTTCCACTATGGAGGTTGAGTTCGTTTCTTGTTTTGAGGCTACCTCGCATGGTGTATGGTTGAAGAGTTTCATTGCTGGGCTTAGAATTGTTGATTCTATTTCTAGGCCATTAAGAATATATTGTGACAATTCAGCTGCAGTTTTTATGGCTAAAAATGCCAAAAGTGGCAGTCGAAGTAAGCATATCAACATTAAGTATTTAGCCATAAGGGAACATGTTAAGGAGAATAAAGTGGGCATTGAACACGTTAGCACTGAATTGATGATAGCCGATCCTTTAACTAAAGGCATGCCACCAATGAAGTATAAGGATCATGTAACTAGTATGGGAATAGGTCCCATTATGTAATCTGTCGTCATATGAACGATTTTTGTTGTATGAAACTCTTATTCAGTTGTAATGTTGATTCTCAATTTTTGTGTACACATTTTGTTGTTTATGAGAATAACATTTATCCTTGGTTTTGGAATAAACATGGGTTTATTCATTAAGATATGTTGTCACATATTGGCTGACATTAAAGAAATGAGATGCATTGTGATACATGGAAGGTATTACTCACTCTTAGAGGACATGTCGCCATGATCCATGTGTTTTGTTTCTTTTCTTTAAGCATAAAGTTTTCGTAGAATTAGTTAAATGATCCGTATGATGAAAATGATGGGATCAAGTGGGAGAATGTTATTTATTTTTGTGATCCCACATTTTAGACCCGCATTTTCTCTTAAAGGTTGCGACTGTTCGACATAAATTTTTCCACGCTTCATACCCTTTCGTGAGAACCGCCCGTCTTGATGGGAGACGATGTATAAATAGGAACGTACGTTCATTTTTGACGGGTGATCACAAGGTCTAACACAAAATCCTCACATTTAGAATACACCATTAGTACGTGAGGAAATTTGGTTAGTAGAGTGCGCCTATTACTTTCTTGATTTTTCAGGACATTCGACGAACGTGAATGCAAACAATGGCTGGAGGTTTGTCTATAAACGATCTTGGCTTCCGCATATGAATTATTTATGTCTTACATGAAGATGATGGATTAATTGAGAAATATAATAAAGTTGTGCAGTGTTTGAAATTTTTGTGGAAATCTCTAGGAAGAAGCTTGGGTAAGGTCAATGTCAAATTTGACTCAGAATCACTGTGGAGAGGAAAGTGCAAAGCAATAGGGAGGACCATGAGGTTTGCATTTTACCTCGATTAGTAGCGTGAAATCATTTATTATTGAAGATTTTTTAATTTGTGCTTGATGATTTTAATAAGCGATTTAATCATTTGGGATGTGTTGGTAAATTTTTTTATTTTATTTTGTGACGGATGACTTTAAAGTTGTGATTGATCATTTTTTATAAAAATTTAGGGAATACGAACATGCAGACCCAATTATCTGGAGGTCCATGAAAGAACCTACATATGTCACGAACTTATTGAGTTCAATCATTTTGCCTATGCAAGTGGTTTTAATTTAAAGTGGTTTGTATGCAGTTGGCGGGATTCGAATTAGTGGCTTCCAATTATTGAACTGGAAAGTCTCAGACCACTCACAATTGTAGAGAAAGAACTTGGAGCAATACACTAGCATATAACATAGCCTCTAGAAAAATCTTTTCATAAAACTTATGTGAAAAGTTAAGGGATAATGGAAGCGCCAGTGCCTTTACTTCTTCAATTTATTCAATATTGTCCACGTACTATCTTTTTTCCTAATATGGCCTCTAATTTATATATGATTTTTATTGAGTTAGTCCTTTTGTTAAAATTGCAAAGTTGCTAAAGTATCATCCATTAATGCCACATTTAGATTGATCCAATGAATTGAAGATGAGATGGAACTCTTTTGTTGAAAATAAATTTATTAGGAAATTTTAAAAAAAAATCATAAGCACTAAGTGAGAGAGAAGCTACACCTGTGATGAAAATTTAACAATTTCGAAATATTAGCTATCATTACCAAATATAGTTAAGTATAATGGATGCTAATCCAAAATTTACGAGAGGGAAGAAAAAGTAGAGAAAGTGCAAGCAACAAATCAGGCAGATGTACAAGTCGGGGGAAGTAACTAGGGAGAGCTCATGATTGAGTTTGCATGTGGTAGCATTCGTCTTTGAAGTTGGAGTCTCCAATTTGGAGTTATGTGGGTGGTTCTTGTACGTATAGGAGGGAATGGTTATTCTTAGTATTTGGATTGTAAATACCAATGCTTTTGGGATTGTAAAGCTCTCTCTTTCCACAATCAAGCATATCTACAATCATGTTTATCTTTACTTTTAATAGACCATTTTGTTTTCCTGGAAATATGCCTTTTCAATGCAATTTACATATTTCTTGCATTTTTTTAAAATTTTTCTCCACACTAATCTCCATATTAATTCAAACTCTGTTGAATCCCTGCTTTGTGCACTTTGGGAGTGAGGTATGTAGCTGTGAAGCGATCTCGGTTGCCCTTGGCACTATTTCTTATATTTCTTTAATAAATATCGATCAAAATTTTGAGTTGTCTTTTATTAAAATTATTTGCCCCCTTTAATTTCTCTCAAAATGTCCTTCAATATTGGAGATAACCTAGAAATCTCACTTGAATAATCATCAATATTAAATGCGTCCTAAGAAAATTTATTACTCAAAAATAAAATAAAATTGGGAGATGTATCTGTGATCATGCAGATCTCTTGTTCCATGATGGACACGCCATGTATAGAGTTGGCGATACTTATTGAGATAACTGAGGTTATCAATGATTTGCTATGATATGGATGATTTTCCCTAAAGCTCAACAATGCTTACTATATTCTTTTGTTTATGGAGAAGTAAGAAGTTTCTTTTCTTTTAAGTTATTAATTGTAACCGGGCACCTAGTGATCTTTATTCAGAATAAAGAGGATGATGGCTTGATCTAAAAAAGGATGACAAATGTATCTAACAAAACAATCAAGCTGAAAGTTGAACTAGAATTTTCAACATTTTATCTATCATCAATTATTACAAGAGGTTGAGAGGTAAATGGAGTCCCAACAAGTTGGGTTGAATTTAGTTAGATAATGTAGTCATGTGCAATTTCATGTGCTAAGCATAATGAAGTACGAGTCAAGATAGCACGAAAATCACTCATATTTTTCTTTACATGTAGGTGATCCATAATCTGTAACTCATTGACTAAAGGCATGGTTTGAGAAAATTTCCTACAATTAGGAATGTATAAAAAGATAGCCATTTATATCAAGTATGGTAAATTTCATTTTTTCTCTTGTTTTCAAATTGAAGAAGTTTGGTTAGCACGTGTTTGGATAGGACTCTATCTCTCCTTACACATGTTTGAAATGTATATTTTTGGTGGATCCACTCGCTTAGTAAAAGGACAAAGCAGTGTTTTAAGTAACAATATCCGATTCCCCATTGTTATAATCTACATATAAACTTGCACTTTACTTCGAATGGTATTCTAATAAATTAAAAGTGAGGTCGTCCATTAAAGAAATTTGATGAATAGAGATATGAACCAAGGGTGAGGGCTCTTAATTAAAGACTTTCATGTACCCACCTTTCAAGAAAGAACATATGGCTTTTAGTCAACTATTCTGGTTTTGATTATAGCCAATTTTTTGAAAATGGAACCAGAGGCTGAACCGGAGAATGGGCTAGTACGTGGTTCTACTAGTTCATCTGGTCCAGCTATTTATACTGAATGGTTCGAATATAAAGAATGAAGCAAGAAAAATAAGCAACATTTGAATTGACGATTTTGAAAATGCCATGAGAAAACTCACAAGTAATATTTGCATGCTTCAAAGTATTTTAGGAGTTTTGCAATGAGTAAAAATAAATTTTTCCAACGTCACCCTATGATTTTTAAGTCGCAAACTAGGCTATCAACAAGAAGAAATTAGACATGATGTCATCCAATGAAAAGAGACAGTAATTTATTTTCTTTTTTTTTTTTTTTTCATTGATTGTGCCATTGCGACTTGGACATAGCTACTTTCTAACAATGAGCCCTGAGGCCAGTGGCCATGGTGTGGTCGAGTGTCATTTGAAATTCACACGTAACTGGTGTTGCGGGGGTCAGGGTACAAGAGTGAGCATGCCATCGTGATCTGTAGGGTCATAATCGAGGTTAATTGATCTGTCAAGACATGGCTTGCAAGCAATCTCGATGGTGATCACCAGCACCGCTTATGTGATTGCTATGAGCAGGTTTGCAACTATGGACATTTATTTTCATTTTCATTTTTCTTTTGCTGCGATAAGAGATGGTGATGCCGAGTAAGACAAGAATAGTGACCCTGGCCAGAGAAAAAAACATGTAAATATTAAGAAAGATGTGCTTTAAGTGCATTGTGGAAATTAACTTATCGTAGCGCGTTTTAATCAACACTTAGGTCTTTCACCAAAAAGAATCAATAAGATGTTGGATTCAAGATTCCATTCTGGAAATGAACTTTTACATGATGCTAATCCTTGGGACCTACATAATCATCTTCTTTACTGGCAACTTCTGCAAAATTCACGTTGAATATGATCAAAGGGCTTGTTAGAATGTGGAGTATTAAGCTTTTTAAGAATGACAGACACCTTTTCACGGCCTTGACGAAAACCTGGTAAAGCAAGATTTGCACCATTTCTTTCTGTAAAGTTTCTCCAAATCTGCCATGGACTTCTGAGGTTTACTGTAATAAGCCAGGAGCAAATTAACATGTTTGATAGAGTTGACCTGGCAGGGCTGGCGTTCCCCACGGCGCATGCCACCACAACGCCGTTTCTCATCGCCTGGAATGTGCCGTGGGCTAGAGAGTCCTCAGTGTAAGGGAGAGGCTTGCCGATGTCTAGGGAGATGCTCAGTACATCGACTCCATCGCCAATGGTGTCATCTATAGCTGCTAAAATGTCCTCCTCAGGGCAAGTGGCTTCCATTTGCTTGGTCGCGTCAGGGATCGCCCAACACACTTCTTTACGGTCAGGTGGGCAAGCAGCGCCGCCTGTGGCGGTGCCCCAAGCAAGCCTGCCGAAGGCTGAGACGTCGGGAACCTTCTGGCCTCTGACTGTGGAGGCCGTGTGGGTCCCGTGCCATTACATGTCACGAGGCGACCGGTAGTCTAAGGTGGTGTTGAGAGGAAAGGCATTTACCCTACATGTGCATGGTTGATCTAGTATTGAAGTCGAAGCACTCAATGACTAATGAATTCTCCCATCAGCAAGTCTCACTGAATGTCAAGTCACTAATGCCTCAAGTAACATATTAGAGGATATGGTGACAACGAAATAGGACGAGAGCCCACACTCAACTCCTCTGGATATTCTCAGGAAAAGATCCTAATAAACCCGAGTACGAGAGATAAAGCAATGAAAAGATTTGGCAAGGAACCATATCAAACAGGACATTTGAAGAGAGATTTTGGACAGCTGACACTTTCAGAAACAAATCTTTGTTTTCTAAATTGGGAACAGCGAAGTATTATTTCAGTAGCGGTCGTGAAAGCAACAGATTCCTCAGCATGGATAGTCCGAGTAACCAGGTTTCTCGAGCCTACTTGTAAATTTTTATTAAGAAGCGACAGGACCAAACTCCGACTCTGCTTTATGACCATCCGCGGGAATAGAAAGGAGAAGATGCTTCGGACAAGATCTACATGGCTTGCACTTGTACTTCACTGAAACCAAGCGCATGGAAAATGACATTTTTATAATGTGATCCAGCAGTAAATACCCCGATCGCATGCAGCTAGCTTGTCCTAGAAACTCATAAATAATGTTTTAATGCACATTCTTATTGTATACAGATTATGTTAAATTGTGGACATTTGAGTAGTACAAAGATATGCAGTACTTTAAGTGCAAACATGTCATGGTAATGAATATGGTGCTTTAAGTTTGTGAGCTATTTGATGTATTTTATGAACTCATTTGAAATAATTGAGAATTTGATTACTAAGAATTCCTAAGATTGTGGACCCCAAATGATATTTTCCCTAGCTAAGAGAGAATATTACTTCCTAATTCAATTAAAAAACAATTGCATAGTCCATATTGGCGCTTATGGAAAGAGCTATGAGGATGAAGCACCAAAAGCTATAAACACAACTAAACTCCGACAAAAGCAGAAAAGCAGAGTTCGAACATTATCTGATAATAGCAAGTAGCAAGTGAAACTTCACCAAAAGCTATAAACACAATTAAACTCCGACAAAAGCAGAAAAGCAGAGTTCGAACATTAATCTGATAGTAGCAAGTAGCAAGTGAAACTTTCTTCTTCATACCAACCCTCTGAAGAACATACGAAATTACAGTATGCTCAGTAGCTAAGCGATCCTTAGATCATCTGCTTTTGCAGGGGATGCATCTAAAATTGTGATTCATGAAGCAATTATATCACCTTCAATAACTAGCTCTCTCTCTCTCTATTTCTTTTGGAAATATTGGATGCTACTGGTGAGCATATAGGATTTTGGACATGTCTCTCTTTCACCTGATATAAAGCCCAATCGTCCAGGGGAAGAGATCAGAGTAAAATGCGGATAGTATTGCAATTCGTGAATCTCGGAAATCTGGGATGAGTGGTTTATAGAGAAATTCTATAGAAAACTGGATCCAAGTCCCTTTTCTCTCTCTTTGATGGTCTAAAGATGTTCTAGCTTGAACTCATTGCAATTTAGAGAGACTCTCATATTGACATGGTCAAACTTGTACAAAACGTTTTCTCCCACCAAAGTAAATTGGCAAGAATTTACATGTAAAAAGCAGCAGATAAGATAAGTTCAGAAACAACACAAAAAGAATGACTAAACAACACCTTATAATTAGTGTCAAAATTATCTGCAAGAATAAAATAACCAAATCATGCTATATTGAGTCAATTGATTATTTATCATCACAACAAGAAGGCAGGCAAAGTAATATCTATGCGTCTATATTTTATGAACTCTAGTAAAATGGCTGAACAGTAGACAACTAAACCAACTTAAGGTATGATAATTCGTGTAGGATATTACTTGCCAATCCATGTTATCATATAATCAACAACTGTGGACCTAACCTTGTAACAAGTGTCTGCTAAAAGAAGATGAACCAAACTAATCATCCTCGCATGGACATCCATAACGTTTCAAGAGCAGGAGTCAATGCCAACACCATGTAAAATTGGAGAAATATATATGAAGCTATGATATCCACCACAATGCTCATCCAAGATCAAGGTAAATTTTTGGACAAAGCCAAAACAAAATTTAAATCCCCCTACTGCCAAACATACAGTCACTATTATCTACATAAAACCAGCAAAAGAAACAACATTAAATCTTGCATATTCTCAAAACAATGTCAAAGATGTCAGTATCTTCCTATTAGGAGTAGTGCACATTAACAAGATTGTGCTGAAGGAAGGAAAATCAGTAAAGATAAATTGTAATATCAATGCCACTGTCAATCAGAGATTGAACTACTGCCCTGGTTTTACCTTCAAACTTGTTCCTCTCTCTTGAAGTATAGAAAGCTTGCACACATCAACTTCCCTCACCTGGTCTGCCTAACCTGGCCTATGGCCAAATATTCTGGTATGTCCGATTGAGACTGAGCACAGCTCTGATATCCTAAGAATTGGTACCTGCAATAGCGACCCGCTTGCATGTGACCTTATGAGTGAGTGAAGTCAAGATGAGGCGCTTGGAGATGAAAACATTTAGTGTGAATGGCTCCATGTAGGCTATGGTCCACTGCTCGAAGGACACATGCTTATTTGGATTCTTGGACTTCTTCCCCTTTTGGTCAGTGTATGGCCACTGTTGTCATCATCCAAATAGTCCAACTCCAAAGAACAACTTGGTGTTAAACAATGCTGCCCAAAAGCCAACACTCATACCAATTTGATAAAGGATAGAGAGCCCTCACATTCCAACCATTATACTACACCAGTACCATTATCAAGGAAATGACATATAGAGGACATTCCAAACTAGAAAAAGAATGAAATATTCAATGAAGCACTTGCCCATCGTGAATACCACATGTCGGCACAAAAATGCCATCTCAAGAAGCATCAACACCATGATTAGAACACTATCAGTGAACACGTTGCAAAAAGCTTCATTTAACATCTTTCTACAGGAGACACTTTCTAGCAAATGAAAGCAGCCACTTAGATCGTAGCGAGCATGACACCTGAAAGAAACAAACATTGTCTGTAAGACATGTCTAACTACTGACAATCCTCAAGATTAACAAGAGAGGTGGGTAAGAATACATTCCCATATAACGAAACCTCACAATCTTCGAAGTTGCACTAACTGAGGTCATGCTAAGCATTTCATCGAACAACTAGAATGTATGGGTGAGTAAGTGCTCAACAGACCCTAATTGTCGAATTTTGTGACAATTCCTTTAAAGCCTAGTCAAACTTTCTTTTCAGAAAGATTGACTTCATATGAGCCAATATAGAATTCGAAGAACGCAAATTTCTTCCTTATGACACCAGATTCAGGCAGACATGATTAGGCACACAGATTTACCTATCTTGCTAAATTTGGAGTGCCTCATTTTAAGCCAATAAGGTTCGAATGGTGGTATTAAGGTCGCCCTCCCAACGCCATTCATCACCCACGTAGGAGAGGAGTACTTTATGTAGGTTCGGTGTCCTCAAGGCACCCTTGCAGAATATATTCATCTTGGGGCACTTCATGATGACAATACGCACCAACGATGGGAATTTGAAGGTGCAATTAGTGGGGGAGAAGCTCTCAAGGCTTGGTAAATTATCAAGTGTCAACCTTTGTAGCTTAGGGAAAGAGATCTCCTCCACTCCATTTCCTTCATCTGTCACTACGTCTTCCATTGCACCACAATTTATTAGGATTAGGCGAGTAAGATGGACCAGACTTGTCACTGATGAGCAAGTCCCCATATGAATTAAACCAACGCAATCCAGTACTTCTAAACTCGTCAATCTCTGGAATGAAGTCGAGGATGGAAGTACGATTGATAAACTCGGGCACTCCACAACGTGCAGAACTTCAATCTGTTTGAGAATTTCAGCCATCAAGGAGCCATCTTTCCAAACTCGCTTCAGGTTACACAACGTAGATAGCCTAAGTCGCCTCAGATTTTGCAATGCCTGGAGAGTTTTCTCCATGTCGGTTAGTTCTCCACATGGAGTCGCTCCCCCATGTCCAGACGAATCTTCTGGAAATATCTCCTCAAAGGAACTACATCTCACAACAAGCTCTTCTAGATTGGGGAATCTCTGGAGAAGGAAGTTGGAAGGAAAAGCAATATTTTCATCATGGTAGCATGCCAAAACCAGCTCTTTGAGAATGTGGAAGACGTAATGCTGCGGCATCATCATCATAACATCCTCCATCGTCAATGTCGATCCCTCCAAGTGAGAAATGACCTACGGGAGGGAATCCGTTTAATTAGGCATAAAAAGTCCAATGACTAAAATGTCCTTCAGTTTAGGGAAATAAGGAGAAACACAACTTTCCGGAAGTAGACGAGCAAGCATTGATGGCCATTATACGAGAGATGATTGTTGTTAGTGGTGTGCCCAATTTTTATTTTTATTTTTTGATTGATACAATCACAATATATTTTGTGAATTTGGATAAAGAAAGTTATTAATCAATGATGCTTCAGCTATTTCAATTATAATTAATTAAATTCAAATGGAAAAATTACATTTGCTTGTTTTAACAAATCAGGTTATTTTTATAGTTAGTGTATGTGTCTCGATAGTAAGATGTTGTATTAATGTTGCACATTGTTTTCAAAGCTGCAGTTCTCATATCTATTTTACTATAGATCGCAAGTACCATATGGCTTCACTTTTGTGTTACTTTGAGAAGAATGCATTCAAACTCAACAAATGATTGGGGAAAAAAAAGAAAAGAAAAGAGAAGAAAAGGAAAATTGAAATGATGGGACATGGATGAAAAAGTGTTAAAATGAGATAGAGATGATAGTTCAAGATTTGGATGGAAAAAGAGTAAATAATGAAGACAAGTTGTTCATTCTTACAAAAGCAAAGTGAAACATTAGATGAGCAAAGAAATAAACCAAAAAGTACATAACCCTAAATAAATTGATGTTTTTAGGGTTTTGTGCAATTACAAAGGAACCTTATTCCATGTTGGTAGATCACTGATTTACCACTCAAATTAAGTTTGGTAATTTCGATTGAACCTTTGTAACTTGAAAAGTGTTGGTTAGCCATTGGAATAAACGTTGGTAGATTTTTAATGTAGTTGGTGATCTTGAAAGTATAAAGATATAATAGTACTTTTCAAGATCTATAAGATAAAAAAGTTGGTCAAGTGAATAAAATCCGTTGGTATCTTAATTTTATGATTGTTGGTACATCAATTAGATTTTCGTTTGCAGTTTCAAATTAAAGTTGGTAATTTGAGAGGCGTTGGCTTGTCATAAGAATAAATCTTGGTTGATTATTTGAGTAGTTTGTAATTTGGGAAATGTTGGTACTTTCCAAACCTAACAAGATAACAAGGTGGCAAGTAACTAAAATTAGTTTGTATTTTATAGAAAATGAATGTTTTGAAACACATTTTTTTAAATGATTGCCTGTATCACTCAATAATAATTAGTTAATGAAAATTCTTTTCATTGTCGACAACAATTTCTATCTAATTTTTTTTTTGGTGGATTTTGAAAAAAATTTGTTTATTCATTTTTGGAGGCGATATAAGCAATCATTTTTAAAAAATTTTTTGCATAAATGCCATTTTTTGTGAAATGAATGGAGTCTTAATGATACTAATATTGGTACACCAATCAAATTAAGTTTAGTAAATTCAAATAAAGTTAGTAATTTCAAGTATGTTGGTGAGCCGAATAAAAGTTGGTAAATTATTAGAGTAGTTGGTGATTTTGAAAGTAGAAAAAAAAAAAGTTAATCCTTTTTTAAGCCTATTGATAAATTACTAACATGTGACAAGATAAGGAAATTATCTGCGGTGCTTGACAATTACCAACCATATTCAAGATGTTCAAGGATGGAAATTTGTTTTGTAGCTAAGCTAGCAATATGCCAAATAAACATAACAACAATTTTTTTTTTTAAAAATGGTGGATGGGGTTGTTCAAATTAAATAGGTAAACCTCAATCATAAGATACAAGTGGCTCATTAGAAGCATGACCATCTACGCAAGTTAATTTAATAAAAAGTGTTTTTCTTCAAAGTAAAAGCTAGGATCAATATACTATATATCAAAGAATATAAGCTGGAAATAATTAACTGCGAATAATCTTTAAATATCTAAGCAATTCACAAGTATGGTTAGGTGAGTATCAATGAAATCTTGACAATTTCAATTTCCTAGAAAAAACAATAGTGCACCAAGAGCTATGAACATAAACCAATGGAGACAATAGCAAAGAGCTAGAATCGTTAAACAGGGCCATACCTTTTCAAAAGAAAAGAGTGCATATTGGTTCTCGTTGGTAATTGTACCTTGGAAGCTTTGGGATTCACAAGCAAATGAGGATGACCTCATCTTGCCGCAATGTCTCATTCGCAATTGCTTCAAGAGTGGCCATGCTGAAGTATGACTATTCCGATAGAAACTCCTCGATTTCGGCAACTCAAGTAACCTTAGGTCGATTAATCGTGGAAAGAAGAGATCATTTGCACTCATCCCTACTCCATCTTCCTCCACGATAATATTCTCCACCCCGCAATCCCTCACTATAAGTTTTTCAAGTTGTGTCACACTTTTTGCCATTGAGCTTGGAAATAAACTTTTGAGACTCTCACACTTGAACACTCCCATGTAGTGTAAGTGTCCAAAGGTAAGACCTCCTTGAGGAAGTCCATTCCACACGTGTTTCATTTTTGAGAGCCGCATCAAAAATAATTCTCTCAATTGAAAAGTATTTGTAGAACTAGCTTTGCTAAATTCAAACTCTTGGATTTGAAATACCACTTCTAAGGATCCACAATCGATCACAGTTATCTTCTCTAGGTTTTGAAATCTTGTTAGCATATTATAAGATGAAAATATGGATAAAATTTTCTCACAATACTCCACTACTAGTGTCTTGAGTTTGCCAAAGGCATTTGAATCAAGATCATCAAGCCATATTTTCTCAATGTTATCCATGTGCGAGATCTTCATCGACTCCAAACCAGGAAACTCGACCTGTTATTTTTCAATTTAATTAATTAGAGCCAATTCTCTATTCCCTCAAAAAAGAGAATACTTCAATTTCAAGAACAAAGAAAAAAATAAGGTGGACATTATCAAAGAATAGAAAGAAAAGAAGACTAGATGTACTTTATTTTTATTTAGCAAATGCCACCCCTAAAATTCATTCTCCTATCATATAATGTTAAAGTAGAAAGCATAAATTTTTATAATATATATCAAGCATTATGTTTGGGCAGTAGCATAACCATAGCCTTCTTAGTTAGACAACCACGTTCATTTCATGTATAATTTGTCTCCCATGAATCTCAAATTTAACTCATGTTAGATTTCGCTTATTACAACTTTGAAAAACACAATAGCCAATATACTGTCACATTTCTTTAAAGTGCAAATGATTAAATAGAAACCAATTCGCACAAACCAATGCTTCATGGATCTTGCACTTCAAAAGTTCTCTGACAAGGTATAGACTCAAAGAAAACACAACAAATACCGAAGAAAAGAATCCAACAATTAAATCAAAAGATGGTGAGTGCATGTATGTACTGTTTAATTAATGTTGTACAAGAGTCTCCGATCACTAGCTGATTTGTTTCTTTCATAGTTTGTTATTTGAAATTATCAAGACTGATGATATTAATCTTGATTTTTTCTATTAATAGTTGATCACTATTATTAAAGTTGCCTATAAACATAAACCAATTAAATATTTTTCTTTAGTTATAATGATTAATTGATTTGAATCATTTGATAACTAAATTTGCCTATTTGACATATCTTTTTCCCACCTGAATTAGCCTTTCTATCTCCTTCATCTCTCTTTAGTTTCTCCGTCTTTTTCTTATTATCCGATTTTCCTTCACTTTCAATGAATCTAAACCTAACTTTGTTCATGCTTTTGTTCAACATTAGTTGGTATCGGATCTTGATCTATTCTTCATCAATTGGTCATTGAGTTAAATCTCTTCAACATTAATTGGTATCGAACTTTGCTTTAAGCACGTATCATCATTGTGCAACTATTCTAATCCAAGGGACAATGCTATGGTACTTATTTTAGTTGCTACACTTGCATTTCTGATCTAATATGCTCATGAAGATATATGGCATGATGCCCATTGAAACTTTAGTTACCATGCTTGCTAATTTGTAGCCACTCTCTCTTTGGTATATTTTCTCTTTGAATAATGTAGCAATATCTATTAACTCTGGTGTATCAAGATTTGAAAAGAGTGGGGCCTATCAAGATTATTATGTGGACCGGTATGGCGATTATTATTATTATTATTATGATTATCGTGTCATTCTAATAATGTTGACTATCAGGAGTAATCCGACTATTTCCGTAATTATGGTTATTATAAATTCTTAATGATCTTGAAGAGGTTAAATAAATTTTAGTGGTTTGAGAGAAGATTTCAAAAATTTTAGTAAGAATTGACTAGATTCAATCATAAACTATAAGAAGACAAGAGAACAGTCCAAAATCAATTTGCTATTGAGCAAAGCAGCATGGATAAGTGTGCCTAATATCTTCAAGAGTTGAATAAGGACTTTGCTTATGGGAATAGTGAAGGGAGTGGAGTAAAATTCTACTTGCTAATCTAGAAATACCTTCTGAAATATAGTAATATCCGGAACATAGTTTTTCCTATTGATCATTCATAGAATTGCAAATTCATGACGCTAAAATTTGTACTAAGATACTTAGTATAGCCTTATACTTCCTAGGTATACAAATCTCCCTTTTGGGGAGATTGATATATGACATGATTCTTCAACTACCATGCTATTCATTTGTCTTATTTATGCTTGCGTGGTTTGAACTATTATTTTTCTTTTGGTAAGAAACTCTTGTTTTAATTACCTATGATATCGGCCAAGATACTAATTTTCTTCAATTTTGAGGATGAATTCATTGACTAATGAGTTTGCCTATTTGGTGTTTCTTCATCCTCACCTAATTTGGCATCTCTCTCTCTCTCTCTCTCTCTCTCTCTCTCTCTCTCTCTCCCTAGTTCTTGCTCTGATTTTCCTTCGGATTTTATGATTTTGAACCAACTTGCTATGTAATTTCATTCTATGTTATCATTTGCTAATATATATATCATACACCTAGTAAAAGCTCCTCAAATTTTTTGTGATAGTGAATGATAGCACATTGAATCTTAGATTCCACATCAATGCAATTGAGTTATTTACATATAATGCATATAATGCATGTAGCAAAAAAAAAAAATATATATTGGCTCATGTGGAGCGACAAAGAGTGCAGATTTGCTGAGTTCCTTTGATTAGGGGTGTGCAACTAGACCGAGTATACTCAAGAACCGGACCGACCCACCTAGAAAACAGGATGGTGAACCATTTACCATTGAAACTGGTCCGAGAACCAGTTCTCAAAATTCGAAACCGGTTTAAATTGGTTTAGGAATCGGTTCTCAAACTCGTTTTGGAACTGGTTTGGGAATCGGTTATGTAACTAGAGGTCCAAAACCCTATTTTTTCCCCCTAATTTCTATTCTTACTCCCGCAATCACACAGTGTTTTTCCTCTTGGCTCTCTTAAACACGCATGGCACTCCTCCTTTGTTGTTCCTCTTCCTCACTTGCTTCCCTCCCACCGGCTCCCTCTTGCACCGTCCAATGGACGGATGGTGTTTGTCGCCACCAAATTCTTGTGTACCACATGGATTGGCTGGGTTAATTTCTCTTTTGTAGGAGGAATTATGCTTGCATAAATGAGTAGCTTCATGTAGTAGTTATAGGACTAAGACTAATATTAGACCCATGTTTGTTGCTAAATCTCTGCCTTATGATTTTATTTATTATAATTAGCCCTATGGATCATTAATTTTTCTTTTAGTCAAAATGTTCATGTATTTATTTATTACAAGTGCTTAATGTTTCAATATAAATTAGGAGGATTACATTATTTTCTCGTGTATTAATATAAAATTCGAAGTCGTATAAGATATCAGGAGATTGCAAAACAGGTTCCGATGGAAATAGGGTTAACCCAGGAACCGGATGGGAAAAACAAGGTGGGTCGAATATAAGATCCAATACAAATAGGGTCGGGGATAGAGTCCAAAAAAGGGGAACTAGTTATAACAGAGTCGGGTACATGGTTCAAGTCTAGATCCTACCCACGATTCCTTCGTGCTGGACCCGATCACCCCTACCTTTGATTAGCATTTGATTAAGCTGACTATGTTTGACCTAAAAGTGAAAAATATTATATCAACTACTTGCAGTTTTAGTCATAATTCAGAAATAAAGGTGCATTGGAAATATTAATCTTACATTTGAAATGTAGTCAAGTGTTTTAAATATTTTTGAAAAAGCATAATCAAGTTCTTTTAGTACACAATAACTTAGATTGCTTATGCAACAATGTCAAATTGCATTTGTTTGTATTAATTTATTACTTAATTACACCAACGGAAACATTTGGGACTCAAATTACACTTTTTGATAAAGATTTAAGAGTTCATTGCACCAACTGAAAAATTTATGATTTGATTGCATTTCATAAATATGTTTTAGGACCTGTGGAATGATTTTCCATCACAATATTTATAATTGACTTTAGGAATAATGACAAAATGACTCTTAGAACTTATTCCTATTTGGCATGTTTAAGAACTATTTTTTTTCCTTTATTGTTTAATCTTGTTTTTCATCAAATTTTCCTTTTTTTAATAGTAAAATGTGGTGCGAATGTGATGATGCCACTTTAAAAAGGCAACCAAAAATTTAAAAAGTACATATAAGAAAACAAGGTAGGAGAGAGGGAGGGTTTGTCTCGGGGCTTTTGTACCGGGAGGGTTGCAACCATACCCAGGGTCATGGCTAGTGTGCTTGGTACCCTTGGCCAGGTCACTAGCAGTTGCCAAACTTGGCTCCTCACCACCACGCGAGTGAGCCCACTTGCCTTCAACCAAATTGCCAAGGTTGGTAACAAGCCATTACTTGCTTATGGTGAGGGCCAGCCCTCATCGGCGATAAGGGAAGTAGTAATGGCGATCCCTATATAGCCCTTCCTCCCTTTGACTGGCGATCTCCCATAGGAATTTTTTTTTTTTTAAATTTCCAGTTTCATATTGCTGCTGATTTTTTTTCCCTAATTTTTTTCTTCTTTTTTATTTTTCAATTTTTCGATGTGGCAATGGTGAAATAGCTCCCTTTGTTCTTGAGGAAGCTCCATCACCACGTCAAAGTCCATGTAGGACTCAAAATATGATAAAAATGCAGTATTTATCCACAAGAAAGGGATGGACTTAACAAGTCTTGAGATGCATCAATTGTGCAAATTTTAGAACTTAAGTGCCAACTTGATCATACATTGAACAATATTTTAAATTAAGCAGACATCTTTGGCATTGTCTAGACTCTAGATTAATTAAAAGTTGTTAATTGAAGATTAGCCTCTCATTAATATTTGTGCTTCAGTTATAATTTAATCTAAGACTTGAAAAGGAAAGAAAATATGTATTAAGTTTTTTAAAATTTATGAAAATGTTTTGATATACATTTCAATATTTTTATATTAAAGAAGTAGCTTTGAGATGTTTCTTATTTGAGGTCAAAGATTTGTAAATGAAAATGATAAGTTATCATATGTGATTGCTCAAACCCTTAGCTCAAACCATCATGACAACAAACTAGATATGCCACCGTTAGAGAAGAATGAGTGCAAACCTTTTCGACGAGTAAAAGCGGTTGATGTGTTAGACCGCTACCCTCTAATTTTGTACAACTAGCATCTCCTAGAATCGCCTTCACAGCTGTACAATCTTCAATAGTAACCTTTTCAAGGAGGGCCACTCTGAAATATGCTTCCCTTGGTAGAAACTTATGAGTTTTGGCATGTTGTGAAGATACACAGTGACAAGTTGAGGAATTACAATTTTGTCGATTGCTTCTTCAGGTTTCTCCTCTTCTTTAGCGACAATGTACTCCATCTCTCCACAACCACCGAGACCCAAATATTGGAGTTGTCCTAGACTTTTTGCCATAGACATTGTAAAAAGGTTTCTCAGACATGGGCAATCCTCAACTGTCAAGGACTCCATATAGTGAAGCGGCCTCTCTAACATGAATGAAGGAATCACATTCACCGGGTTGTGACACTGCTTCACCTTGAGGCCTTTAGACAGCAAAAGGACTCCACAAGGATTTTATTGTCCCATAGTTCTTTTTGTTGAACTCCCTTGATGTGTAGCTCTTCTAACTTTGGAAATGCAAGCTATAAATGTATAGAGATAAACCAAAAAAACCCAAAATAACTTAGGGCCAAAGCATAAAAAACAAGGAAATATAACATGTCAAATAAATCAAGATATGATACCTTCTCATCAAATAGAGGGTATAACCCATCACTAGCACAATTCTCTAAACTAAAACAAATCAAACTCTTGAGGTCTCCAAGCTTGAGTTTGGTTAAATGACGGAACTCAAATATCTCTGCAGTTTTCCCTTTTCCTTCTTTCATCACGATTATGCCCCGCAGATTATTGCAACAAGAAACATCAAGCGTAACAAGTTCATGAAGAGTTTTGGCCGTGGTACTTGAGAAGAGATATGACAAACTATGACAACGTCTCACATTCACTTCCATCAGACTAGGAAATGTCAAGGTTACTTCGCAGTCACTCTTCAAAATGTCTGTCAACCTTGGCAGATTCAACAACTTCATTTTTTTCAATGCAGAGAGTTCCAATGGCTTTTGTCTTTTCTCAAAGCTCAGGCTTACAAGTTGAAATAATGCTTCCAAGGAGGGACACCCTACCACCTCAATTTTACTTAGGCTCTGCAACTTGTCCATTGAATTTGATGGAAAAACATGTGGCAAATTTTCACAAAGTTCAACAGTGACGGATGCAAGTTTGCAAAAGGATTCTCCATGGAGTTGATTGTGCCATATACTCTTTAGTTGGCACATGGAAGAAAGCTTCAATTCCTCCAAGCTTGGAAAAAGAACCTGCGTACAAATCTTGTATATGTTGAATAACTGAAATATTTGGTACGGAATTTATTATGTCGATAATTTAGGGACACCTTTGGGAATGAACAACATCATGAGTTAGTTCTTGCACTGCGAATTGCTAAACTTTTGGTACAGAATAATGATCCAGTTTATAAGAAATTGCCTCACTAACCAGAACTAGAAGAATGCTGGATTAAAAAAAAAAAAAAACAATAGACACTGACTTACCTTTTCAATGTCAATGTCGGCAATGGGTTTAATTCTACCTATATAAGAACCTAAGATATCCCCTTCTCGTCATGAAAAGATCAATTTATGTGGAGAGCTAGTCATGTAGCTAAAAGGAGTTACCTCATTTAATAAATGATTTTAGCCGAGCATTATGCTTTTGCAGTTTGGGTCACATCATAAACATAATTTTAAGATAATTTTAAAAAAAGGTTTCCCATATTTTTATTCTATACTACCAGAATAGTTACAGAAACTTTTATATCAAGCAACATGAACAAATGAACGCTAGATATATTTCTAACAAATACTTTCATGCAAACATTTTATTACAAAAAAAAAATAAAAATAAAAATAAAAATGAACATGAACATGTGCAGGGCACAAACATTTTACTAGTAATTTTAGAAAAGTGGTTAGAATATAGATTTGCAGTAGATTTGATCACCACCGAATGTCAATATTGCAACCAGGGGTAAGGCAAACAAATTGGCCTATTGAATATTATATTGGATTTTTCATTTCTTAGTCACATAATAGTACATCAATTAACATATAAGAGTATAAAAAGATTTATATAATGGAAGTTTATTTAGAGCCACATTTCCACAAAAAATAAATTGAGGATAATTCTAAAATCAATACTGTGTTTATAAATTAAAAATCTAAATAATCAAATTTGAATAAACTCAATACCAACAAAACAAATGTTAGTAGACAATTTTTGTCGTTGGGTTGATAAATGCATATAAATTTGTTAAAATTATGCAAAATCTTGATTGAAATCCTGTTAGAAGTAGCTCTTCTAATTTGGGAAATACAACCTATAGAAGCATCACCTGGCTGAAGTCAACATGACTAGCATTGAAGCAAAGTTGATCATGTATCCAGAGCATCAAAAAGAAGAAAGTAAATCACATGAGCAAAGATACAGCTAAGATAAAGGAAAGAGGAAAACCTTCTCGTCAAATAAAGAATGTGGACTTTCATTGAAACTGGCAGCTCCCTCATTCATCGTCTCCACTCTAGGCGTTGGTAGCCTCAATATGAATGCCTTGAGTTCAATGCACCCCAGCATTGAGAGATTTGTGAGGGAGGGAAACTCAAATTCACAACTTCCTGAGCTGAAACTATTCAAGCTCTTAAGGGAACAAAGCTTCAATGTACGTAAACGAGAAAACTTCACTGCCTTCAACTTTCGCTCTTCACTTTCTTCCATGGCAACTACCTCCCTTATTTTATTGCAATCAGAAACATTTAGCATCTCAAGTTTATCAAGAGTCCCGGACGTGTCATATGTGAAGAGATATCCCAAACTGTGGCAATTGCGCAAGTTAACGGTAGTCAGATTAGGAAGACTCAACGTTGTTTGGGAGCTACTTGTCACTAACGCATCCAGCCTCGGCAGGTCCCACAACTTCACTTCATCTAAGTTTAAGAAGACCAGACTTTTTGGCCTTTTCTTAGTATTGATAGTAACATGTTCCATTAATGATTCCAAGGAGGCACAGTTGACCACCTCAATCATTTTCAGGCTCTGGAACTTCTCTATTATATTTGATGGAAAAATATGAGACAAATTTTCACAATTTCGGATTATGATGGATGCTAGTTTGCAGAATGATTCTTCAAAAAGTTCATTGTGCCATATCTTCATCAACCCACACGACACGAGGGTCAACTCCTTCAAGCTTGGCAAAAGAACCTGTATAAAAGGACCATAGGTTAGTTTCTCGACCACAAATTCCTAAAAATCCTGATCTAGATGAAGTTGGTTTACCCATGATACGTGCTCTATAATATATTATCAAGAATGAAGTTGGTTACCCGAGATTATACCATTTTCAAAGAAAAAAACAGATGCATGGAGTAGCAAGATGTTTTAAAGGACATGCTGATAAACGAGTTTTCAATAGCTTCATCGGAATAAGATTACAGCTACCAAGAATAATTTCTAGGATCAACATAAAATAGAAAATTGCAGACATATATTGAAAATAATTTTTATGATAAACATAAAATAGAAAATTCCAAACATATTTACTCACAACTAGATCGAAGAAAAATGTGGCTCTAAACAAATTGGCCTATTGAGTACTATATTTAGTTTTTTCATTTCAGGGTCACATAATAATCCATCAATTAACATAGAAGAGTCTCCACTTAATATGTAGTCCATGAAGTAGTTGACTATGGATAAGCAATAGAAGCCCCTGTCTAGTGTCCGCTCCCTTATAAGAGAATTTCTTCCCTGTCCTTATGTCTTCCCCTTCATTCCTAAGTAGCCAGCCGTGCCCTTTTAGTCTCTGTGCCCTTTACCAGAGGTTTAGTTGTCTCGTGCCAGTGCGTCAAGCTAAGGTTTCCAAGCAGAGGTAGGAAGGAGTGCCACATGTTTAATCGGAATATTCCGGTTCACCACCCGCAGAGAAGGTCTTCTGTCTGTTTGAAACTATTAGTCACTGGTGACTTGAACTTGAGGATCACAACTATATGCTTATCTGGTGGATGCCCGTCTTGGGCTAACTAGAAATATCGTAAGAGAATAAAAAGCATCTCCCCTGAAGATATTACCCTAAAAAAGGTCATTATATAACGGAAGTTTTTTTAGAGCCACATTTCCACAAAAAATAAAATTGAGGATAATTCTAAAATCAATACTTTAACGTGTTTATAGTTAAAAATCTAAATAATCAAATTTGGGTAAACTTAATACCTTCTAACACAAAACACTAAATGATACAAATGTTACAAATAAATTTCGGCGTTTGGATGATAAATGCATATTACTTTGTTAAAACTATACAAAATCTCTTGATTGAATTCACATTAGACGTAGCTCTTCTAATTTGGGAATACAACCTACAGAGGCATCACCTGGCATTGAAGCAAAGTTGCTTATTTATCTGGAGCAACACAAAGAAGAAAGCAAATCACATGAATGACAATACAGCTGAGATAAAGGAAAGAGGAAAACCTTCTCGTCAAATAAAGAAGGTGGACTTTCATCAGAACCAAGAGTTCCCTCATTTGTCTTATCCACTCTTGGCATTGGCAGCCTCAGTATGAATGCCTTGAGTTTAATGCACTCCAAAATTGAGAGATTTGTGAGGAAGGGAAACTCAAATGCACAACTACTTGAGCTGAAACTAATCAAGCTGTTAAGGGAACAAAGCTTCAATGTACATAAACGAGAAAACTTCACCGCCTTCAACTCTTGCTCTTCACTTTCTTCCATGGCAACTACTTCCTGCATTTTATTGCAATCAGAAACATCTAGCATCTCAAGTTTAACAAGAGTCTTGGAAGTATCATATGTGAAGAGACATCTCAAATTGTGACAATTGTGCAAGTTAACGGTAGTCAGATTAGGAAGACTCAACGTTGCTTGGGAGCTACTTGTCACTAACGCATCCAACCTCGGCAGGTCCCACAACTTCACTTTTTTTAAGTCTAAGAAGACCAGACTTTTTGGCCTTTTCTTAGTAGTGACGGCAACATGTTCAATTAATGATTCTAAAGAGGTACAGTTGACCACCTCAATCATTTTTAGGCTCTGGAACACCTTTATTATATTTGATGGAAAAATATGAGACAAATTTTCACAATCTCGGATTGTGATGGATGCTAGTTTGCAGAATGATTCTGGAGAAAGTTCATTGTGCCATATCTTCATCAATCCACACGACACGATGGTCAACTCCTCCAAGCTCGGAAAAAGAATCTGTATGAAACGACCATATGTTAGTTTCTTGACCAAGAACGCCTAAAAATCCTGATTTGGATGAAGTCGGTTACCAATGATAATATGCTCGATACTATATTCTCAAGAATGAAGTTGGTTGCTCAAGATTACCATCATCATAGAAAAACAACAAATGCATGCAATAGCAAGAGGCTTGAAAGGACATGCAGACAGAGTTTTCAACTGCTTCATCGGCGATCAGACTATAGTTAAAAAGAACAATTTTTATGATAAACATATAATAGAAAATACCAGAGAGATTTACGCACATTTTGATCAAAGAGTATAGGCAAGGACAAGCTAGAGTTAACACCACCAAACGCTTGTTGTAAACCTATGTTAGCTGTTACCGTCTGTTGCTTTCCTTTGAATGAAGAGAATGTCATCATTTTGGGGCATCCAGATATCCTCAATCTTGTTAAGGTTGGACAGTGAATATGGTGTGTTCCATGAGAGAATGTTCTGAGATTTGGCAATTCCTCAAGAAATAAGGAGGATAATAGAGGGAACTTTAAAGTGTGCAAAGATGCAGCTTTCTTTGATTCTTCTTCTTGCACATCCATAATTTCCTCCAGCAGTTTACATCTCGCTATTTTTATTTCTTTTATTTGTTGTAGTGCTTTAGCCATGGAAGAAGAAAAAATAAACCTCATGTTCTCACAGCCTTGCACCTTTAGTACCCTTAAGTTTGGGAAACACAATGCTATTCTTGGATTCTTGTTCCATATGTGTTCCAACCTTGGTAAGTCACTCAAGGTTAATGTGGTCAATCGCCTTAGAATCTTGACATCCCCACTGGTTGTCAGTCCTTCAAGGTCGAATACTTTTCGTATAAACTGACATCTTCCAATGGTGATGGCTTCCAAATTCTGTAGCTTTATTACCAAATTGGATGGGAAGATGCTCGTGAGGAATGCACAATCCTCTACCTTCAAAAATTTTAGGGTGCTGACATCTGAAGGAAATTGAGAGTTCCATATCTCTTTCATTTTGGGAAGTTCAAACAGTGTCAAAGACTCCAACCGGGGCAATGAAACCTTAAAAAGGAGAATCACGTTATGAAGGCATATGCATCGATTTTTCTTTAACGGCAAGGAGTGAATAACACCACATAATCTCACAATGCTTATAACTAAAAGCCATGAACAGGCGCTTTCTGTGAAGTATCAATAAAGGAAATAATCTCACATAATAGATTTGAAGATGACGGAAAAAAAGGCCAAGTAGTGATTTTTGAATTTTACCTTTTACTTCTTTAAATTTTATGAACTTTTACACTTATCATTTACCTTATTATCTACTATCTATTATATATAAGACAAGAGGAGGAAGTTATAATCCATGAGTTATTGAGGTTATTGAATTTACGCTCACATTTTGTGCTTTCTAAATTTTACAAATTAATGGCATAGACTCAATTAATTTTTGTTAGTCATTAATTGTGGTCTTATATAATATTTAAAATGACTATGTAAAAAAAAAAAAACATCTCAATTATTTACACCAAAAGGTCATGACCTAACAACATATTAAGTTAAAGAAAGACATAGAACAACATTAAACATGATAGTGAACATTATTTAAAGGGCTAGTAATTGATAAACCGATTAAAATTATACTTTTAATTTATTAGAATGTGATTTGAGTCTGGCATTTTTCTTCAAAGTATTCCAAAAAATAAAAAGCATGCCTTATCAAAAGATTGAAAGTAAAAAGTAATTTTAAATTTATGAAGTAGTCAGAAAAATTTGTTGTCCCCCATGAGCTAAAATTCTAGTATACCCGCTAAAATTCTAGTATACCCGTAATGCGGAATGGATGACTTATCGAACCAAAGTCAAAAAGGGGTTCATCAATTTAGGATCCATGGTTGGCCATAAGATCCATGAACTGGTCGCAGCAGCACCACATGGGCCTCAAAGTAAATTTCAGCAATGGGTTTAATTCTAATTCTACCTATATAAGAACCTACGATACCCTTTCTCGTCATAAATAGATAATTTATGTGGAGAGTCATTCATGTAACCAAGAAAAATAGTTACTTAATTTAATAAATGATTTTTAGTCGAGCATCATGCTTTTGCAGTTTGGTCACTCTATAAACATAATTTTAAGATAATTTAAAAAAGGATTCCCATATTTTTATTCTATACTAACAGGATAGTTACAGAAACTGTTAAATCCAAGCAATAGTAAACAAATGAATGCTCGATGTATTTCTAATAAATACTTTCACGAATATTTTATTACCAAAAAGAAAAAAAGAAATTTAAACATGTGCAGCGCACAAAAATTCTACTAGTAATATTAGAAAAGTGGTTAGAATGTAGATTTGTGGGAGATTTAATCACCACAGAGGGTCCATATTACAACCAGGGGTAAGGAAAACAAATTGACCTATTGAATATTAACAATTAAATTCACCTTCTAGTTCTTTCCTTCACTTTAATCAATCGGATATAACGGAATTCTACATATGTCCATTCATTTTTAAATAAAGGTCACAAAAATTATATAGGGCCGTATATACTACCTTCAACTTATGAATATATTAATAGATGTTTGTGTGTACATATACGATTTTACCATTAAACAATGATGAACTTCTAGATTATTTAAAAAATCTATGCACCGTATGGTGCTTCTTTAACTACGTTGATAATATAACACAAATAAATTGAGATGTAATTAACTAATGATAAATGTTTTTATATATTCAGATACCACATAGCAATTCCATTTTGCAAAATTAAATTACTGTTTGTCTTACTTATTCTGGAAAACAAAATCTCAAAAACACATTATTTATCCAATTTTCTATGTGCTATTATACCCTCGCATATCCATGCCCAAAATCTCAAAAACAAATTATATACCTGTTGCCCGTTGAAGAAATCGATCGAATGGTCCGCGGTTTTACAAAAGCTCATCATCTCCGGCAAGTTTCGTAATGTCAACCTACGCAAATTGCATAACTTCACTTCGGTATCATCATATATTTCATCTCCATCTTCATCCGCCTCAGCATCTGCAACAATTTGCTGCATCAAGTGGCAACTGCTTATTTCAATATCTTCAAGCAGCAATATTGTTCTCTTCATAGACAAAGGAAACAAATGTTTGATTTCACCACAGTTATCTACTTTCAAAATCTTTAATTTGCTGAAAGATTCTAGGGCAAGACAACCGTGACAAATCTTTTTCAAGTTGTTCAGATTCTCAAGAAACAAAGATTCCAATCCAGTAAATGTAGTGCACTTGACATTCTCGATGGAGCAAATGACATTCTGAAATGAGGGGCTATTTTGTACGTGAAGATGCTTCAATTCCGGAAATCCTTCGATGCACAAATCATGAATGCTATCGACGCCATGTCGCAATCCATCCAAGTGGAGATCTTGCGTTTTCTGCAAGCAGTTCAACATCCATTCTTCAATAAGAAGATTGCTTGAATCCAGCTTGAGCTTTAAAGTTCTGGATTCTTTGTATTTGCCCGACCAATCCCAAACGTCCCCAATATGGATTTTATGATTGTTTAGTTTTCCAAATGGTAGGTCTCTTGAGAGTTTGGTATAATGAGGAATGGCAATGGACAGAGTGCTCAATTTTTTCATGTTCTTCAACTCAGCTAGGCTGGCGTTGCTTCGTGGTGCTTCATCCTCAGCCTCCCATTGATCAAAACCATCTTCCATATACAATTCTTCCAAATTAACCAAGCTTCCAAGCACGTTGGGTTTAATAACTTTAAGCTTGGCACACAATGTCAAGTTCAACAATCTTAATTTTGTTAGTTCACCTATTTCTTTGGGCAGCAAAACAATTGTAGATCCCTCTAGATCTAGGAATTGCAATCCTTTTAGCCTTCCAAGAATAGTCACATCCTCCATATGGCACTTAAAAAGATACAGCGACTTGAGGTTTTCAAGGAACTCAATCGACGAAGGTAGAGAGGTGAAAAACAAGCCAGTAAAATCCAAGACTTGGAGCTTTGTCATAGATTCAAAAAATAACTCGGGAACTTTGAGATATGGGTTGTGTACACCTAACAGGAGCATCCTCAAGTTTGGGCAGTCCAATTTTTCAGGAAGCTCATCAATGTCAACAAAAAGGATGGATATCGCGGTGCATTTTCTGAGCTTATCGTTTGACCATTCTTTAAACCCAAAATCCTTCCTCCCGACCAAGGCGTTCCATTCCATGGAAGAAATAGAAATGGCCGCGTCAACAAATATGTCATGCATTCTGAACCATTCCATGTCATCACTATCTAGTAACAAAGAAGAGTCCTGCAAGCTATGTAGATCCACAATCAACCTATCTCTAGCATTTTCGATGGTGTTGCTGAATTTTTCAAATAAACCCAAACCCATGCAATACATAAAAAATCCTTCGAGCAAATCCTCCCAGAGACTAGAGCACAGATCAAGAACAATGATTTGATCCTCTCATCTTTTAAGTCATTGTAGGTTAATTCCACCAATGATTTCACATCCGACGCATCTATATTGGTCAAAGCAGTCCTCCATGCAGCCACATCTCCATGCTTCAACCTTTTTGCCAATGAAACAATCAAAAGTGGCAAGCCCCCGCAATTCTTGACCACTCCATCTATAAATTCAGGATGATTAACTCTGTCCCCCAATGTCCTTTCAAAAAGTCTTCGTGCTTCCCCATGCTCTAATTTATTGAGTTGGACTTCTCGGTCAGAGCTCATGTCATTGCGCAAAACATCCCTATATCTAGATGTTATCAATAGCTTGCAGCACTTTACTTTATTATTATCTCCACAAGGGATTCCAACTTCTTTCAAATCTAACTTCTTCCACAAATTATCTAAAATTATGAGAATGCTTTTGTTATGATCTCTCTCTATCCTTTTACATAAAAGATCTGCTCTCCCACGAGCAGTTTCCTCGTTCATTAGTTTCAAACCTAGTGCATAAGCGATTTCTCCCTGGATTCTTTTTAGATCCAGATTGCGTGATACATTTGCCATGACAACTTCATCAAACATCTTCTCATGCTTAACTCGCCTTTCCACCTCCTCCAAAAGCTTGGACTTACCAACTCCACCTACTCCCCACACCCCAAGCACGCAGACCTTATCATCAACTATAGCCTTTATTACTTCCTCCGTGATTTTGGCCCTGGACTCTAGGACATCTTGTTTGTTGTCAAAGGATCTTGCAGTGGGAGAGGTAGCGGTGACAATTCCTATGGGAGGATTCTCATAGTAGACCTTGAGGAAGTTATTATTTTGACTTTTCTCATGGAGTTCCCGAATGACTTGAGTCATCTTCTTTGCCTTCTTGCCAATTGGATGGCGCACCATGGGGTTTGGAAGCCACCCACGGAAGCAATCATTTTTTGCACTTGCGCCATGTTTTAACAGGTTTTCTGCTTCCTTAGCCTTCTTTTCCACACTCTCCAGCCAATCCTCAACATCCGCATGTATAAGTTTTCCATTACACATGGCTTCATCGACGGAGCTCTGCACCCTTTTCCTCGCATGCTCTACCTCCTTGACTCCATTTTCGAGATCTTCAATGTAGCACTTGTAGCACAACACGTACCCAAATTGACGTCCAATGGGAGCAAAGAGGTACTCGCCGAGTTTCGACACTAGATTTGACGCTACAGGTAACAAATGCCTCGGCCATAATTTCTTCTTTAATTTCTAGAATTTCTCCCTAACCCACCCTCTCCCCCTCCTCTCTTTTTCCTCCTCCCTTTCTTTGTGGTCCTCTTCTTGGTGCCTCCTTTTAGAATTTCGCTTGAACAAATGGGTGCAAAGGAAACTGGAAAGAGAACGGAACTAATAAGTTAGAACAGTGAAACGAAACCAGAGAGAGAGAGAGAGAGAGAGAGAGAGAGAGAGAGCGCTTGGAGCGTTCGGAAGCAAGAGCGATGTAAATAGAGACTGACGAATATCAGCAAGAGCAACTTAGAACGTAGAGTTACTTCGGAAAACACTTGGTTGCTCCACGATGGCTCACTGCACTCGGTGCACACCAAGTAACACGTTACTGGTTTACGCGGAGAACTTGCAGATGATCTCAAGTGGACAAAGCAACACGTTATTGGTCTACCATGTGCACTAGAAGCCTAATTTTTTTTTTTTTTAAATTTTTTGTTCCTGTTTTCGATGTTTTCTTTCATACGAGTTCAATAGTTGTCGATTCTTTTGAATATTAACAGTCAGAATCATTTAGAACTTTTTCTCAATATTTCAAAGCTTAAAACGTTTCTTTTCATTTTCATGATTTCACAAGAAAGCAATAAGTAGAGGTTACAAATCAAAAGATGCCAGGTACTTCTTAGAGAAATAGTAATTGTTTTGATGTTTCTACCATCCATCACTTGTTTTGATAGCCGGTGCTTCTTAGAGCTTAGCAAATGCCATGTCAACCATAGATTAAAGGAAAATTTCCTTAAAATGGCCACATCCAAATGTGAGAAATTCTAAATTAAAGTGTAACGTCGCACCAAGTAAAAATTTTGATGCTTGCTCTATTTTAAATAAAACAAATAAAGTGGAGCTATTTTTATCCCCTCTTTGGCTCGGGACAAATATTTTATTTGATCAAAATAACCTTCTATGTTTGGAAACAAGGTCAATCCTTCCATGTTTGAAAATCAATTATGTTTGAAAATCAATTAGTCAATTAACCATGCTTTTCATAATTTCTTATGGATTTAATTATGTAAAATTATTAAGTTTGTAATTTTGGTCAATAAAATATTTCTTTGCTTAGATTGTTAATTCTTCAATGTAGCTTTTTCTATTCAACTTAATAGTAACAGGATGATGCGGAGCCATTTTTATATGGAGCATTACTGACTATACTTTTCAACTTTTAAAGTTTGCATTGTCCTAATTCTCTATCGCATGTACGCCCACAACACAAATATGTAAATTCATTGTTCATCAATAAAAAAACTTGCAATGGGGAAATTGATTAGTTGATAATTGTATAATATAAGTGGGAAATGATAAGGACAGAAATCATCACTGCAATTCTGTCTAACTAGCCCACATCAATAATTGCAAATGACCATTAGACAAACACGAAAAAACAAGACAACGTAAAATCACAACTTTATTGACACACAACTTGGTATTAAGAAATTAATTAGTTGAGAACTACTGTGTAATATTAGAGGGAAACAAAATGACGAAGAGGAACAGATATCACGAGGCATCTTGATCCCCCTAACGCATCGCGCGCCATCCGCTTGACGAGATGCCTAAGCTAGATCTAAAAGTTCGTGTTGAGAACGTCCGTTCCCGAGCTCCGATCAATCGTCTACTCGCCGTTTGGGTGTCACGTGGAGGGTCGAGACATGGGAGACGGCGCTGGGGAGGCCTCGGGTTGAACAGCCTCCGCCGGCCATGCCTGGCCGTGCCAGATCTCGGCCGAAGTAGGGGAGGCCGAGCTGGTTCTCGGCTGGCGAAGGTGGTCGGCCGCGAACTGCCAAGACGTTGCCGAACTGGGTGTGTGGCCAGCCCGAGGCGAGCGGTGGCACTCGCCGCGGCCGCCCCCCGGGGGGTGTGTGAGCCGTGTGAGGTTTATGAGGGAGTGAGTAAGCAAGGTCAACAGAGCACCGCAAGAGGCAGGGTGAGGAGAGCAAGTCAGGTCTGCCTGGGTACTGTGTCGGATGTGGGTCGGAGTGGATCCGGGTGAGGTCTTTAGGGTTTGGTATTCGAGCTGGGATGATTTCGGCATATTGGGCTTATCCTGCTTTAATGGGCCAGGCTTAGTTCATTTCGTTTTTAAAGGGTTGGGCCTTTCACTCTAAGCCGGATTGGGCCCGCGTTTCAAGCCCAAATAGGCCGTTGGTTGAGGACTCGGGTCGGTTCCAACACCGGTTTTCTTGTATATTATAATGTTAATTTAATATTAAAAATTATATTTTACAAGACATATGAAAAGGGGATCATTTTTTCCCCTTTAATACTATACAGAATTTTATCCATTCGGAATTTTCATCTAGGAAACCTCGTCCTAGATAACGAAAATGATAATTTTGATTTATCCTTATCTAATATTTTTGTTATAAAAATCATGGAGTACCTAAATTTTTAAAGTCAACTAATCTACATGAATAAATGTAAATTGGGACTTATCAAATACTTCTTGAAAAGCATTTTGTTGGAAGTGATAGGGAAAACTCGTGTTCATGGTTCCTAAAAGATGAACAAACATGTAGCGTAATACATGGGGGGTTGAATGTGGAAATCAACTTAATTTTTTTAAACATTTTAAAAGTATTCTACAATACTAGTTTTCATTAGGTTGGAGAAACGTTCCATCATGAAAGGAGTTATGAAGCGTGCCCAAGGAAAAAAGTCACAATTTCTTTGCAATTGGAACTCGTAGGCGTGAGGAAACTTTCGAACCGAGTAATGCTATAGTCAACTTTCGGCAATCAAAATAAGTATGCTTTCGAATTGGTCTTTCGCTAATAGACGTTGTCTAATATTTGGTCTTTCACTAAATGACGCTGTACTCGGCACTTGGGTCTTTGGCAAAAAAGGAATCGATACGTACATTAGAGTCAATGTATTCATACAGGAAATTATGGGGGTGGTGTGGTCCTGTGAGCTAAGACGTTATCTACAAACCCATCCCATTTAATAAGGACATTTTTTTATTATTATTAATGAGCAATAATTTACATTAGCTCTCCATAGGATGCCTCTTTCTCACTTAAAAATGTGTGGGAAAAGACTAATATTTTATTATTAATTACTTCATCGCCATATATATTTTCTCATACTAAAATGAATTAATTTATTAATTAGTCTATCAAGGAAAATATATAGTTAGTCTGACGGCTCATAGTTACGAATCTCTCTCTCTCTGCGCACTTCCAAATCAGTAATCCGTTTGTGGATCCTCTCACATAGTATAAAGGACAAAGCAGGGTTAGAGCAATGATGTCCAAATTCCCGTGGATATAACTTTCATATACCCTTGCACTTTACTTTGGCATCATCAGATGAAACTTTAATAAATTAACAGCGAGCTCATCCAGTAAAGAAATTTTTGTGCATAGATACGAGAACCAAACTTGAGGTCCCTTAAGTAAAGATTCTCCCCTATCCACCTTTTAAAGTCGGTTATTCCAGAGGTCAAAGGTAAATATTTTTTACCAAAAAAAAAAAAAAAAAGAAATGTTTCTTGCTCTAGAGTGAGGATCGGTATGCGATTCCACCATGTCCAAACAAACTAACAGTTCATATTGATTGGTTTTGAATGGAATGAATGTATTAAGAAAAAAAGCAATATGTGTGACAATTATTTTTAAAAAGTAATGTGAATTTATATGCTTTAAAGGATATAAAGTGTCCTGCAATGAGTAAAACTCAAATGTTTTTCATCTAATCAATTATAATAAACTAGAGAATGAAGGTGGGGCTTTTCTAGAGAAGCAATATAGAGATAAAATTTACTATAATGGGATTTGTGTTTTAGAATAAGTTACCTTGAAATAGATCAAGTCATGTCCCAATCTCGAAAGGCAATACGATCGGAGGATTAACTTCACACCTCAACCTATAGTCATCAAAGTAAATATCTCAAAACAAGAAGGAGCATCTTGGTGATTTCTTAGGATTTGCATGGTGTCTCTTACCAATGCGGTTTCTCCTCTTTAAGCACAAGCCAAACAAAGCTTTACTTCTTCTCTTACCCCAAATGATGAAAAAGTAATATGTGAATTTGTACTGCGCAACAAGTAAAACTCAAATATTTTTCATACCATCAATTATAATAAACTAGAGAATGAAGGTGGGGCTTTTATGGAGGAGCAATGTAGAGATGAAATTTACTATAATGAGTTTTGTGTTTCCGAATAAGTTATCTTGAAACAAATCAAGTCATGTCCAAGTCTTGAAATGCAATACGGTCTTAGCTTCACACCTTAACCTGTAGTCATCAAAGCAAATATCTCAAAACAAGAAGTGTATTAGTGATTTCTCAAGATCAGCGTGGTGTTTCTTACCAATGCAGTTTCTCCTCTTCAAGCACAAGCGAAACAAAGCTTTACTTCTTCTCTTGCCCCCAAAAAATGAAAAATTAATTTGTGAATTTGTATGCTTTAGAGGATGTAGAGTGTCACGCAAAAAGTAAAACTCAAACGTTTTCCACCCTGTCAAATTTTAACAAACAAGAAAATGAAGGTGGGGCTTTTTTCTAGAGGAGCAATGTAGAGATGAATTTATTATATTGAGTTTTGTGTTTCAAAATAAATTTTCTTGAAATAGATCAAGTCGTGTCTTCGAATCTCAAAGAGAAATATAATTAGAGGATTTACCTTCATGCCTCAACCTATAGTCATCAAAGTAAATATTTCAAAACAAAAGGAGCATCTGAGTGATTTCTTACCGGCGTGATTTCTCCACTTCAAGCAGAAGCCCTCGCCTCCTAAAGTAAGCTTGACTTCTTCTCTTGCCCCGAAGGTTGAAAGAGAAAATGCTTGGTATATATGAAATCTTGTGATGGTTGCTTTTTCTATAAAGAGGCAAATTTACTTCTTTAACCCTTACTTTTTTTAACAAGACCACTAAAACAACCCTTTCCTCTTAATTGGGCTCTAGATTTTAAGGATGTTTTCTTAGGTCTCTTTGTGATTGGCCCACGTGGCCACAGATATGGAAGTGAAAAGGACATTTAGGAATGATGAATGATGAGGACCGAACACATCACGTGGTCCTCCACAGTTTCTCTTCCTCCATGATTGTCCTTTTCTTGTACAATCAACAGAGACATGTGCGTCTGCTGTGTTCAGAAAATTTAAAAAAAGAAAAAAAAAAGAAAGAGAGTACGATGACGAGTGTACTTCTCGTGATTTTGTTCCTTCATCTACGCGTCGATCGCGAACGCTTCAAATGCCAAAAATGAGTTTTGATTGAAAACTGAAACACGCATATCGAAGCACATCCATATCCAGTTCAATGGTTTTCTCCAATCTCCTCCACCTCCTCTCCTTCTATCTCACCACCGCCATTCACGTCCTCAAGAACCTGCTCTCACATCTCATGGCCTCCACAAGACGCCACTTCTTATCGCTCATTGATACATTCCTGTCACAAACGCTCAGTCCAAGCCCAAGCTGTCATTGTCGATGAAGAAGAAGATGGTGAATAGAAAAGAAAAAGAAAAGGAAGAAAAAAAAATTCTTGGACGTAAATGCCCAGAGCGAAGCTTGGCACTATTTTGAAACAAATTTTGTTATTCCATGCTCTTCTTTCAGATAAAAATTCCCCTTTGAATTCTCAGTTTGAAGAATAGTCTCACTTCAAATCATTTGAAAATATTCTCTACATTTTATCACACTAGTCTGCCCAACAATTCATTAAATAATTGGTGTGATCACTTTCCTTAATTCAAGACTATAACATATTGTGAGAAATATCATAATAGTCTTAAACCTAACATAATTCAATCATAAACTTATTTTATGTTAATTCAATTCAAAATCTTCCGTAATTATGTTAATTCAATTTTTCAGCTAAATTTGATCGGCCGAACCTCACATGGAACACTGACATTACAATTTTTAATAATATTTTTTTGAATTTTTATTTTTATTTTTTCCTTTTTCTTTCCCTTTTCTTTTTTCTTCTCCCTCCTTTGGATTCTTTTGCCCGCCGTGGCCGGCGAGCCTCGCCGGCGACTGGGCGAGGGCCGCGAAGCCTTCGCCGTCGCCGGCGGTTGCCTGGTCTCACCCAACCTAGCCGGCGGCCTCGCCCGCGGATTGCGAAGAAAGCGAGAGCAGAACGAGGAAATTCGACCCCAGGACGAGAATCGAGCCTTGAAGCAGGGACGCGAGCAGAATTCGGATCACAGGCGGAACCGTTCCAAAAAAGCAACGCGATTTCGGCGAAACGGAAAAAACTACACACGCACCCACCCACCTGCGAGTCCTTGGAGAACGGTTTGGGAAATCAAGGCGAGGAGCGAGAAATTATGGAAGAGAGAGGAAGGGAGAGAGAGACTCGAGGGGATGGAATGCAATGGAGGAGATCGAGAGAGCTCCTGGTGCTGACCGAGAAGAGGAGGAAGAAGACAGATTGAGGAGCGAGAGATTATGGAAGAGAGAGGAAAGGGGACTTCCTCCTCCTTCGAGAGGCCGGCGAGCCTCGCCAGCCGTGGCGAGGCCACCGGCGAGGGTGGGTGAGGCCGAGCGAGGGCTTGCGGCCCTCGTCCAAAGGCCAGCGAGCCTCGCCACCGGTCAGAGGCTCGCCGGCCACTAAAAAAACCAAAAGGAAAGAAGAGAAAAAAGAGAAAGAAAATAAAAAGAAAAAGAAAATTTTTTAAAAAATAAAATATTATAAAAAATCCATGTCAGTAGGATCACATCCACTAAATGACTATCATCACTAAAACTTTAAGATTAAATTGATAAAAAAATTTAGAGATTGAATTGATATAATTATAATAAATTGTAAATATTTTTAAATTTTTCTACAAAACTTTTGAAGTGTTCTTTTATCAAAGTGCTCATATGAAAAGAAATGCCACATTTGACATTTGGGATATAGAAAAGTACGCAATAATTTTCAAAAGGGGAGCGCAATAATTATTAAGCCTGGTTTGAGAGACTCACACACGAGTAGGAGAATATCTAGTGCACATGCAAGGTAAGAAATTAACAAAATCTCACATTGAATATTTGGAGTGAAGAGGATAGGGGCAATTGATAATATTTTATTAGCCCATAAATTTTTAGAAAGAGGTGTGTTAATTAGGAGTGTTGACACTGAAAAATAATTCAAGTCCTTATAAATTGATATGGTGTTGGTATTGAGTTGTTGAAAGAGTAATTGATAGGTCTAGTCACTAATCAATAAACCACTGGCGTAAGACCAACATTATGTTACCAATGGAAGTGTTGCTAGGTGATGATGGACAAAGACGGTTATCGACATATGATGGCAAATAACCGATTATGTTACGAAAAGATATAAAGTGAAGATTGTATAAGAATTTTTGACCAATGGTTGAGCTAGAGGATATTCAAGGGATCGTAATTGCTTATGGATAAGGATGTGTAGTTGAAAATAAGCAAGGATTTGTGCAAGATTATATAAAGCGAAGCTTGACCAGTTGTGGAGTATCCACAATCAATGAACACTTACACAATTTATCAATTTCAGTTTATCGATTTATTAGTTATATCTTCAATTCTTTTAATTAGATTTTACCTTTGTTTAGAGTTAGTGATCATTATTACACAAATTCATGGCACCATATTAGTACCGTTGACGGCACTATAGCAATACTATTCATAACCGCAGCAGTACTTTAGCTCACTGTAGAACTATAGTAGTTTCCTCTCTGAATCGCCATAGTCAGCTGTTTTAGATTTGGCGGAAGTTAAAGGTTTTAAACGACACGGCTAGTTTCTCCTATAAACTTTGAGTCCTTCTACTTTAACCTCTGCTATGAAACCTTCTGATTAAAAATACTGTTGAGATATCATCTTACTCAAATGGAAAGACAAAAGGCAAATAGAATTTCAAGTAATTTGAATGGGCTAGTAAACATTTTCCACATAAGCTTGATTGCAAGGGTAATTGCAAGTCATGATCCCCTCAATTGCCATTCAACATTTGAATTTCAGCGCAAACGTAAGGTCGTCCAATGCAGTCATTTTGTTTTTCCTGAACTCTATGGATGTAGCGATTTGGAGATTACAAGACAGCAAAGGCCAATCCACCCCGGAAAATTTGTCGGCTTGCCACACATGAACATCAAAGTTAAGAAAAGATGATCATTTATCTTTATATAGTCCTACTTGAGGACAAAACCAAAAATTCAATCCATCCATAACCAGGAAAATGTGACATAGAATTGCAGTTAGAGACATTGTAAATCTATAACCAGGAAACGCCGTGCATAGCACATGGCTTCACACATAATACTTAGAGGGGAAAAAAGAACCAAGAAGGGGAAAAAACAACAATGATAGTGAAAATCCAAAAAGGAATATCAACAGATATGCTAATTTAATATTTATGTATCTCATTTTTTTGGGGGAAGCAATATTAAGACACATGTTTTTGTTTCATAACTTTTTCGAAATCATAGGCAAATTTTTACGTTGACTTTTTATTGATTTCTATAATTTTGATAATACTTTTAGAATTTGTAAAATACGTACTAATCAGATTATTTATTGTAAGGATATTGAAGATATAATACTGAAACCCTTTCAAAAAATCATTCAAAAGCTTACAGTATTTCTGACTTCAAAATTTATCCTCACAGATTATAAAGTGATAGAATTCTCGTCATAAGCAATAAAGTGATAGGAAATCTGTGAAGTTGTAAAAATTTCACCTATTTACATATCGTATCAAATATTTTGCAAAGATCCATTCATCACTAATATGATAATCATATCATACTATCAATTTTTCCAATTAATGTTATGTTTATCATATAAAATTTTGACAAGCTCCATAGATAATAATTAAACCATATGTAATAAAAAAAAATGAATTGGCAAGAATACCCCCACCGTAGAATCCAAAGAAACTTTGTTAGTTGTCTTTGTAATTGGATCGGGTGGCCACGCAAATCAAAGTGAAAATGTGCTTTCCTTGCCCCGCTAAATGCATAATCGATACTTCTTGTCAGAGTCAAGGTGTGGATGGTAGAAATTATTATCTCCTTTGCTTGGCAACTTTTACAAGGTGTTCATAGTGGAAACCACTTTTTCTCTTCCCCCAAAGGATAAATCAATCCATTCCTCAAGATTGGCAAGTATACCCTCCCCAAAGACTTCAAGGATAATTGATCTTTTGCTAAAATACGTGTTAATCAACACTTAAGTCTTTGGCCAAAAAAGAATCGATTCTCATGTTAAAGTCAAGTTGTCCATACTGGAAATTAACTTTTGCATGATGCTATCCTTTAAAGTCAAGATGTTGAATAGTTATGCTGCACTTAAGTCTTGGTCGAAAAGAAATCGATTCTCATGTTAAAAGTCAAGTTGTTCATATTGGAAATTAACTTTTGCATGATTTTATCCTTTAGAGTCAAGATGTTGAATAGTTATGCTACACTTAAGTCTTTGGTAGAAAAAGATTCGATTCTCATGTTAAAGTCAAGTTGTTCATACTGGAAATTAACTTTTGCATGATGCTATCCTTTAGAGTCATGTTGAATGTTATGCTATCTTTGGTAGAAAAAGATTTAGAGTCAAGATGTTGAATAGTTATGCTTTGAAAATGATGGATTGATTGAGAATTTTTGCTAAAATTGTGCCGTGTTTGAAATTCTATGGAAATATCTTGGAAGAAACTTGGATGACCTCGGATGCTTGATGCGTGTGTCACAGGCTGGTCCGTGACACATCTGCCTTTAATAAGTTGATGAAAAATATCAATGTCGGATTTGACTCTTAGTTGCTGTGAGAAGGAAGAGCTAAGCAATTCGTAGGAACATTTGGCCTTGATTCATGTTAGCATGAAGTCATTCATAATAGGATAATTATGAACAAAAATCCTAAACCTATAATACTCGTGTCAATTCAATTATCAAATTCAATTATAAACCTTTCAATTTGATAATTTTGTCCTAAATCTTTTGAACATTTACAAATTTAGTCATTTTAGTCAATTTTGGTCAGAAATCATTGATGTGATAGTCCGGTTAGTGCTTGTCATCCTACGTGACACTATAAGCGCTAGTGTGAATAAATTTTATTTTTCTTAAATTTGTTTAAATTTGTTTATTTTTTTTTTTTAATAGGTGGAATGAATAATGGAGTTGTGTGGGTGCTTCTTGTCCAATCTCTTATTTTTCTTCACACTTAGCTTCACATAAATTCGCACTCTGTCGAATCTCCACTTTGTGCACTTTGTGAGCGAGGTAAGGAACCTCGGAGCGACCCGTTGCTCTTCACGCAATTTCTTTTTATTTAGGTTTTTGGCACATGGCTATGTGGATTTAATAGATTTTGATCAAAATTTTAATTTTTCTTTTGTTAAAACGGATTGTCCCTTTTAAATTTCTCTCACATGTCAACTTTACAAATCCTACCTAGATAAATGTCATTAAATTTGTCCCTTATTTCGTATATGTGATAAAGAAAATTGATTTCTCACTAAAAAAATTAGGAGATGTGTCTATGTCCATGCTCATCCCTTGTGGTACTACTTATCAAGATAACTTGAGGTTATAGACAATTCACTATGATCCAGATAATATTACCTAGAGATTAACTATACTTGCTGAAACCTCTTGTTCATGGAGAAGATAAGCATTTTATTCTTTTAGTTAAACAAGTTTTTAACTGTTATTGGATATGTATCGATCTATATTAGAAAATCGAGGGTGATGCCTTGATTTAGAAATGGATGACAAAATATGTGAACAGGATAATCAAGCCGAAATTTGGGCTATAATTCCAGCATTTGTTTTAACATCAGTTACGACATGAGATTGGGCAATAGGTGAAGTCTTGATGAGTTAGGCCTTGTAGATAACATAGTAATATATACCAGCATCAAGTTAGGATAACATGGACATCATCCACATTTATTTGTGCATGCGTGTTATGTTCATAATTTGTAATCCACGGACCAAAGATATGGTATGAGAAAGTTTCCTTCAATTAAGGGTGGGAAAATTATAACCCATTGCATAAAATATGACAAATTTTATTTTTTACTCTTTTATTATTGATTGAGGAACTTTTTTTAGCATGTGTTTGTATAGGTTTCTCTCTCTCCCTCTCCCTGCCTCCCTCCCTGCTCCCTCCATATGTTTGAACCGTTAATTTTTTTGTGGATCCTCTCGCATGGGCAACGGAGGAAGCGGATATAGAGTAACGATATCCAACTTTCCATTTGCATAATCTATATATACACTTGCACTTTCTCTTTGAATAAACCATGTGAAATTTTAATAAATTAAGCGCATGGTCATCCATAAAAAATGGATAGATATATGAATCAAAGATGACCATAATTAAAGATTTCCACGTACCCATCTTTCAAGAAAAACTAATGACTTTTAGTTCACCATTCCGGCTGCAATTTTTTGAATATGGTACAGGAGGTTAAATAGGAGTGAGGGCTAGAGTGCAATTCCACCGGTTCAACCGATTGGACCTTTATAACAATCGTTTGAATATAAAGAATGAAGAAAAATAAACAATATATGTAATGATAATTTTGAAAATTCAATGTGTGAATTCACATGTTGGTGTTCTGCAATGAGTAAAAATCATATATATATATTATCAATTGTAATAGGCTGAATTGTCTAAATGAAAGTGAGCAGAGACTTCTAATTTCTCAAATTTACATATTAATTTAAGTCAAAATTATGCTACCAATAGAAAGACCAAAAATTAGTTTTCAGATAAGTCGTTGAAATTTCACTTTAAACAAAGAAGAAGAAAAAGATGCCAACATTTGTTCTAATCAAATCTTACTTGGTTGGGTTGAACCTAAATCCAAACCAAGATATTGCACATATATCGATGACCAGTGTCTCATTCTACATATAATATCATCCAATAAAAAACAAGTGAGAGAAAAAGCATGGTGAAGTGATTGGACTAGATGTCATTGGATCATTATCAAAGACAATCTAATCATCATCTGATCGCTAAAACTCCTTTCATTATTTAAGGATATGTCATTTAGATTCGAAATTTGGGTTTACTTCGACTTTGAATCAAAATTGCATCATCAAATTCAAGATTGATGTCATCTATTTTATGAACTCCTCTTAACTCCTTCTAACTCCTCTCTCTCTCTCTCTCTCTCTCTCTCTCCTCCTCCCTCCCTCCTCCCTCCCTCTCTCTCTCTAGAAATCTCATTTCTCTCTCTCTCTCTCTCTCTCTCTCTCTCTCTCTCTCTCTCTCTCTCTCTCTCTCTCTCTCTCTCTCTCTCTCTCTCTCTCTCTCTCTCTCTCTCTCTCTCTCTCTCTCTCTCTCTCTCTCTCTCTCTCTCTCTCTCTCTCTCTCTCTCTCTCTCCTCTCTCTCTCTCTCTCCTCTCTCTCTCTCTCTCTCTCTCTCTCTCTCTCTCTCTCTCTCTCTCTCTCTCTCTCTCTCTCTCTCTCTCTCTCTCTCTCTCTCTCTCTCTCTCTCTCTCTCTCTCTCTCTCTCTCTCTCTCTCTCTCTCTCTCTCTCTCTCTCTCTCTCTCTCTCTCTCTCTCTCTCTCTCTCTCTCTCTCTCTCTCTCTCTCTCTCTCTCTCTCTCTCTCTCTCTCTCTCTCTCTCTCTCTCTCTCTCTCTCTCTCTCTCTCTCTCTCTCTCTCTCTCTCTCTCTCTCTCTCTCTCTCTCTCTCTCTCTCTCTCTCTCAAATGCTAGTAGAAATCTCATTTCTCAATGAGAATCTGAAATATGGTAATAACCCATACGTTGTAATCTAGTATAGACCTTAATAAATGCATCCCAATTATATCTTCAAATCATGAAAGGCAGGCAAAAGAGTTAAAGTGAATGAATAGTTTTAAAAAATGCTCTAGAGTACTCAGGATGATAAGACGATTGGTTGCTAAATCTCTCTATATGGATCTCTCGTGATTGGTGTGTGTGCTTATGTCAGGACGAGTGAAGCAGAGATTTGTATAATTTTTAATATTTTTAATTTGTAAAATAAGTGTTAATTAGATTATTTATTGTGAAAAAATTAAAGATATAATACTGAAACCCCTTCAAAAACTCATTCATAAGCTAACTGTATTTCTTACTTCAAAATTTATTCCCATCGGTTATAAAGTGATGGGAATTCTCTTCATCAACAATAAAGTGATAGGAAATATTGTATCGTATATTGTGCAAAGATCAATTCATTGCTAACATGATGATCATATGATTTTATCAATTTTTCCAATTGATGTTATGTTTATCATACAACATTTTTGACAAGCTCCGTTTACAATAATTAAACCGTGTGTAATAAACTAAAAATGAATTGGCAGGAATACCCCCCACTGTAGAATCCAAAGATACATTGTTAGTTGTCATTGTAAATGGATCGGCTGGCCACGCAAATCAAAGTGAAAATGGGCTCTCCCTGCCCCACTAAATGAAATAATCGATACTTTATGTCAGAGTCAAGGTGTTGATAGTGGAAATTATCATCTCCTTTACTTGGCAACTTTTGCAAGGTGGTCGTAGTGGAAACCATTTTTTCTTTTGCCCCAAAGGATAAATCATTCCCTTCTCTAGATTGGTGGGAATACCCTGCCCCAAAGACTTCTAGGATATTTGGTCTTTTGCTAAAAGATGTGTGAATCAACGCTTAAGTCTTCCGCCAAAAAAATCGTTTCTCATGTTAAAGTCAAGTTGTTCATACTGGAAATTAACTTTTGCATGTTGCTATCCTTTAGAGTCAAGATGCTGAATAATTACGCTTTGAAAATAATGGATTGATTGAGAATTTTTGCTAAAGCAATGCCGTGTTTGAAATTTTGTGGAAATATCTTGGAAGAAGCTTGGATGACCTCTAACACTTGAGGCGTGTGTCACGGGCTGATCTGTGACACGTCTTTTAATAAGTTGATGGAAAAGATCAATGTTAGATTCTACTCTTAACCACTGTGAAAGGAAAGAGTTAGGCAATTCATAAAGCGTGAGGTTTACATTTGGCCTTGAATTCATAATAATAAAATTACCAACAAAAATCCTAAATCTATAATATTTTTGTTAACTTAGTTATAAATATTTTAATTTGATTAGTTTGTCCGAAATCTTTTAACTATGTGCAAAATTAGTCATTTCAGCCAAAAATAGCTAACATGATGGTCTAGTTAATACTGATTGTCCTACACAGCAAGGCCAATGTTGATGTAAATAACTTTTCAATTTTTATTTTTTATTTTTTTTCTTTTTTAATAGGTGGAATGAATACTAGAGTTGGGTGGGTGCATCTTGTCCAATTTTTTTCAATTTTCTTCGCACTTAACTACACATAAATTTGCACTTTGTTGAATCTCCACTCCATCTACTTTGCGAGCGAGGTAAGAACCTCAGAGCGATCCGTTGCTCTTCACGCAATTTGTTTTTATTTATTTTTTTGGCACATGGTTAGATAATTTTAATAGATTTTGATCAAAATTTTAATTTGTCTTTTGATGGTCTCTTTTAATTATCTTGCAAATGCAACTTTACAAATCCTACTTGGATAAATATCATTAAATTTGCCCTAGATTTTGTACATGTGATAAGAAATTGATTTCTCACTAAAAGATTAGGAGACACGTCTGTAACCATGCTCATTTCTTATTTTGTGATAAACAACATAAGTGCAGCGAGGTATTGCTTATCGAGATAACTTGAGTTTATAGACAATTTGCTATGATTTGGATGATATTACCTAGAGCTCAATGATGCTTACTATAATCTCTTGCTCACGAAGAAGATAAGCATTTCATCTTCTTCTTTTTTTAAAGTTAAACGAGTTGGCAAAGATGGTTGGCGAAGCTTCGTGATGCTCATCCTAGAAAAACGAGTTGGCAAAGATGGTCACCATAATTTTTTTTTTTTTGAGTGCCATATAACTTTTTAATTGACCATTTGAGTGTTATGACTTTTTAAAAACTTTCACCACAAGTGCTATGTGACGTCAAATTTTCGGTACTTAAGTGAACATTTTTAAAAAAAATTTGACACTAAAGTAATCGATTGAAAGATATGACCTCAAGTGAACATTTTTTTTTATAAGTTATGAACACTTTAGTGTTTGGAAAAAGTTATGACATTGAAGTGAGCGTTATACAAAAGTTATAGTACTTATGGTATCCTTATCCCTCGTAACCCATTTATGGTGTCGGAGCTAGCTTTGTCAATGTCAAACTAAGATTAAAATTCTACATATAATAATACATTAGTGCTACGAGGAAGGATTCACCAACCTCATGGCCAAAGTGAAAAAGAGGAACGATTGGAGGGAAAAAGATTATGAATCGGAAACCTACAACAGAAAGCATTGATTTGACGATTTTAGAAGATACTGAGAAGCAACCACCGATGCACTTCATATTTGAATCTACAAGGTTAGGGTTAGGGTGGGCGATCGGAGGGGCGAGAGATAAGTGAGATTGGACACTGGGGTTGTAATCAGGGTTGAAAGATTGGTCGATGGCTTCCCCGCCCTTGTCTAGGCAAGGCTTGCATTCAATGTCGATGAGGATCACCAACTCCACTCATGTGATAGTAAAAGTGAGATTGTGATTGTGGCCATTATTTTTCTTAGTTTTTCGTTTGCTGAGTGCTAGGAGAGGTGGTGAGGCCGAGCAAGACAAGACTAGAGACCCTTTCTCAAGCCACATTGCCAACGGTGCTTTCTTATCATGAAGTGTCGTTCGTAGTTGCCATGCGAGCTCATTTGGACGTAAAAACCAACGGTGGCCATTGCGCCCCTCAATTAAGAGGACGTGCTTGTTTTAGGCATCTGAAAGTTGGGAACATTTGTGTCCCTCCAAGGTATGTACATACTTGCTATTTTTATGACGTTAATATAATATTTTACAGCCTCTGAGGGAATCTTTCGTCCTAAATAAAAGAAAATGAAAATTCTGACTTTTCTTTATCAAATTTCTTTTTATTGGGATACCAGAATTTTTAAAGTCGATTAACCCACATGACTTGCAATCGCTGAATTAATGTACTTAAGGAATTATCAAATACTTTTTGAAAGCGTTTTTGTGTAAACAGAAATAGGAAAGTTCATGTTCATGTTTCCGAAAAGTTCAATATATCCATGACATAATCTATAAGGGATTGAATGGGGAGAAAATCTTCATTCCTTTCTCGAAAAACTTTGAAAGTATTGCAATAGCAATACTTGTTAGCTTGGAGAAACATTTCATCAAGAAAGAGAGTTACGAAGCATAACCAAGTTAAAGAATCACGATATCTTTGCAATGGGAACTTGTAGGGGGGAAAAAAGCAAACTTCCAAACCAATTAATGCTATGGCCAACCTTCAGTGATCGAAGAAATATGGTCTGAAATTGGTCTTTTGCTAATAGACATTTTCAAATAATTGGTCTTGTTGCTCAAAAACATTGTAATCAACATTTAGGTCCTAGCCAAAAAAGAATCGATACTCATGTTAGAGTCAAGGTGTTCATGCTAGATATCAATTTTTAATCAATGCTATTCTTTAGAAGCCAAGTAATCATCTCCTTCACTGGCAACTTTTGGAAGCGGTTGAATAGTATGCTTCGAATTATTTTCTTCAAATCAACCAAAAGGTATTGTCCTCTTATGACCTTGCTTTGTAGTAATTTTGGTGGGGTTTGGTCCCACAAACTAAGACAAGTTTTGATTAACAAACAATAATTCACATGAACATACCATAAGGTTCCCCTATTTTTTTTTTTTATTTTTATTTTTATAAGGTTCCCCTTTCTCGCTTACAAATGTATGGAAAGAGATTGATTTTGGCTCTTTTTTTTGATTTTTTTCTTAAAAAATTGGCAAATTTTTATGACATGGCCCCCACATATTTCTAACTTACATTGAATCAATTCGGACGGGTCTAATGGAAGGATTTGATGTCACGCACCTCTTTTCCGTCAGAGAAAAGAACACATTAGAGGTGATGTGATGACGAAGACCAATGGTCCTCAATCAGTTTGGGTGCTCTTAAAAAAGAACACATTAGAGGTGATGTGATGACGAAGACCAATGGTCCTCAATCGGTTTGGGTGCTCTTAAATCCTTACCTAGCACGACGTTGGGATTTTCATTTTAGTTCGATTAACCCTATGAATCACTATCAGCTTATTAGAGTTAGCTAAAAATCAAGTGGGGTATGAGAATATACCCACTTCCTATGCAACCAAATATCTAAGTTTAGGGGATTGATTACATTATTTATCTTATTTGTGCCCTTTCGGTACCTAAACTCGATCATTTGTCAACCAAGGTGTCCATGCAATCTTTTTACCAAATTATGAGTCCTAAAGTTATTGTTTGCTAAGTGTCCATGCAATGATTTTGTGTTTATGATGTTCCTAACATGAATCTGACCACTTAACTAAAAATGAATAACAGCAAAAAAAAAAAAAAAAAAAAAAAATAAATGGTATAAGGGCAATCATAACAAACACATTAAAAATAATAATGAAGGAACGAATAAAAAATATAGTGTAGTAAAATAACTCAATAAAAGTTAGGTAAAAAATATTACATGGCCTTGCTATTAAACCCCATGACAACAACCCCATGAGCTTAATTCAAATTGAGTTCAATTTATTTTCTAAATGATCAACCATCTAAGACTAAATCAAAGGTGTCCAATAAAACATTAAACCATGTGTACACTAACTGATTGAAACTAAACTATTTCCAAGATAATTCTGATACCAAATTCTAACAAATTTTCCATTTTTTTTTATTTTCAAGATTTTTAATATTATTTTATTATTATTTTCGTTTCCTTCTCTTATTCTCGGTCCCTCCTGTGAATCAGTTCTTCACTGAGATACTCCATGAATTTCAGCATTACCTCAATCAAAGCAATTGGCAACAAACATGCCCAATGATTAAGAAATCATCAACATACAAACACCGCATCACGGCTAATTAGAACAGCACTTAGATGGGGCTTCAAATGAATTCAGTCTACACCGAAAAAGGAATGACCAGCAAAGGAATAGTGATGACAGCCCATATCCAGCATTTTCAAGGCACAACAACATGGTTATCTGTTGAAAAATTATCACCAATTCACCATAACAGTCTCCTAGGTCATCATACTTGTTCATATGATAAAAATGACATCACAACAAATTGAAATTGAGCTTCAATTAGATAAGTCAGCAAATCCAAGTTACATTCCAGCATGATCAAACGTGACTATGGTTCTATTTCTTTCAAAATTGACATGTATTCTTAACACTCATCCATTGCCCACTCATTTTATGAAGCATATTCGAGTATCAGCTACATGAATAAACGTCCAGGTTGTAAAACAGAACACAAAACACATAACCTGATTATGAGTTTATATCAAATTAAAACTTCAGTTTAATCCCTGGCTTGATTAATTGAATGAGTTTCTCTATCCAAAAAATGCTAAGGTAAGAGATCATATTAATATAGCTTCATCACATGCCAGAGGGGTTTTGGTAGAAGGACTGAAGAAAAGCAAATGTAGAGCAAAGCCTACTAAACTTGGTTCTACAAATCGCTAGACATCAATTCCCAATCAATGATTCCCCAAAGAACTGTGGCTACTACAAAATTTTTCTTTTTGGGAATTAAAATATTCAGGACCTCAAGCTTTCCAAATACGATCACAAAAAAAAAACCAACTCAGGATAGCAAAGGAAAACCAAACACAGAGATAATAGGTAAAGCAGGATTCACTTGTACTGAGTTGATCTTTCCTTACCAAATTTACATGAGTATACCCATACTCAAACCTTTCAAGCTGAAAGCAATGCGGATGCAGAAAGAGCAGGAGTTTCTGCAGGAGTTTCGCCGGTTGCTGCTGTACAACCTTGACTTTGTGCTCGCAGGGCCTTGAAACAGTGCAATAACAAAGATGTGAATGGCGGACAGAAAAGAAGAAACACATGTAATGAAGACAACTAAATGCAGAGGAAAGGATAGAGAGTCCATAGTTAATGATTGTCGCCTTGTCAAGCACGGTCAGTGAGCTTCTATTTCGAGAGGCAAGCTCTCACTCGATCACTGGCCACACCTCATACGCAGCGATGACACGTCAGAGTGATATGGATAAGGAAAAATGAAATATAAAGAGAAATCTGAGCATATAGCAACGATTCGAACACTGAATTCTGTTCATATAAAAGATGAGAAATCAAGACACAATTTCCAACATGAGAATCATAACACCAATTCAATAAAAAAATGAGCGTCGTATTCCAACTAAATCAGTCACAATGAGGTCTCAATAAGCCAAGAATAAGTTGAGTTGATGTATTACGACTTTCGGCTCAATGATTTAATAGAAACACATCCGGATCTGGTTCGACCATTTCATCAAACATGTGATACGCATTTCGATCAAGGAGTTTGTACGTGTATATGAACCGACGATTCACTTTTAGATCATCAGAACAACATCGGAGCAAGCTTAAATCCATAATAGAACCTCAATCGTGGTCAATTTTCACACAAACAATAACAATTTTACCTTGATGATGTGCGATTGCAGTCGCGAACAGCCGCTGAACTTACGAGAAGGACTCCTGGGCGTCACCGATGATGATCGGACCTGGCAAAAGGAGGATTCAGCGAGTGCAAGGCACTTCAAGACCTCCGAACGACAAACAGAGCAGAACAGGGAGACGCGATCAGTGAAGCTCGGGAGCGGCTCCGATCGGCCGCGACTTCGGCATCTTTCTGTCAATACTTCGTTTCATCTCTCCGACCTGGCTGAGCTCAAAGCGACCAGAGGTGGAGGCGCCTCGGTCGACGGAGATTCGAATGTTTGCGGTGGGCCGAAGATTGGACTGGAGTCGACGTTGTAGGTTCAATCGAGGGTATCCAGAAGAGAATTCTCGTTCTTGGAGTCTCGATGCTTCGGTGAAGAAAGGTCCGAGAGGGAGCAGAAATCTCTGGTTCGCTCGACTTCCTCTCATCTCCTTTTGAGGGTTGTTTCTTGTCGCATCTTCAATTATATTGTATTTCTACTGCAACATTGGGACTGTCCTAAATAATAATGATGACGTAAGTATTGTCGACTTTAAAAATTTGCTTAAATTGTTGATTTTGAGACGTGAGGGCATGCGGGTCAAGTGATTATCTTCATTTTGCGGAATGGATTTAAGGTTCTTGTATTATATTTTGATCTCGTATTTTTAAAGAAGTTTTGACAGAAGCTTTTTGTGCCAAATTATATCTCATCAATAGATTTTGGTGTTGTAGCCAATGCACGGTTGTAGCAACAAGAGAGGACCATGAGGCGCTATTTAATGGCAATATGTGGCAGCAATCCTCGGCGTTCTCAGGTGATATTTATCATCTCATCATTTCTGTTCATTTTCTTCTAACATTTTTGTTTTTAATGAAATTTGTATTAATAACACTATACTGCAAATCTCGCTTTACATTTATTGTATGGAATTTTGAAGTTCTTTCTCATGTAACACACGAACATTTGCTAGTACAGAATTAAGTTGTACTTTTAGTATAAATTGTCGCAACCTTCCCGAGGGTGATATTAAATACGTCCGAGGAAATTTGCTGGATTGCTAAACGAAGAATGATTTCTCTCAGTAGATGGGGCCTATGCCTAGCACGTACCCTTACAAGTCATACTAATCGTAACTTAATTTTTCTAATTAATCATTTATTCAAGATCAGGCTAAAGAATCACTACTAACCTATTAGAAGCCAGTTAGAAAGTTGGGTAAGATGCGAGAGTGCAGGAACTAAAGATTCACGTGTCTTGGCACTTGAGTACGCTACATTAATTTAATGCCCTTTCCATACCTTTCATGAAAACTTTTGCAAGTAGTATTTTCATTTTTTGTTTCCTAAATCCTCTAATATGGGAAGATGATAATGCATAGTGCTTGAGCAGTAAAAAATAAACAAGCAATCAATAATAAATATTAACCATAATAATAAATAAAAGGTGCAGGAAAAATAAAGCCGTATGGGTAAAATTTTATGAAACCTTGTTATTAATGCTCATGACAGGGCTCTTGTGAGTTATAAATGGAAACTCAATATAAAATCTTCAAAATTAACCACCGCTTAATAAAAAAAAGAACAAATATGAAAACGTGAGGTACTATATGAATACTAAATGAATTATTTCCATAGAATGAACTATGATATATGGAAATAAGAATCTAATTGATGCTATTCAAATGTAATGCAATCTGCTTAAATTCCCTTAAATGCAATCCTAGGTGAAACTTTCGATGGAGATGCAATCCTAGATGAAATTAATGAAATTCTCATTAAGAAGTAGTTTGAGAATATATAAAATTTGCTTTAGAACACAGCAAATTCGAAAGTCTAAGGGCCCGGCGCGCGGCTTGACGCCGATGAGGTCCCGACTTCTTCTTCTCTTCTCCCTCGTCTTCCTCTGTTCTCTCACTTCTGTCTGTGCGCAGCGAGGCACGGGGAGAGAGAGAGAGAGAGAGAGAAAAAATGAGAAGAAAAAAGAGGATGTGCGGTGTAACTGTCAGCCGGCAGCGTTTGGATTGGCCATGGTGTTTTGAGAGAATCGGCGATTTTTTGGACAGAGACGCGCCGGAGAGGGTACCGTAAGAGACAGCGGACGGTTCTGTGGTCCGAGGAGATCGGTGTGTCGAAGTGATCGGACCGTCCGTTCCCCGTCCCCGCCACCCAGAAAAATGATTGGATCACTCGGTCGTCGGTTTGTCACTGAAAGCTAAATAAAATGGAAGTGCGAAGCAGGGTATGCCAAGGACCGGGACAACCACCATCATCATCATCGAGGAGGATCAATGCTGTTATTATGCCGTGTTCAAAGCACCCCACAAATCATTTTGTAAATCCCTATCCTTTCTTAGTGGCAGGCTTTCCAAAAGCCCTAGGAAACAGCACAGAAAACAAAATCAACGATATGCTGGGATAGAAAAATAACTCCATTCCGGGTCAGCCTCCTGTCCCATCCATGCTAACAAATCGACTTTCTCTCAACGAAGTAGCAACAAAGAAAGAACATGGTTTTAAGGATGGTCTATTTCCAAGAAGCAATTGGGAACCTATTGCTTATGATGTGTCATCATCCATTGGCAGCTCTCTGGACAGCTTTAAGTTATGTAATTATTTTAATCATTCAGCTAAAAAGAGCAGTGGCATCAAGTCGTCAAACAAATCAAATCAGTTGATGAAAGAGAGTAGTCACTAGAATCCTTCCAGTAAAAATAGTCCAATGTTGGGATGTAGCACAGGCCAGTATAATACGATACCTTGTGAAGAGCACTTGAATGCCCACATCAAGGAAGACCCTCTTAGGACTATGCAGAATTTGCAACATGGCATAGCAGACTTTCTGAGCAGATATGATGGTCATGAAATTTCTTTTCTTGATCCGGAAAAGTGCACTAATGACAAATTCACGGACACAAACTTCATGTTGAAGAATTCAGAAGGGCCCAGTGCATCAATTGATAGTAAAAACAATAAAGTTGATGACGTTGATGTTGGTGATGAGATTCGATGGGAACATTTGGTCATTGGTGAAAGGATTGGACTAGGTATTGCTTTGATTAAGTGCAGGTCCACATATTAGCTCAGAGAGCAAGACTCATGAATTCATATATGTTGATCCCGTCGCTGCATTTTTGGTGAAATTTGTCTAGTACTATGAGATATGCTTTATCACCATTTTACCACCTAATATGCTCATGGCTAGCTAGCCATGTAACTAGAAGGGCATGCCTTCTAATAGAAAGTTCCTATGGCAATCCGAATGTAAGCATAATTGCAGTAGTTATTATAGGATGTACTGCAACGTGTCCTCATTGAATTGCATTTACTGTTTATCGTGTCAGAAATTTTACCCCATTTCATCGTCTTCCAAACAGGCTCTTATGGAGAGGTCTATCATGCTTACTGGAATGGCAAGGTCAGTTTCAAATATTTCTAAATTCTTGCAAATCAAGAACTGGCATTGCATTAGTTACTTGAAGAGTTCCTTTATTTTTGATTGTGACTTCCATTTGTTTGAATTTATGGAATGAGATTATATCTGTTGACTCCTTTTATATGACTGCTTTTAAGCAAAAGATCCTCCTTGAAAATGACAAGTAGTCTTTTAGTCAAAGGAAATGACGGTTAGTACTAATTCAGTGTCCTGCTTTGTGCTAATGTTTTAGATTTTTGGACTAAGCAGCTAGTGTGTAATTGTGACATCAGATATAGTATCAAAATCTGGCATTTCAACCTGGGTTGTAAAAAAAAGCTCCAGAATCGGTACCTTGACATACGCACATGACTTGTTGGACTGGTGCCAACCATAATAACTAAATCCTCGTTGCTCATTCATGGCCTCGTCTTGCTACTCTCTCTTTTGTACTTTGGATAAGCAAAAGGAAATTTTACTTTGGGCCCCCTTGCTATTCTGTTATTAGGTGCTGGCAAGATTCTGCTTCTATGTTTGGCTCTTCGGTGAAGAGTTGCAAGTTCTCTGGATTTAATTGAATCCTTTTTGTGAAGACTGAAGATTTTTGTACAAATAGTCACAATGAATAGGCTGTTGCAAAGTCTTTTTGTAATTTGTTAGTCTGCAACTCAATCAAACCCCACCCATTTGGTAAAAGCACTTTAAACACTGGGTTGTTTAGGTTTGTCGTTCTTATGGTTTTATATACTCTTAAATATCAAGAAATGGAAAGAGAAGCAGCAGACGACTTTTTCAGTTTTTAACATTCTCCGAAGAATTTTATGCACTCATTATTGGTACTTTGCAATTTAGACATTACCTTTTGCAAAACACTTGGTGGTGATGTGTTTTAATATTAAAAATCTATGATGTATAAGACCTAAGATAAATTGCAATGCATGTCTGAGTCTAACATCTGGCTTGACTTGCTTGTTTAGCAGGAGGTGGCTATGAGGAAATTTTTGGATCAGGATCTCTCAAGTGCTGCTTTGGATAAGTTCAGACGAGAAGTAAGCTATCCATAGGTCTTTTATTTGTGCTTTTTATCTTCCAGTTCTTTTTATTTTTTTGGGAACAAAATCTTCCAGATTTATTGAGAACTCAAAACCTGTAAAGAATAAAACTTGGATGAACATTGTAAAGGAAAGAATTAGCACGGGCGCTTAATAGAGATGAGTTTCACAATAAGACTACCTTATCACGCCATGCATTCTGCATTGTCAGAAATATTACAGGAGGAAAGGGGCAATATGCTTTCCTGTTGCTTTGTTGATCTTGGCGTAGAATTGGTGTTTTAGTCTGCTTTTTTTGGTGATTTATATAATGCCGAGACATTAAATTAATGTTCTTTACATAAGATCCAAATGACACATAAAGTCTGATAGTTGAAAACAAAAGAGAAATATTTACGGATCACAAGTTCAGTTTAGTTTATGTGTATCTGTATGTATTTTGGAAGCTGATGAATTAGTGTGTTCAGTAATTGATTTGCATTTTGAGCAAGAATAAAACTGAGGACAAAGAAATGCTTTCCCTGTTTATCCAGCAACTGTAAGATAAAATGACTATGCACCGTGCTTTTTGCTTCTGTGCCAAGGTTGCTGATGATACTTATACAGTGTCATCAGAATGTCATACTTTTCATGGGTTCCATGATCTGTCCGCGTCTATGGAAATAATTGTGTTCAATGATTAATATGTTTGCTTGATTTGCTTATTTAGCAAGGAAAGAAATGAGGACTAATCAGAGCAATGAGTCAACAAATGCTTTCCAATATATCTAAGAAGATAACTGACCATATGTCTTGTTCTTCTGTTCCAAGGTGCAGATGATCCGTAGACTGCGTCATCCAAATGTTGTTCTTTTCATGGGTGCTGCGGCTCATCCTCCACATCTGTCTATCATTATGGAGTTTCTTCCAAGGTACAATTTTCTGTACCTTAAAAAACCTTGGTAGTATGGGAACGACATCAATTGTTAGGGGGATGCAGCTCATTTATCTACTGTTAAAGGTATTAATATTTTGATGGTGTGCGACAATCTCATTTTGCTGTCTGATTTTTACTTTTGTTTGCTTCTCCAGGGGAAGCTTGTATAATATCATACATCGTCCTCTCATATTGATGAGAAATGCGGGATAAAAATGGCCCTTGATGTGGTATGAAATAATTGGTCTCCCTTCTCTTTGGTGCTGGAGATATAGAGATTTCCTTTTCTGAAATTGATTTAAGTGCTTATGGAAATTTTACAGGCAAGGGGAATGAATTGTTTGCACACAAGCCTCCCGACAATATTTCATTGAGAAAACTGGATTGTCAAAGTGCGTAAAATTTATTAATGTTGCCTGACACTTTCGTTTTCTTTCTTTCACTTCTTTAAATAGCAAATCAAGCTATTCTCTTGCGTACATATCATTCATCCATCTCCTGGGTGCTACTAGCATCTTGCTTGGCCTTTTTCTCTTTTTCTTGGATACTCTTTTCCCTGACAATGTGAGCACCTCAGATAAGCTCGATATTGACTGGTATTAGCTTATTCTGGGATAACATGTTAACTTTATTTCTTGTAGACTCTGACTTCTCATTCTCTCTTTTCACTGCCATACATGAACTTACATTTGTACAGGACCTTGATGTGGATGATTCTTGATTTACCAAACTTGCTGATGCGATGCAATTTCCATCAGAAATGTGCTCTGTGATTTTGATGTGAATGACAATCAAAGTTTGCAGTAAAATCTCATTTGTGTCGTCACTAAAATTTATCGTTGTGTAGGTTTGTGACTTTGGGTTGTCACGCTTGAAGCATAATACTTTCTTGTCATCCAAGTCCACTGCTAGAACAGTAAATTTGGAAGCTTTCTTCAAAATCATTCTTGAAGAGTTTTCAAGGATGGAGAGAGAACGATATCCAACTATATTGAAATAGGTAAAGACATTTGGATGGTTTCTACTAATAGTTTTCAGTGAAGTTAAATGGACAATTAGCAACAAAAGAGGAAACAAAGAGAAAACAACTAGAAACATTATTTTTGGTCATTTCAGAATTAGACTTCTTCTCTAATGCAATCTTAAACGGTCGGACAAGCATGTACATAGTGATTCAATTTGTGAAACTAGAAAACAGTTTGCCATAGCATTACTAAACAATGCCCTAAGAGTCTGAGAGTCTTGTTTTCCATTTTTATTTTATACTTGGATTTGAAAGAAACCATTCTTGATGTTTCTTGAGATTTTGAGCTGTTCCTAATGTGAAGTTTTTGGTCGTGTGAGGCTGAGTGGATGGCACCAGAAGTTCTCCGTAATGAACTGTCGAATGAGAAGTGAATTGTGCATATCTGAGGTAGCTTCAATTATTTTGTCCAAACTAAGTTTCTTAAGCTCGTCTTGGTTAGATTTTGCGATAGTCAAGCCTAAATGATTTCATTTATGAGCGTTGCTGTGATAATATGTTGTAATTATACTATTAGGCCTTGTGTTTTTCATTGCTTAAGCTGGAAAGCATTCTCCCTGGCCTACTTTTTTTTGTCGATATTGGGATTTGGATGGACTTGGATAATGTCCTTCTGATTGACCCTATCACTGATACCTTACACGATATTATATATAGAAAAGAGAAAAAAGTTGCACCTTAAGCAAAGTTTCTTTTCGATTGAATGTGTATCTTTTGATGTCTGGAGAATAGGACTCACAAAATTGAGAAGATGGAACTTTATTTGATCAGACTCTGCTTGGATGTGACTGTCAGGGAAAAAGAGCTTTATAAGAGCTGTATAACTGATGTTATTCGCTCTATATACGTGCTGCTTGAGATGATATGGTTAACCACAGCACTTCCTTTTCATAAGCTTAAGCTGTAGGAGCTACGAAACTTTATTCGATGTTTCGTGGATTGTGCAGATGTGACATTTTTAGTTGGGAGTCATTCTCTGGGAGCTTGCCACATTGAGAATACCTTGGACTGGGATGAACCCAATGCAAGTTGAAGGTGACGTAGGTTTTCAAAATCGCCGCCTCAAGATCCCCAAAGAAAGTCGATCCCTTGGTTGGAAAGATCATCTGGGAATGTTGGCAGAAGTAAGAAAAATGTGCAGCTACAAGATCAGATTGATCAGTCTCGAGTTCCCACTTCAGTTCACGTAGCTTCACTTCGCCGGGGCTTACGAAGTGTTTCGGGCAGGAATTGCCGTTGCTTCAACTTTAAATCGCCGAGGAGACGGTCACCACCGAGTGGGCACAACCGTCGGGTCAGCGTTGCGTGGCAGTCGCGGCACACAAAAGCTATGGCACCTTCCCCTGTTTCTGGAACAACCGACCCATCGACCTTGATGTTTGAGCACGCCAGGAGCTGGCACTGTCCAAACCAGGGGTAAATCGCTTCTTTTTTGAAGTCCTCGACGAAGTTACCGTCACCCACCTGGTAATTGTTTCGATTCATCGCCAAGGGCTGAGTCCATGATGAATAGGGGTGGTTTGGATTTTGAGCTCTGAACACGAAGTTGGTGCGGGCTTTCCAGACCTGCCGGAGTAACGAGGAGAGGAGTTCGAACGAGACCGAGGCGTGTTTAAGATTCGCTAGCCATGCCTAAAACCTGGTTGGTCGGTCCGCGAATGTCGGTTCTGATATTGATTGATGGGTTTTCCCCAATTTTGCTTTGTGCAGGGACACACGAGGAAGAGACGTTCAGTGATTTCTGGATGTTGCTCGCTTATAGCGCGGGTAGTTTCAGGTAGAATCTCTACTCTGCACAAATTTTCCTTGGTCGCCGAGTGTGTTTTGACATAGCTGCCTGAGAAAGATGGGTGGTGGTGATAATCGTCTTCCATCTCCGATCAATAACAGCCACCATCAGAACTCCGTCGCTAGCTGCCGCAGCCTTGGCCGTGATGGAGAAGAGCATTTGACGCTCATCACCACCACCAATTGAACTTCTCTCTCGTGCTCTTTCTTTCTCTCCCGTCTAATGCATTGGAGATTCTTTTTAAGCTGACGATTTCACGATCTGTAGGAGAATTCACAACAACAACAACAACAACAACAACCACAATGCACTCTCTGAAGCTTGGTGTGCACGTGAGGACTGAGGAACTGAGCGAAACAAGAACAAAACGTACAGACCGAGATGACGGTTCCTCTCTAGCAATTTTTAGCTGGGTTTCTCATGTTACATTCCTCGCCAATTGGTAGGAATTCCTGTTTATATAACACCACGCCCTTCATGCTCACCAGCTGTTCGACAATTTGCCTTGGAGATGACCATGATGAATCAATTGATCAATTTAAGGTTGTATAGGAGTGATTTGTATGTTGTTCAAGGTACTAACTGTATATGGTGAATGGATGCTTCATCCATTGATGGCCTAGAGTTCTCCTTCCCTTGGTGCTTCTGTTTACTCATTCTCAGTGAATTAAATACCGCTTTGGGAGCGTGGCTGAATCATCCTCTAAACTGAGAGCCTTTGGATTTATTTTTGCACTTGAGGTGTTCAAAGCATAATTATCTAGGTTTTAATGTAAAGAAATCATCTATAATTACAAATTGTTCATATTAGGGGTGAGCATGGATCTAGGGTCAACCCTAGACCAATCCTAGATCGGCCCAACCCTACCGGTCCTGGTCTGGTTTCTAGGAAGACCGGGTCGGTCTTTGGTCCTGGAATTCCTAGATCAGCATTGTGCGAGTTGGTCCTCGGTCATGAGAATTTAAGGTCGGTCCAACCTGGACCAACCGTGATTCTATACATATTATATATATATAATATATTATTTATAATTTTTTGATATAAAGAAAATCCTAAAATAAATGGCATCAACAATATTAAATAGCTCATTAGTGAGGAGTTCGAGTATTTTTACACTATTTTTTAATAACTTAGATCTTTTAATGTTTTTTATGACGTCAATGACCATAATTTACAAATGAGGAAAATATTTTTGTGAGGAGTCCTCACACATTCAAAAGGGCATAAATAGCTTCTCACGGCATCCTCCTCTAATACTCGTTCTCTTCTATCTTATTTGTCCTCTTAGTCTTCAATTTGTCAAAATCGAAAAACAACTTCTCCGCTCGCCACTCAACACTTGCCTCACTCACTTTGGGTCACTCATGCCGCTTGCCGCTCGATGTTCATTTCACTTGTTGCTCCCCACTCAATGCTTGACACTCACCCAACTCGACACTCATCACTCTCCTCCCTTAGCTGACCTTGCTCATCACTGAACCTATTGGGTCAATCTGGTCCTCAATTGCCTTTTTAGAGAGTACAAAAAATAAAATAAAAAAGTATCGGTTGGTTCGGGGTTGATCTTGGAACCGGACCAAACTTATTGGATCAGTCCGGTTCTTAGTTGCCTTTTCAGAGAATACAAAAAATGAAATAAATAAATTATTGATTGGTCCCGAGTTGACCTTGGAACCAGACCAAACCCACTAGATCGGTCCGGTCCTTGGTTCCAAACTCAATAAAGTCGGTCCTTGTTCCCAAAAATTGAGGACCGTGATGCGGGTTGGTCCTTGAATTAGGAGGTGGGCCGGCCCAACCCGGCACATGCTCACCCCTAGTTCATATGCTGGAGTTGTAGCTTTTCTTTCGCATTAATTGCTGCTCTGTTTTGGGCTTGGTTGAGACTCCACTTCACATGTGATGGATGCGTTGGAGTAATGTTTGTGGCATGCTTGCGATGTACGTGCCAGTACATGGGGGCTTATCTCAGTTCTCATCATTAGCTTGCACAACATTCAATTCAGGATGTGCTATTTGTCGAAATTGTACACCCACTGCATTTGTGGGCTTGCTGAATATGTCTATTCTTACTGTACATGGCTCAAATTTACTGGATTCATTGTTGTTCTTGCTGTACATGTTAAAAAATATGTTAATTTTTTGGCTATGAATACTGTGTATGTTCATAACATGCTGTAGTCATGGTTATAAATGTTGTCCGTGACTTAAATTTGCTGGATTCATGTTAATGCCTGGTGTCCATATCCATTCGTTGTTCAAACAACAATCGGCAAGACTTGTCTATGTGTTATTTTAGTTGTGCGAGTTGAGATGAGGAATCTGTGTTAATTTTCAAGAAAGATAATCATGTTGTCATGCTTTAATTTGCTGAAATTGAACATGTGCCCGCTATACAAGCATTGATGATCTTCATTTGACTTCAATTTTCACTTGAGCTGATAGACACTCGCAGAAGGAGGTGTTTCAAGTCCACTAGTTAGAAAGAATCATGAATTTCGGCCTTTAATGTTCTGATTTTGTTCTGGATTTTGCTGACATCATCTTTTTATTCATGATGTATACTAGTTTAAGACTCATTTGAGTGTGATTTAGATGATAAGGTGACAATGTGTACATTTTCTTTTGGTGGTCGGAAGACATTGTTTACTTGATTTGCTAGTCATTAGGACATGTTTGGGTATTGTTGGAGTGGGTTATTTGTAAACCTTGCGAGCGTAATGAGCTGGATGCTGCAGTGAATTCTCTTAGGCATTAATTTGAATGATTTTGTTGTCATTTATCTATTGGTTTGATGGTTCTTCAGCGATTGTAAGCATGTAGTTCATCTCCGGTATATATCCAAGTCTGCTGAAAATGCTAAGTTTCTCACCTTTGACATGACGTCTGGATCACTTAACTTTGAAGCAAGTAAGGATAACTGCAGCAAAGACAATACAGCACATCATACAAACTGTGGGCATTATATTTCAAGATTGATACTCATGTAAAACACCATATGCAATGCAAGAAGTTTGTTGCTGGAAAGTTAATATGCTTAATTTGTACTAGCTCCCTCCCTGCTACGCTTAATCAGCAAAGTCAAATTTAAATTTCATAAGGTGACACAATTTCAGATGGTTAAGAGCTGTTTCTGCATAATGAACAATGTAATTGCGTACAAGTCCAAGGCTTAGTTAGACTTTTGTCTTAATTTAGCAGCCCCTTTTGAATAAACTGACGAAAAATCCCGATTAAACTTGTTGCGGCATGCAATGCATGAGTTCCAAAAGGCCCCGGCTCAAGAGGCAGACCAAAATTTTGGTTCAAAGAAAACAAATCAGATTTACTGAAGTCAAGTCTAATGAGGAGTACAAGAAGAAAACTCCAATTAGACGACCACGTTTTCTTTAGATCACGCGCAAAATTTAACATCATGTCGTTCAAATACTGAGGTTTGAGGAGAATCCACATTGTGAAGAATGCTTCTCAGTTTTTCTGCTAACCATCCTCCGAAAGACAGGTTTTTTCTGGCCACATCATCGGTTCGCGCGAAACGACAAGAGTAAAATACCGACAAGAGAACGAAGCGCATCGCTATGCCAAAAAAGAAAAAAAGATTCTGCAGCGAAAAAGCTGGGAAACAATTAGAAACAATGGATGTAGTTTCTTTCGAAAGAAGACGAAAATGGAAGAAGATAATGGTTTGATCTCAAAACAAATGTACTTATATATGTCTTTCGAATAAATGCAACTCTTCAAAAGATTGCAAAAGAACAAAGACAACCTTTGGGGAAAGGTTGTAAAATGAACAAGTATGTCTTAAAAGTTACGTTGAAAAGACATAAGAAATTCGAAATTAAATAAATAAAAAATAATTGTAACCTTTCGTGAACAGTCGCACTATTTCAACAAGACTTTATAATTAATTTTTTATAGAAATAAATCCGAATTTTCAATAAATAAAAATAATGATCGTTGCCAAATCTTATCCACGTGCGCACTCACATCTTTTCGATGTGGGACAATGCACCTCTTCATTTGTTTTATAGACAAATTACCAACAATCCCCCACTTTTGTTTATAAAACAAAAACAAAAATTAAAACGTTAGAAATATACAGCCAAAATTTCCGTGAGATTAATATATATATAATGGTCTCTTTCGAGTTAAACTTTTAATTAGTGCAAGTATCTCAAAGCTCTATCAAAGTGACAAGTAGCTTGGCTTTAAACTTGTACTTTTATATAATATAACCGGACATACCACACATACACTAACCTCTTGTTTCAGCGAGAAGTTCTATATTACTTCGCACTATTATGGCCTTGTGCTTGATCCCGTTTCATGAGCTCTCTAGAAAGCAACCCTAACTTTCGTAAGAAGCGGCACCACTTCTAAGCTCATATAGGTGAAGTATCTACCATGTGTTTCTGTTACTATTAACGCATTACAAATTTGTACTATACTTCATTAAGAATTCAATTCAACCTACAAAACGTAGCATGATACCGACTTCTCATATCGGGCTACGCGCATATTAAACAATCACATTCAATAACTTGTTTTTACCCATTAAACCTTGTAACTAGTGATGTTATAGAAAAGGTCGGGTTACCATTATTGGTGATTTCAATTAAAGGGTTTCAGCCCGTTTCTTATGAGGTCATTATTACCATATATCTTGGTAAAGCCTTTGTCAAAAGATCAGCAAGATTATTACTTGACCTTACGTAAACAATTGTTATGGTACCATCTTTAATCAATTGTCTCATATACTCATGTCTTAAACTAATATGTCTAAGACTTACCATTATAGGTGCTATTATAGACTCTTGCCAAAGTAGCCTAACTATCACAGTGGATAGAAATAGGAGGCATAGGATTAGGCTATAATTTGATATCCAACAACAAATTCCTAATCCATTCGGCCTCTCCCGCCTAGTTGCTACCAAGCAATGATTCAAATTTCATAGTTGAGGGAATTATGCACATTTGTTTCTGCTCGCCCAATAAACAACACATTTACGTAATTTGAAAATCCATCTAGAAGTTTCATCTCCCACACTTGTAATACAAGTAGCATCGGCGTATCCTTCTAATATAGCTGGATTATTATAGAACAATAAGATAACTCTCACATGTTCTATATTTGGATTATTAGTATTTACTCAACTTGCATATACGAAAAGTAATATCAGGTCTAGTATAATGTATCGCATACATTAAAGACCCATAGTACTCACATTAAAAACTCTCCACTAGGAATCAAATGGAGTACTTATATATTTGAAAACAAGATGTTTAAATCTATACAACATCCTTTCCATGTAATCACTTTGGCTCAAAGGATAACCCCCACTATTTTTTAATTTTAACACCCAATAAGGTATCTACTTCACTCAAATCTTTCATTTAAAATGAAAGTTGAATACTTATTTTTTTTTTTTAATGACTCCAATCACATTGGCTCCATAGTCCCCTTCAAATATCCCCACTTCAAGACTATTTTAAGAGGCATCCAATATGATAACGTACGTTTCATCATCATATCCAATTAATAATAAACCAAGTACAGAAATCCATACAAGGATGGGAAATAAGTAAATAGATAAATTCTAGCAATTTATACACCATCCCTAACAATCAAAAGCATGTGAGAACAGAAGCATACAACAAATAATTTTTCAATAGCTTTGCCAAGACAAACCGACGTAGAACAAAAGATTGCCCCATTATTACGATGGTTCATCATTTCAATAAGATCTTTCGATTGTGTGTATCCAAATTCGTCAACAGAAAAACCAAAAGAAATGTTTACGAATTTTAGATCACTAAGAGGACAGTCAATCGAATTCTCCAATTTCTCATTCTCAGAAAGATCAAACAATAGTTAAAAAAGAGAAAATTTTCCACAATGGGTCAACAACACCAATGCACGGAATGTGATATGATGCATTTCTCAATCAAATAATTTCTTCGCTCAAACTAGGAACTTAGATAGAGAATCACCAACCAACTTGTAGCGACCACGATAGAGATGAATGACACGGCCGACCAGACATGCATCGGGTTCTTGTCCTCGGGAAGTACTCACTTAGAGCTCCAATCTCGTAAACGTCCTTACGCACGGCCTCTAGAGCCTGCCCATGACGTACGAGTCCCTCCCGAAGTACTTGGGGAGGAAGGAGTTCTCGTTTCCAAGAGTTTGCCACACGATGTCCCCACAACCCTTGGCCAACTTCACGCTCATCTCTGCCGCTCCTTTCGCGAATTCCTTCGCATGGTCCACCGCATTCCTGATCTCTCCGAAACTGCGAAAGTACCTTCTACTTGATATGGATCCAAAATGCCAATCAGCGAAAGAGATTAAAAGGCATCTTCGAAAAAAATTGAATCCATCATGTAACTGCCATTGACGAGACCGAGTTATCGAAGTGCAGGGACCCGGTACAAACCTTCTTGATACTCATATCAAGGTAAGCCTCAGGGTCTCACGCATCTTTGTGAGGAGGGTGGATGAAATTTCCTCCACAGCAAACTGCTTCTTTACGACCTTGAAATTGACGACAATCATGGGCTTGAGGCTGGGACCAGCAATGACCCTTGACGGCCAATGCCTCATGTTACTCTGGACTGAAGGATCGCTAAATCTCCTCCCGAACAAAGATCTTGCACTCGATCTCATGATCAGAGTCTCGACATCCTTGAAGTCGTTTTTACAAGATGAGATGCCATCTTTCATGATATTTCCATGATGGATTTCACATCGTGAGCAAGAGCCTCATTCATCACCTTTTGCTCCGGGAAATTAACGCCGTAATTCAATATTCCACCATTCTTGTCTTCTCCATCACGATAGATGCCGTCAAGATTAGTAAGTGTTGAGTCCCAAACCGAACATCAAATACAGAGACAAGACATGGCATAGTATTGGGCGCACAAAAGACATAAAACACACCCTTATGACAGAACCAAAATGGACACAAAAAAATAGAGAGAGAGAGAGAGAGCCTGTAGATCTTCCTTGAAACTCTGGCCAACGGTGATGAGTGATGATTGTTGGCGTCGACTAGAAGCCATCGAGGAACAGACTTGTTGGGAAGTGAAAGAACCTGTCCACTTGCATGCGTCTGGTGCTCGCATCGCGCAATGGCGAACCTGGCCTCTTGCGTCTTTATCCACGGTCAAACGTTGCCTCGAGATTTACGGTCACCCGTTGCCTCGAGATTTACTAATTGGCATTGGCAAGGGACTCGTTTGAACTACTTCCTCAAGACAGCGTTCCACGACGTGGACGCCAAATATGGACGCTTGTCTTCTGCTAGGCGAATTTTTTATTTTTATTTTTGATGATCTGGGCCCCGCAAGAAATGGAACTTGTAACGTCAATTATAGCCGTTTGGTGGTTCCCCTTCTCTCTTCTAATCAAACACATAGCGTTCCGGGCAGGAATCCCAGACAAATTCTGCATGGCGAGCATGTAAATCACAGACTGCGGCTCGGGTTCCCTCATAGCAAAGATGAAGTGCTTCGTATGTTCGGGAACCGGAAGTTTAAGGACCAACTCATTTGAAACTTTCAGGTCATCGGATTTCGGCTTGGAGAAGGGCCGTAGAGAACGTAAACTCCAAAGGAAAGAACATGCCTTCAGGACCACATTGACTCCCTTCCACTTCTATCTAAAACTTAAGAAAATTCGTGAAGTTCATCCTCCCAATTTCTTGCATGGTTCACTCACAAGCCCAAAACAGAACTTCCTCGAAAGGATTCAGGGAATATATTCAGAGCAAAACTAAGAACAACAATCAACATAGTCTTGGCATGAGAATAGAAATGATAAGGGATCGGAACATAAGAAACATCAAATGATCGGCGCACACCGCATTGCATCAAATCACACAAGCAAAATTGTTACCATCAAACCAGTTTAGGATCACCATGTCTTGAGTAATGACTTTGATTCTCTGACTTCATTGTAGCAAAAATAAATCCTTAAAATTGTTGGGAAAATATGCTTCGAATTGGGTTAAACAATGAAGTTGGATCTTTAGAGTACTCAAAGTGGACTTTGAGGCGTGATATCACTTTCTTTAAGGATTTGCCCCACAACGTTGCTAATTGTTACCGGCAAATTTCCTCTGGATACAATAAAGTCTCAAACGAGAATGCTAGATAGCAATTCTAGTATTTCTCTAGGGTTTCTCATGGGAAACAATTAGAAATAATGGCTGTAGTTTCTTTCGAAAGAAGACGAAAATGGAAGAAGATAATGGTTTGATCTCAAAACAAATGTACTTATATATGTCTTTCGAATAAATGCAACTCTTCAAAAGATTGCAAAGAACAAAGACAACCTTTGGGAAAGGTTGTAAAATGAACAAGTAGTATGCCTCAAAAGTTACGTTGAAAAGACATAAGAAATTCGAAATTAAATAAATAAAAAATAATCAGAATCTTTCGTAAACAATGTCACTATTTCAACAAGACTTTATAATTAATTTTTATGAAATAAATCTGAATTTTTAATAAATAAAAATAATGACGTTGGTTAGTACAAATCACGTCCACGCGCGTGCACTCACATCTTTTCGATGTGGACAAGGCACCTCTTCATTTGTTTTATAGACAAACAGTGGTCAACTGCGTCGTTGGGACCGCCGTTGTTGCCTCCTCCTCCTCCGCCGACTCCTAATCCTCCCATGGGGCCCTGTTGGGTCCCCCGATCGCTTGTTGACCTCCTTTCACATCCGAAAAGAAACCCAAGCAAGCCCCCATGCTCTCTCCCTTCCTCTCGAACAAGTTCGATTTCACCTCCTTTGTAGATTCGATTCACACCCGCAATTCCTGTCTCTTCCTATCTCTCTGAAAACCCCTGTTTTTCACAAATATTGCTTCTGGTGAAAATTGTGGCACCCTTCACTCTTTCTATTCCTTTATTTTAGTTGACAGTAACGCCAAAACGCGTGGGGTCGTTGCAACGTCTCGATCGAGGCAAAAGTTCCTTATCCGAACCAGAAACGATCGCCTTCCTTAAATGCCAAGAAAACCGTATCGAACGAATCAAGCCAGAAAGGCACGTTGCTGTTTCCTGGAATTCTTGGTAAAGTTTGTTGCCATGAATCAATTTTGCGCGTCCTGGGATTCTGCGTGATTAGGTTTGATTTGCCATTATGACGTTTCCATCTTTTGTTCATCTGTTTATGATGACCATAACCAGCATCGAATATATCAACTTTGCTGGGGAAGTCAGGCAGAGAGAGGAGAGGAGAGGAGAAAGGAAGGTAGACGGGGGAATGATTGAGAAAATGATGGACTGACCAGAAACGTATTCAAGTCGTGCTGTGTTTGAAACGTCGGAGGAAAAGTCGTTTGGGAAAAAGCTTGGACGACTTGCCGAGGAATCTTTTGATGGATAAGGTCATTGTGGGTCTTTTGATAAGTTAATGGATAAGGTCAAATTTCGGATCTTGAATCTCCGGATCCTTCTGGAGAGGGAGAGAGAGGAGGTAGCAAAATCGTTCCGACATCACCGTTTCTTAGTCTTTCTTTTGAATGTTTAATAATTGAACATGTGCCGTTTCTTGGTCTTTCTTTTGAATGTTTAATAATTGAACATGTGCGAGAACGAGCGAGAACGTGGGATTAGTCGACGATTGAGCATGAAATTTCGTGGTGTTGAGCTCACGTCCCGTTTGAAGCTCTCTCCTTTTTGTATCCGTCTTTGATAAATGGTTGGAGTGCTATTAGCTTGTTATAAATTTGGAGTTTGCTTTTGAATTCGCGATGAGATTTTGAAGTGTATTTTCTTTTGATATTTATTTTTTTTGCACCTTGGATAGCCTCGTGATATAGCCGGTTAGTAAATGCCAATGCTTATTTGAATGGCTGGAATAATCATTCGATCTCGTGGAAGAAAAAGAGGGCACAAAGAAAAAAAAAAAAAAAAAAAGAGACAATGCCCACAATTAAAAATTCAAAGTGATTAAAAAAGTGAGAAAGTATATATTTTAATGACTAAAGAGATTTATTAAGTTATTAGATTTGTAACTACGAATATCTTACTCAAAATTTTAATTATCACATTCAAATTATTACAATGTTATATCTACATTAAACATAGGAATAAGTGAAATAGACAGATTATTACCTTTAAAAGGAGGATCTATTAATAATACAAATATAGATTGATGCTTAATATTTAATGGATAAATTGATATATTCATGAAAATATTGGTCCCTCGGTTTCCTTCCCCTATCCATCACTTGCAATTAGACTTAATCCATCTGGGAGAGCATTATCAGACCATGAAAGATTAATGACATGTTGGTCTCTCAAATGCTGGGTTTTAAAACAAATTCTTAACAATAAAGGTAAAATTGGCAAAATATTTGAGCCAGAATGTAAATGCATAAATTGGTGTCCGGGAGAGCATTCACTTCAATATTTTCACACCATGTTTCTCTAAAGACAAAAAGTAGACAATATATACTTGAGAAATTGGGTCTCTTGATAATGTGTGACTAGAAAAGTCTTTGATTATTTTCTTTGCTAGGGTTGTGCGTTAGTGAATTGTTTACTCATAGGCACAATAGTTCCAATTATACTTTTGAAGATTGCACAAAGATGCTTGGATCACTCAATCCTATCTTAAACTTGATGCTCTCCAATGATATATAATAATTTCACGGCTTCGTAATCCACGACATTCTTGATAATTTGCTTGCTCTCTAGCATATTCCTTTTCCTTAGACCTTTTGCAAGGTTGTAGTCATAGTGATATTGCTAAGGGAAATCGCCGGAGTCATGGTTTGCATATATATATTTTTTATTTTTTTTATTGTTGGTCTATCTTATTCTAACTTTTGATTTAATCTCAGATTTTCGTGCTGTCTCTTTGTAAAGCGTGGGCGTTATATCTTACACTTGAAACTAAACGTCCTCACCTCCAACCTCTCTCGAAAAGGTGAGAAATCAAACTCTACATCTCATTTTTATGTGGGAGGCAACCCTCATGGTTATGGTTTGCATATTTGAGATGTGGCAAGTGCGTTGTCTTCATATCCATATTCAAACAATTCCTAATAGGTGGCCTCATTTAGCCATCTATAAAGGCGCACTCGTGATTCACGACTTGGCAAAAGGCAAGCTACTTTCGTTCCCCCCAAATACAATAATGCCAAAAGCAAATACCTTTTCGCCAATGGATTGTCTCTTTTCAATTTTTAACTTTATTATACATCCTCTTTAATTTAAAGGTTTCATTACAGGAATTTATTAATAAATATTTCAAGATACCTACTACGAAGAAACCAAATGAAGAACTAAATTTTCAAAACATTAAATTTGCTAATCGAATATATAATCGGCTGTTTATGAAATTAATTATATTTAAAATAACTCCTCTTTTTTTTTTTTATATGACACTTTTCGCAAAAAAAGAAGAAGAAGAAATGGGCTGCAATTTTCAAGTCCCAAAAGATTTTATAATTTTTTCCCAACTCATAATTACTCAATTGGGGTCAAAATTCCCAAATTCGCCCAATCAAGATATTATAATAATGATCCCTATCCACTCCTTCATCTGTCCTTCTCCATAGTAAATTTCCAAGAACTTTACCCCAAGGCTCATGTCGTCTCCTCAAGATTGGATCCAAAACACCAACGTATACCTAAGTCCACGCAAAAGTCAAGCTAAGCACATGAACTGCTCTTAACACCTCGTCATCTCTCCCCCCCACCACCCCCACCCAAAATAAAAAAAAAACGTAATAAACGAATTCCCATTATGTCAAGTCCCCAAGATCATAAGAGGATTAGTCACTAAATTTATATGTATGGAGTTTCTCTAGCACTGGCATTTTTCATAGTGAGAAAAGTGTTTTAACTCAAAGATCCAACAAAGATTTGCAAATTGACAATAATAAAATGGTTATGATTCATTATTTCATGGTCAAATTTGGATTTGATTTAGTCTGTTCCTATTTTGTAATAGTCGGTAGTTGGATTGATGTGTGAATTCTTGTTAAGACATTTTGAGTTGACAAATGATTTCGTGAATGATTTTGTCCCTCAACTCTTTACAAGAGCACAAGCTAACTGAAAATAATATGTACTGGCAGTTTGTTGGAAACAATAATGAACACGCAATCTAGGACATTCTTCTTTTGCAATCACCAAAATTCTCCTCATAGCAAGAAGAGTGTTTAACCTAAAAGATCCAACAAACATTTGCAAATCGACCAGAATAAAGTGATCACGATACATCATTTCATGGTTGGATCTAGATTTGATTTAGTCCGGTCCTATTTTGTAATAGTCGACGGTTTGATTTATGTGTGAATTCTTTTTGAAACATTTTGAGTTGACTCATGATTCCATGAATGATTTTGTCCCTCAACTCTTTACAAGAGCATAAGTTAATAGAAACTAATCTATGTACTAGGCAACACTAGGGGTGAGCATATTGGATCGATCGAACCTAGAATCGCCTGGATCGGATTGAACTAGTTGGTTTGGTTTGATTCTCGAGGGTGTTGGTCCGATTCTTGGTTTCATAAAAACAAAACCAGTGATTTTTGGTCTTGTTTCGGTTTTGAGGGAGAATTGGACTGGACCAACTTTTTTTTTAATTTAAATATTTTCTTATGTTCTTAAAAATAGTAATAAACCCTACAATAGTAACAACTCTAGTATTTTTGTTTTTAAAATTTTTTTGGCTAAGTGGCAAGTTCCATTAGATTGGACCAACCAATCCAATCTATCTAATCCCCTGTCCAAATAGTGGGAAGCGATCCTCCTTATTTGGTTCTTGATTCCTAGGTGGGACTAGATTGAATTGTGAATCAATCACCCCTAGGCAACATTGGCAGTTTGCTAGAAACAATAATGATCATGTAATCTAGGACATTCTTCTTTCACAATCACCAATATTCTCCTCATGAAAGAACAATCCCACAAACAAGTATACTGATGTTGATGGGGAACATAGTGGGAGGGTTCAATGTAGTCTCTTAAATACCAAAAGCAATGAGCATTTGAGACAAACCAACCTTGGATGATTTCACTGCCACCGCATATCAAAGCCTAACCTTCGCCAAATTATGTTGAATCTAACTCAAAAGTTGGCCTTATAACGCACATATCTAAAAGGGGAAAATAACAGAGTATAGGTACACAATTTAGTACTATTGTGACAAAAGAACCAAATGACTGATAAGGAAAGAAATTCCATTATATTTCTGAAAATGCATTTGCAATATAGGTCGACGACAAACTCGAGATGCAAAGCTCCTCATGCATTTGCATGCAAAAACCACTAATGGATGTTGCGACCTCCCAAAGCCCTACTTTGGGCGCAGAGGCTAATGACTAGCGCTAAGTTTGGGCATAGTTTGAGCATAGTTTGGGCTGTCCCAAGTCCACTAATTCGCGACTTATGATATGAGTTTTTAACTTGTAAGTCATTTTTATTTAGGAGTCATAACTAATTAATTTTGGGTGGGTTGATTAGAAATCTAAATAAAATATTAAGAGAAATATTTTACTCATGTGCATTCAAAAAAGCTAAGATCGAGATTTGGTTACACTAATTATCAACTAATGTCCTTTTTGATACTTAATTCTTGTTTAAAGTTTGAAAGTCTGATTTTTTTTTTTGACAAATTTTTTGTGCATTAAAAAAAAAAAAAAATTTTTAGGCCTTTCCTAATTTGAGAATTTTTTGAATTTTTTTTAATTAATTTTTATTAAAAATTAAAATAACAAGATAATATAAACCTGACCTGAATCGCGCATCCGGATGGCCAGAGAAGAGCCCCTTTTTGTCCCTTTTCATTTATTCTTCTTAGCTTTATCTCTCTTGTCTTGTCCTATCTTGGGCGTGTGGTCATACAGAGCCGCGCTTTTGTACTCTAGTGACCAAGAGACAAAAAGGGAGACTTTTTTTATTTAATAAAAGTTGTCGCCCCTCCTCCCCCTCCGTTTCTTTTCATTTGCATTTGATTCCTTTCTTTCAAGCTTCCCTCTCCTCCACGACCATCTTCTTTACGGTCGGACCAATAACGCGAGCAAATTCAAGTGGTAAGAGGGACTCAAAACTCAACCAAAGCTCCGGTACCGCTGCCGGTCGTGTTCAATCATCGCACGGCCATCACTGTCACCGGGGCCGCCACCACCCTTCAATCTCGCCGGTCAAGAGTCGGTTGCTTGCGGAAACACGATGCACAAAAGGAACGTCCAAACAAGAACGTAAGAAGCGAAGGAACAGCTGCGTGGATCTATCAAAACACATTTCACCAACCACGAACGCCCAAAATGGACGAAGGACTGAGAACAAGCGCGCACGCTTCAGTTAGGCGTTTCGCCGAGGGTAAGTCGCATTAACTAAAGAGGGGGAAAACGAACCAACAGAGCCCCGACTCACGCCGAAGCTAACAACAATTGATAAGCAACAACCCAAGAGCCACAGCATACACACGAACAGGGCCGGAAATCGTGCGCGCTGGACAAACGGCGAAACTCGCGACGGGAGAAAACAGGGCACGAAACAGGGAAGGTTCGGCCGAGGGTCCCTTTCCGGCTAACGGTATCCGACGGCGGACGAGCTCGAAGATCGGGATACGTCCGTCCGCCTCGCGCGCCCCCGAGCCGAGATCCTTGGGAAGCCGACCCCGAGTCGGCACAACCAAAAGAATCGGAACACAACCTACCGTGGGTTTGGTTCAGGGAAGTGGGGTAACGTCGATGGACCGTCGGCCGGGTTTCAAGTGTATTTGTCACCGGAGAACACTCGCTCTCAGCCTCGCTCTCGGTTCTCTCTCTCAGATCTCACTCTCCGCCCTTGGATCTCTCCTATTCTCACGGCCTCGCTCTCTAGAACACCCCCCGATTTCTCTCTCCTCCACCTCCACCTCACAGCTCTCAGATCTCACTTACTCTCTGAAGAGCTCCCCCGATCTCTCTCCTTCACCCCCTAACGCGAGGAAGGAAGGAAGGAAGGAAGAAGAAGAAGAAGAAGAGGGCCGGGCCGCGAAGTCACCGAGCTGGGGGTGAAATGGGCCCTGGGCCAGCGCGGAAAGAGAAAAGGGGCTGGGGTTAGGCCCACCCCCCAAAGCCAACTTTTTAAAAATTTAAATTAATTACTAATAATAATTTTTTTTTAAAATTCTATTTAACCAAAATGCGGTAAAATAAGGAAAAAAAGAAAAATAAAACAAACAAAATAAAAAAAAAACTTAGTTGATGCAAATAATATTAATGCCTACATGATGTGAAAATCTTTTTTGTTATAGTCAAATTGGTCCCTAATTTTTGTGCAATTTTGATATTAAATATTTAGTCAAAATTTATGTGTCAATAACAATGACTCATGCTAAAAGAAAATGTTAGTCTCATAGTGATGGAAGAGCTTGAGTGCAACTTCTTCTATGGGACCAGCCAATTTCTAATCTAATCGATTTTTGGTAACAAGTACAAAACATCATCATAATTCAGTATTTCAAAAGAATCGGAGGTAACACATGAAGAAGAAGCACTTGGTTAATGACATGAAGGGGCACATAGTTATTGTTTGATAGCTTTTGAAGACTGAATGTTGACCTCCATGATTTTTAATAAGTATTCCATTTATTATTTAGAAAAACATGCACGTTAGAAAAATGACAAGAAGGTTGCTGTTGGAGTATCTTTTTTGGAGACCGATCATTGATTAGAGAGTTGTGACCAAATCTTGAGCTCTATAGAATGGTGCTACATTGCAGATGTCCACGAAACAGGAAATTTATTGGAATTCTTAATCTAGAGTGAAATGGAGCTAGCATTTGGGGGACTAAAAATATTTAGTAATGCATAAACTAGAAAGAACACGAAGATTCAAGTATTGGAAGGACTTGTTGAGGATAATTCTTGAGTTGCAACAATATTAGCTAGTGAGGTTGGCTCAGTGACCAAAAAAAAAAAAAAAAATTAAATAAAAAAAAAAAAGAAAATTTTAAAAAATTAAAAATTTTAAAAATGTCTACGTCAATGGTGGCTATGTCATATCGGACAACTGATCACATCATCAATTTCCAACCAAAATTGATTAGATAGATAGAATTCAAAAAAATGAAAATATTTAAGACTAAATTGACAAAATTGAAAGTTTTATAACTAAATTAACATGGATCTAATAGATTTAACACTTTTTTGATAATTGTCCTACACAAATCATTCACACTCATTAACAAGTTACTAACTTGGAGAATTCCTATGTAGTGCTCATTAACACGAAATTATACGAGAATGCCTCACCTCATAGACTTTAAGGATATTCATTGGATCACGTTGCCATGGAAATCAAAATGAAAATTTTTTCTGATGGGGACAGAATTCAGAATTGCGGTTTTGTTCGATGCTTGCACTAATGAATTATTTGCATATCGTACAAAGACAAGCTGAACAAGGCAACAAGAAATCACAACTTTATCGATACACAACAACTTGCAATCAAGAAGTTTGATTTGAACACATGGTCGCGAATTGGTTTTTTTTTTTTACCTATAAACCTTCTCAAATAATCGGTCTTTTGCTAAGATACCTTTTGGTCAACGCTTGGGTCTTTGGCCAAAAAAGAAATGTATCACAATACTTATGTTATAGTCCCGTAATCATCTGCTTTATTGGCAAATTTCTGCCGGTGATGAGTAATATTCTTTAAAGATGATGGATTAATTGAGAAATATAATAAAGTTGTGCCGTGTTTGAAATTTTTGTGGAAATCTCTAGGAAAAGCTTGGGTAAGGTCAATGTCGAATTTGACTCAAAATCACTGTGGAGAGGGAAGTGCTAAGCAATAGGGAGGACCATGAGGTTTACATTTTACCTCGATCATTAGCGTGAAATCATTCATTATTGAAGATTTTTTAATTTGTGCTTGATGATTTTAATAAGTGATTTAATTATTTGGGATGTGTTGGTAATTTTTTTTTATTTTACTTTGTGATAGATGACTTTAAAGTTGTGATTGATATTTTTCTATTGATAATTTAGGGAATACGAACATGCAGACCCAATGGAGGTCTGCGAAAGAACCTGCAAAAGTCATGAACTTATTGAGTTCAGTCATTTCACCTATGCAAGTTATTTTAATTTAAAGTGGTTTGTATGCAGTTGGTGGGATTCAAATTAGTGGCTTCCAATTATTGAATTGGAAAGTCTCACACCACTCACAATTGTAGAAAAAGAATTTGGAGCAATACACTAGCATATAACATAGCCTCTAGAAAAATCTTTTCATAAAACTTTATGAAAAGTTTAGGGATAATGGAATCACTAGTGCCTTTACTTCTTCAATTTATTCAATATTGTCTATGTATTCTCTTTTTCCTAATATGGTCTTTGATTTATATATAATTTTTATTGAGTTAGTCCTTTTGTTACAATTGCAAAGATGCTGACGTGTCATCCATTAATGCCACATTTAGATTGATCGAATGAACTAAAGATGAGATGGAACTCTTTTGTTGAAGATAAATTTATTAGGAAATTAAAAAAAAAAATCATAAGCACTAAGTGAGAGAGAAGCTACACCTGTGATGAAAATTTAACAATTTTAAAATCTTAGCTATCATTACCAAATATAGTTAAGTATAATGGATGCTAATCCAAAATTTATGAGAAGGGAAGAAAAAGCAGAGAAAGTGCAAGCAACAAATTAGGCAGATGTACAGGCAAGTTGGGGGAAGTAACTAGGGAGAGCTCATGATTGAGTTTGCACATGGTAGCATTCGTCTTTGAAGTTGGAGTCTCCAAAGAGGTGGAAAAATTGGAGTTATGTGGGTGGTTCTTGTACATATTGGAGGGAATGGTTATTCTTAGTATTTAATTGTAAATACCAATGTTTTTGGGATTGTAAAGCTCTCTCTTTCCACAATCAAGCATATTCTATAATCTATGTTTATCTTTACTTTTTAATAGATCATTTTATTTTCCTGGAGCCTTTTCAATGCAATTTACATATTTCTTGCATTTTTTTTTTTGATTTTTCTCCACACTAATCTCCATATTAATTCGCACTCCATTGAATCCCCCCTCCGTGCACTTTGGGAGTGAGGTATGTAACTGTGAAGCGATCTCGGTTGCTCTTGGCACTATTTCTTATATTGCTTTAAGAAATATCGATCAAAATTTTGAGTTGTCCTTTGTTAAAATAAATTATCCCCTTTAATTTTCTCTCAAATGTCCTTCATTGTAGATAACTTTAGGAATCTCACTTGGATAATCATCAATATTAAATGTGTGCTAAGAAAAATTATTATTCAAAAAAAGAAAAAATTAGGAGATGTACTTGCGATCATTCACATCTCTTGTTCCATGATGGACACGACAAGTATAGAGTTGGTGCTACTTATTGAGATAACTGAGGTTATCAATGATTTGCTATGATATGGATGATTTTCCCTAAAGCTCAACAATATATTCTCTTGTTTATGGAGAAGTAAGAAGTTTCTTTTCTTTTAAGTTATTAATTGTAACGGGTACCTAGTGATCTTTATTCAGAATAAAGAGGATGATGCCTTGATCTAAAAAGGATGACAAATGTATCAAACAAAACAACCAAGCTGAAAGTTGAACTAGAATTTTCAACATTTTATCTATCATCAATTATTACGTGAGGTTGAGAGGTAAATGGAGTCACAACAAGTTGGGTTGAATTTAGTTAGATAATGTAGTCATGTGCAATTTCATGTGCTAAGCATAATGAAGTACAAGTATTAAGTCAGGATAGCATGGACATCACCCATATTTTTATTTGCATGTAGGTGATCCATAATCTGTAATTCACTAACTAAAGGCATGGTTTGAGAAAATTTCCTACAAATAAGAATGTATAAAAAGATAGCCATTTATATCAAGTATGGTAAATTTCATTTTTACTCTTGTCTTCAAATCAAAGAAGTTTGGTTAGCATGTGTTTGCATAGGACTCTATCTCTCCTTACACATGTTTGAAATGTATATTTTTGGTGGATCCACTCACTTAGTAAAAGGACGAAGCAATGTTTTAAGTAACAATATCCAATTCCCCATTGTTATAATCTACATATAAACTTGCACTTTACTTTAATGGTATTCTAATAAATTAAAAGTGAGGTCGTCCATTAAAGAAATTTGATGAATAGAAATATGAACCAAAGGTGAGGGCTCTTAATTAAAGATTTTCATGTACCCACCTTTCAAAAAGAACATATGGCTTTTGGTCAACTATTCCGATTCTGATTATGGCCAATTTTTGAAAATGGAACCAGAGGCTGAACCGGAGTATGGGCTAGTATGTGGTTCTACTGGTTCGTTTGGTCCAATTATTTGTACCGATTGATTCGAATATAAAGAATGAAGCAAGAAAAATAAGCAACATTTGAATTGATGATTTTGAAAATGTCATGAGAAAACTCACAAGTATGATATTTGCATGCTTCAAAGTATTTTAGGAGTTCTGTAATGAGTAAAAATAATTTTTTTCCTATCACTAAAATTTTTAAATGGTGTGAGCAGAAACCAACATCACCCTATGATTTTCAAGTTGCAAACTAGGCTATCAACAAGAAGATATTAGACATGATGTCATCCAATGAAAAGAGACAGTACTTCATTTTCTTTTTCATTTTTTTCATTGATTGTGCTATTGCGACTTGGACATAGCTACTTTCTAACAATGAGCCCTGAAGGCCAGTGGCCATGGCGGGGACAAGTGTCATTTGAAATTCACATGTAACTAGTGTTGCGAGGGTCAGGGTACAAGAGTGAGCATGCCATCGTGATCTGTAGGGTCATAATCGGGGTTAATTGATCTGTCAAGACATGGCTTGCAAGCAATCTCGATGGTGATCACCAGCACCGCTTATGTGATTGCTATGAGCAGGTTTGCGACTATGGACATTCATTTTCATTTTTGATTTTTCTTTTGCTGCAATAAGAGAGATGGTGATGCCGAGTAAGACAAGAATAGTGACCCTGTCCAGAGAAAAAAACATGTAAATATTAAGAAAGATGTGCTCTAAGTGCATTGTGGAAATTAACTTATCTTAGCTCGTTTTAATCAACACTTAGGTCTTTCAACAAAAAAAAATCAATAAGATGTTAGATTCAAGATTCCATCCTGGAAATGAACTTTTACATGATGCTACTCCTTGGGACCTACATAATCATCTTCTTTACTGGCAACTTCTGCAAAATTCACGTTGAATATGATCAAAGGGCTCGTTAGAATGCGGAGTATTAAGCTATTTAAGAATGACAGACACCTTTTCACGGCCTTGATGAAAAGCTGGTAAAGCAAGATTTGCACCATTTCTTTCTGTGAAGTTTCTCCAAGTCTGCCATGGACTTCTGAGGTTTACTGTAATAAGCGAGAAGCAAAATGACATGTTTGATAGAGTTGACCTGGCAGGGCTGGCGTTCCCTGCGGCGCATGCCACCACGACGCCATTTCTCATCGCCTGTAACATGCGAGGGGCTAGAGAGTTCTCAGTGTAAGGGAGAGGCTTGCTGATGCGCTGATGCCTAGGGAGATGCTCAGTCCATCGACTCCATCGCCAATGGTGTCATCTATGGCTGCTAAAATGTCCTGCTCGGAGCAAGTGACTCCCATTTGCTCGGTCGCGTCAGGGATCGCCCAACCCACCTTGTTTATGGTCAGGTGGGCAAGCAGCGCCGCCTGTGGCGGTGCCCCAAGCAGCCTGCCGAAGGCTGAGACGTCCGGAACCTTCTGGCCTCTGACTGTGGAGACCGTGTGGGTCCCGTGCCATTACATGTCGCGAGGCGACCGGTAGTCTAAGGTGGTGTTGAGAGGAAAGGCATTTACCCTACATGTGCATGGTTCCAACTAGTATTGAAGTCGAAGCACTCCATGACTAATGAATTCTCCCGCAGCAAGTCTTACAGTATGTCAAATCACTAATGCCTCCAATAACGTATTAGAGGATATGATGACAACGAAATGGGACGAGAATCCCCACACTCAACTCCCCTGGATATTCTCAGGAAAAGATCCTAATAAACCCGAGTATGAGAGATAAAGCAATGAAAAGATTTGGCAAGGAACCATATCAAACAGGATATTTGAAGAGAGATTTTGGACAGCTTACGCTTTCGGAACTATATCTTTGTTTTCTAAACTGGGAACAGCGAAATATTATTTCAATAGCGGTCGTGAAAGCAACAGATTCCTGAGCATGGATAGTCCAAGTAACCAGGTTTCTTGAGCCTACTTGTAAATTTTTATTAAGAAGCAACAGGACCAAACTCCGACTTTGCTTTGTGACCATCCGCGGGAAATAGAAAGGAGAAGATGCTTCGGACAAGATCTAGATGGGCTGCACTTGTACTTCACTGAAACCAAGCGCATGGAAAATGACATTTTTATAATGTGATCCAGCAGTAAATACCCCCGATCTAATGCAGCTAGCTTGTCCTAGAAACTCATAAATAATGTTTTAATGCATATTCTTATTGTATACAGATTATGTGAAATTGTGGACATTTGAGTAGTACAGAGATATGCAGTACTTTAGTTGCAAACATTTCATGGTAATGAATATGGTGCTTTAAGTTTGTGAGCTATTTGATGTATTTTATGAACTCATTTGAAACAATTGAGAATCTGATTACTAAGAATTCCTAAGATTGTGGACCCCAAATGATATTTTCCCTAGGTAGGAGAGAATATTACTTCCTAATTCAATTAAAAAACAATGGCATAGTCCATATTGGCGCTTATGGAAAGAGCTATGAGGATGAAGCACCAAAAGCTATAAACACAACTAGACTCCGACAAAAGCAGAAAAGCAGAGTTCGAACATTATCTGCTAATAGCAACTAGCAAGTGAAACTTTCTTCTTCATACCAACCCTCTGAAGAACATACGAAATTACAGTATGCTCAGTAGCTGAGTGATCCTTAGATCATCTGCTTTTGCAGAGGATGCATCTAAAATTGGTGATTTACTAAGAAACCATATCACCTTCAATAACTAGCTCTCTCTATTTCTTTTGGAAATATTGGATACTACTGGTGAGCATATTGGATTTTGGACATCTCTCTTTTTACCTAATATCAAGCCCAACCTCTGGGGAAAGCATCAGAGTAAAATGTGGATACTATTGCAATTTGCGGAATCTCGGAAATCTGGGAAGAGTGGTTTATAAAGAAATTCTATAGAAAACTGGATCCAAGGCCTTTTTCTTTCTTTTTGATAGTCTAAAGAAGTTCTAGCTTGAACTCATTGCAATTTAGAGACTCTCATATTGACATGGTCAAACTTGTAAACCCATGAAAACATCAAACTTGTTTTTTTCTCCCACCAAAGTAAATTGGCAAGAATTTACATGTAAAAAGCAGCAGATCAGATAAGTTCAGAAACAGAACAAAAAAATGACTAAACACACCTTATATTCGGTGTCAAAATTATCTACAAGAATAAAATAACTAAATCATGTTATATCGAGTCAATTGATTATTTATCATCACGACACAAAGGCAGGCAAAGTAATATCTATGTATCTCTATTTTATGAACTCTAGTAAAACAACTGAACAGTAGACAACTAAGCTAACTTAAATTACGATAATTTGTGTAGGATATTACTTGCCAATCCATGTTATCAGATAATCAACAACTGTGGACCTAACCTTGTAACAATTGTCTGCTAAAGAAGATGAACCAAACTAACCATCCTTGCATGGACATTCATAATGTTTCAAGAGCAGGAGTCAATGCCGACACCATGTAAAATTGGTGAAATATATATGAAGCTATGATATCCACCACAAAGCTCATCCAAGATCAAGGTAAACTTTTGGACAAAGCCAAAACAAAATCTGAATCCCCTTACTGCCGAACAAACAGTCACTATTATCTACATATAACCAGCAAAAGAAACAACATTACATCTTGCATATTCTCAAAACAATTTCAAAGATGTTAGTATCTTCCTATTAGGAGTAGTGCACATTAACAAGATCGTGCTGAAGGGGGGAAAATCAGTTAAGATAAATTGTAATATCAATGCCACTGTCAATCAGAGATTGAACTACTGCCCTGGTATTTCCTTCAAACTTGTCCCTCTGTCTTGGAGTATAGCAAGCCCGCACACATCAGCTTCCCTCGCCCAGTCTGCCAAAACCCAATCTATGGCCAAACATGCTGGTATGTCCAATTGAGACTTGAGCACAACTCAGATGTCCTTAGAATTGGTACCTGCAACAGCGACCCACTTGTGACACGGCCCACGGACAAAGCATGACCCAAGATCGTCCGTGTCGGGCCGTGTCACGCACAAGGGGTTGCCCGAGAGCAGCCCACGAACGACCCATGAGCAGAACGAGCGGAAGGCCCATGTGCAGCCCGTGAGCGACCCGTGAACGATGTTCGTGCAGCCCGTGACGGTTCGGCTGGTCGCGTGTCAGACGGACCTGCAACCCTGATCTTGCTTCTGACACACGCCCATGGTCTGCCCAAGGCCTGACGTGCGCGACCCATGGGCTTCCCAAGGGCCTGTCGCGTGCAAACCATCGAGTAGCCTTTCGGTAGCCTGTTGTATAGCTTGTAATGATGATACGGATTCAAAATGAACCGTTGGATCGGAGGGACGATCCACGGCTGAGATTCGACCCGCTCATGTATAAATAGGGATCCCTCTCCCACTTTGTAATCAGTTCGTTCACAAGCAATATACACTCTCTTTGCCCATTCGGTTCTTGTGTTCGAGCGTGTGTGTGTGTAAGGCTGACTTGGGATCATCGATCCTAAGGCCGCGCGGTGTTTGATCGACCGAAATTGATCGACCCGTGACAAGTGGTATCAGAGCCAATATTCCGAACGCGATGGGCGAGCCTCGTGCTGATGTTCCGGTCGTTCAAGGTGATGAACGTGAAGATCGTGGGCGTCAAGCCGAGAGGAATACCCGGTCAAAGAAGGCTCGTGCTGCCTCGTGTGCGAGGGATTTGAAGGGAGACCTTGACAACCGTCTGACGGCTCTAGAGGAGACCGTGACGGATGTCCAGGCATTCATGGACGACCTGCACCAGGCCGTCGAAGGAGCGGAAGCTGGTAAGGAGGAGTTCTTGGCCGAAGTGCAAGAGCTCCAAGCCGGCATGGGAGAGCTCTGTGTCGAGGTGCAAGGATCCTTCATGCACGAGTTGCGGCGGCGGGATGAGACTTGGGAGGCGCGATGGCGGCCATGCGAGCGGAAATGGCGGAAATGAAAGGCAAGCTCGTGGAGCTTGAAGCGGCACGCGTGAACGGGGTGATCACCGTGCGCCGTGCCGATGCGCCCAAACCAAGGAGTTCAAGGGCTCCCGGGTGGCAAAGGACGTGGACAACTTCTTGTGGTACATGGAACGATATTTCCGGAGACCATGGGAACAACCGACGACGTGATCCGGGTGAACACCGCAGCCATGTATTTAGGCGATGATGCGCTGCTATGGTGGAGACGTCGGTCGGATGGTAGGAATGGCGATCCTATCGTGACATGGGCTCGGTTCGTTGAGGAATTTTGGCGAACCTACTATCCCGCTTATGCGGAGGAAGAAGCCCGAGGTGAACTCAAGCGCCTAAAGCGAAAGGGTGGAGTTCGTGACTATGTAAAGCGGTTCTCGGAGCTGTCTGCTCCAAATCCCGTCCATGACCGAGACGGAGGTGTTCCACCGCCCATGGGCGGACTCAAACCTTGGGTTAAATAGGAGCTCAAACGGTGCAATGCAACGGACCTCACCACAGCCACTTCGTGGCCGAGTCCCTTGTCGAATATAGACCAGCGACCACCGCCAAGCCCGATTCTCGACCAAGGGAAAAGGCCACTGGTGGGGGAGATCGAGGCCGGTTCCCTCGATCGAATGCTTTGGCATCCGCCTCCGACCCCTCATAGGAATCAACCCGAGTCCAGCCATGGAGGATACCAGCGCAAGGTACACACATACAAATGCTTCTTTTGCGACGGTCCCCATATGGCTCGGGATTGCCCGAAGAGAGGAAAGCTGGCGGCCTTGTGCAAGGAGGACAAGCCGCGGGAGGAGGCGCGGTTGGGATCGTTACGGATCCTTGGAACAATCAAGGCCAAAAAGGCCAAAGAATCGAAAGGAATAATGTTCGTAGATGTGAAGATCGAAGGTACCACGATGAGCGCACTTGTGGATACCGGGGCGTCCAATCTGTTCTTATCCAAAGAGGCCGCAAAGAAGCCTGCGTCTCTCTGGTCGAGGCAAATGAGTCCTTGGCTCAAGATGGTGAATTCCGAGAAGTCCCGACCAGCGGCATGGCCGGGGGCGTGGAGTTTCACCTAGGCCCTTGGACCGCAAGGAAGATATCGAGGTAATTCCCCTTGACGATTATGACTTCGTACTTGGCTTGGGATTCCTTGACGGGATCAATGCAGTGTCATGCCCTTCGCGGACTGCATATGTATCTTCGACAAACGGTGCCAATGCATGGTCCCGATTTACCGCGAATCAGGGCGCGATCGAAAGATGCTATCGGCCATGCAGCTATCTAAAGGGCTGAAGAAAGGCGAGGCGACCTTCTTGGCGGCATTAAAGGAGGAGGGCGCGGAGGAAGGCTCGGTACCGAAATAAGTATCCCGAGTCCTTGATGCCTTCCAAGATGTGATGCCGCCCGAGCTGCCCAAGAAGCTGCCTCCTCGGAGAGAGGTCGACCATCGAATCGAGCTGGTGCCCGATGCTCGACCGCCGGCCATGGCTCCCTATCGCATGGCCCCACCCGAGTTGGAGGAGTTGAGAAAACAGCTTAAAGAGCTACTGGATGCTGGATATGTTCGGCCATCCAAGGCCCCGTTCGGTGCCCGGTCTTGTTCCAAAGAAGCACGACGGATCCCTCCGTATGTGTATCGACTACTGGGCATTGAACAAGCTGACCGTCAAGAATAAGTACCCGATTCCCCTTATTGCTGACTTGTTCGATCAACTCGGAGAAGCCCGATGGTTCTCCAAACTCGACCTTCGATCGGGATACTATCAAGTATGGATTGCTGAGGGGGATGAGTTGAAGACAGCATGTGTGACCCGCTATGGATCGTACGAGTTCCTCGTCATGCCATTTGGCTTGACCAACGCGCCGGCCACGTTTTGCACACTCATGAACAAGGTACTGCATTCGTTCCTTGATCGGTTCATTGTAGTTTATCTTGATGATATAGTCATATATAGCCGGACGCTTGAGGAGCATGTTGAACATTTGAGTCGAGTTTTTCGGACCCTCCGAGAGAACGACTTGTATGTGAAGCGAGAAAAGTGTGCCTTCGCACAAAAAGAGATCCCGTTCCTCGGGCACATCGTCGGGGGCGGACGTGTGCGCATGGATCCAGCCAAGATCCGTTCCATTGTTGATTGGGAGTCACCAACCAAGGTGACCGAGCTGAGATCCTTTCTCGGTCTCACGAACTACTATCGGCGCTTCATCCGAGAGTATTCGCCCACCGTGCCACTCACGGATATGCTGAAGAAAGAAAGGCCGTGGGAGTGGACGGAGCGGTGTCAAGAGACGTTCGAGCGGTTGAAGCGGGCCATGACCGAGGAGCCGGTTCTTATGCTGCCCGACTACACCAAGCCATATGAGGTAGAGACCGATGCTTCTGATTTTGCCATCGGTGGTGTCTTGATGTAGGAAGGTCATCCGGTGGCCTTCGAGTCTCGAAAGTTGAATGATGCGGAGCCGCGGTACACATGATCAAGAGAAGGAAATGACCGCGGTGGTGCACCGCCTCCGCACATGGAGGCACTATCTCTTAGGGTCTCGGTTCGTCGTAAGAACTGACAATGTGGCTACGAGCTACTTCCAAACTCAGAAGAAGCTCAGCCCAAAACAAGCTCGGTGGTAAGACTTCCTGGCCGAGTTTGATTATGCGCTGGAGTACAAGCCCGAAAAGTCCAACTCCGTGGCCGATGCCTTAAGTAGGAAGTTCGAATTGGCCAGTGTGGTGAGTCGACTCGACTGTCCATGGGTTGATCGTATCAAGGAGGGGCTGAAGCATGATCAAACAGCCCAAGCCCTCTTCAATATGCCCAAGAGGGCTTGACGAGGAGATTTTGGCTCGAGGATGACCTCCTCTACACCAAAGGACGGCGACTCTATGTGCCGCTCCATGGGAAACTTCGGAAGGAAGTCCTAAAAATGCCACGACTCCAAATGGGCGGGACATCCGGAATCCACCGCACCATGGTGCTTGTTGAAGATCAATACTGCGGCCGCACATGCGGGACGATGTGGAAGCATATGTGCGGACGTGTCTTGTCCGGCGCAACAAGACAAGATAGAGCAACGGTCCCCCGTGGGGCTCCTTGAACCGTTGTCTATCCCGGAACGTCCATGGGAGAGCGTCTTCCTGGACTTCATTGTGAATTTGCCCAAGTCCGAAGGGTGTCGGACCCTCATGATCGTGGTAGATCGCCTCTCCAAATATGCGACGTTCGTGCCAACGACGAAGGAATGCCCAGCCGAGGAAGCTGCCAAACTGTTCCTCAAGCACGTCGTCAAGTATTGGGGTGTTCCACGCACGATTGTGAGTGATCGCGACCCTCGATTCACCGGTCGGTTTTGGTCCGAGCTCTTCAAATTGCTGGAGACGAGCCTCAACCTTTCCACCAGCATGCATCCGCAGACCGACGGATAGACCGAGCGGGTGAATGGGTTGCTAGAGATCTACCTTCGGCATTATATGAGCAACACGCAAGTGAATTGGGCACGATTGATCAACGTTGCCCAATTTGCTTATAACTTGCAATGGAGCGAGTCCACGAACCGAGTCCGTTCGAGATCGTGACCGGGCAGTAGCCGCTCAAACCAAGCGCAATTGCCTCGGGCTATCGAGGGAGTAGCTCATCCGCGTATAAGCTCGCTAAGGAATGGGGTGAACAGGCTGACTTGGCTCGGGCGTGTCTGGACAGGGCCGCGAGACGCACGAAGAAATGGGCCGACAAAAAGCGACGGCATGTGGAGTTTCAGGTTGGGGACTTGGTGCTGGCCAAATTGCACCTCGTCCTTCGATATAGGAACGTGAACAAAGGGCTAATCCGTCGCTATGAAGGCCCTTTCCGAGTGATACAGCGGATCGGGAAGGTGGCGTACAAGCTGGACTTACCGCTCAAGTTCAGACTCCACCCTGTGTTCCACGTGAGCATGTTAAAACCGTTTCATGTGGACGAGGATGATCCGGATCGGGGCACATCACAACGAGCGCCCCTTGGGGCAAAGACCTCTTACGATCGGGATGTCGAGTGCATCATGGTCGATTGGATCATACGGAAGAAATATCGGGCACCAAGGAAGGAATACCTCGTCCGGTGGAGGGGCCTTCCTGAGAGTGAAGCAAGCTGGGAACCCTCCGAGGCTCTGTGGCAATTCAAGAAGCACATAGAAGCTTTCCATGCCATGGACGCGACGAGGGCGTCGCCTGATTAGGTGGGGGAGAATGACACGGCCCACGGACAAAGCATGACCCAAGATCGTCCGTGTCGGGCCGTGTCACGCACAAGGGGTTGCCCGAGAGCAGCCCACGAATGACCCATGAGCAGAATGAGTGGAAGGCCCATGCGCAGCCCGTGAGTGACCTGTGAACGATGTTCGTGTAGCCCGTGACAGTTCGGCTGGTTGCGTGTCAGATGGACTTGCAACCCTGATCTTGCTTCTGACACACGCCCATGGTCTGCCCAAGGCCTGACGTGCGCGACCCATGGGCTTCCCAAGGGCCTGTCGCATGCAGACCATCAAGTAGCCTTTGAGTAGCCTGTTGTATAGCTTGTAATGACGATACGGATTCAAAATGAACCGTTGGATCGGAGGGACGATCCACGACTGAGATTCGACCCGCTCATGTATAAATAGGGATCCCTCTCCCACTTTGTAATCAGTTCGTTCACAAGCAATATACACTCTCTTTGCCCATTCGGTTCTTGTGTTCGAGCGTGTGTGTGTGTAAGGTTGACTTGGGATCATCGATCCTAAGGCCGCGCGGTGTTTGATCGACCGAAATTGATCGACCCGTGACACTTGCATGTGACCTTGTGAGTGAGTGAAGTCGAGATGAGGCACTTGGAGATGAAAACACTTAGCATGAATGGCTTCATGTAGGCTATGCTCCACTGCTCGAAGGACACATGCTTATTTGGATTCTTGGCCTTCTTCCCCTTTTGGTCAGTGTATGGCTGCTGTTGTCATCATCCAAATAGTCCAACTCCAAAGAACAACTTGGTGTTAAACGATGCTACCCAAAAGCCAACACTCATACCGATTCGATAAAGGATAGAGAGCCCCCACATTCCAATCATTATGCTACACCAGTACCATTATCAAGGAAATGACATACAGAGGACATTCCAAACTAGAAAAAGAATGAAATATTCAATGAAGCACCTGCCCATCATGAATACCACATGTCGGCACAAAGATGCCATCTCAAGAAGCATCAACACCATGATTAGAACACCATTAGTGAACACGTTGCAAAAAGCTCCATTTAACATCTTCCTACAGGAGACACTTTCTAGCAAATGAAAGCAGCCACTTAGATCTTAGCAAGAATGACACCTGAAAGAAACAAACATCGTCCGTAAGACATGTCTAACTACTGACAATCTTCAAGATTAACCAGAGAGGTGGGTAAGAATACATTCCCATATAATGAAACCTCACAATCTTCGAAGTTGCACTAACTAAGGTCATGCTAAGCATTTCATCGAACATCTAGAATGTATGGGTGAGTAAGTGCTCAACAGACCCTAATTGTCGAATCATGTGATAATTCCTTTAAAACCTAGTCGAACTTTCTTTTCAGAAAGATTGACTTCATATGAGCCAATATAGAATTCGAAGAACGCAAATTTCTTCCTTATGACACCCAGATTCGAGCACACATGATCGGGCACACAGATTCACCTGTCTTGTTAAATTGGGAGTTGCATCAAGCCAATAAGGTTCGGATGGTGGTATTAAGGTCGCCCTCCCAACGCCATTCATCACCCACATAGGAGAGGAGTACTTTATCTAGGTTTGGTGTCCTCAAGGCACCCTTGCAAAATATATTCATCTTGGGGCACTTCATGATGACAAGACTCCTCAGCGATGGGAATCTAAAGGTGCAATTAGTGGTGGAGAAGCTCTCAAGGCTTGATAAACTGTTGTTAAATATGACTCGAGTTTGAGCGTTTGCTAAAATGCGAAATTTGGTGGACTCGCGTTTGAGATTTATTGGACTTTTGACGGATTTACAAAAGAGGAAGCTTCGGAAGACATCCTCTTTGCGTGAAGAGGAATGTGGTGGGGCCCAAGGTCAAAGGTTTGACCATGGGCACACACACGCATAGTAGGCTGGATTTCCCTCTTTTATTCGGCCACGGAAACAAAAGACCGAAGTCCCTGCGTGAAGATTAAAAGGTGGTGGGCCCAAGGTCAAAGTTTGACCTTGGGCACACACACACGTATATATATATATATATATATGAACAGGATTCGCTTTCTTCTTAGGCGGGCGTGCGTGGGACGGCTGAAATCAAAACCTTACGTAGAAGCCGCACGAAGCCACACATGATCGTTGTTGATACGAGCATTGAAGCACCGTTATTCTAGCGAGTGCTTGGCGGGTTTTCGTTCGTGAATTACATCTAAGAAGTTTAGTGTTTGTAGTCAATTAAATCCCGAGATAAGATTTGCGTGTAATTCCTTCGTGAGATTGAGAGATTATTTTCGAGGAATTTTGGGGCTAAACACTGCGTGCGTTATTGGGTGTAATTGGGGCTTGGGAAACACCGAGAGAGTGTTTGAGTGACTCGAGTGTGTAATCTCCTTGTATCGCTTGATCTATAGTGAAATTCGCTGCTGCTCTCCCCGTGGACGTAGGTCTTTACGACCGAATCACGTAAATCTGATGTCCGATTTATTTTTCTTCGTCCGTCTATATTTTGTTCGATCGCTCGCCCCATCGCAACAAGTGGTATCGAAGCTAGGTTTGGCTGAGTTGAAGCGAATCGATGGCGACCAAAGAAGTAAAATTGAGAATCAACAAATTTGATGGGAAGGATTTCAGTTTTGGAAGATGCGGATTGAAGATTATCTTTACCGGATGAATCTGCACTTGCCTTTATTTGGGGAGAAACCAGAGACGATGAAGCAAGCTGATTGGGATTTGCTTGATAGACGAGCTATGGGTGTTATTCGGCTGACGTTGGCTCGTAACGTCGCGTTTAACATCCTGAAGGAGAAGACCACTGCTGATTTGATGCAAGCCTTGTCGGATATGTACAAGAAGCCCTCTGCGATCAACAAGGTCTGTTTGATGCGACGTCTGTTTAACTTGAAGATGAGCGAAGGTGCGTCAGTTGCTGATCATATTAATGAATTTAATATGATTGTTAGTCAATTGAGTTCAGTTGAGATTGACTTTGAAGATGAGGTATGTGCTTTGATTCTATTATCCCCATTGCCTGATAGTTGGAATACTATCATATCGCTGTTAGTAATTCCTCCGGGTCAACAAGTTTGACGTTTGATGGGGTTCGAGATTTAATTTTGAGTGAGGATATTCGTAGAAGAGAATCTGGCGAACCTGTATCTACTGCTTTAGTAGGTGAAAATAGAGGAAGATCTAGAACACGTGTGGGTAATAGTAGTACTAATATGAACAGACGTAGTCAATCTAGAACTGCTAATGTTATCTGTTGGAGCTGTGGCAAGAGGGGGCATCTTAGAAGAGATTGCCTTAAGTTGAAGAATGAGAAGGGTAAGGAAATTATAGTTGATTCTGCAGATAATGTTGCAGCTGTAGCAAATAATGCCGATTATGTCTTGTCTGTCACTAATGATTCATCGCTTGATGGATGGGTTATGGATTCTGGTTGTTCTTTTCATGTCACACCAAATAGAAACTGGTTTATCACTTATCAGTGCATGGGTAGTGGTAAAGTCCAGTTAGGGAACAACGCTAAGTGCGATGTTGTGGGTGTTGGTAATGTTAAAATCAGAATGCATGATGGCATTGTGAGGACATTGACAGGAGTGAGGCATGTTCCAGAGTTGAAGAAGAACTTAATTTCCTTGGGTGCCCTAGATTCAGCTGGTTGCAGGTACTCTTCAAAAGGTGGAGTTCTGAAGGTTGTTCGAGGTGCCTTGGTGATAATGAAAGGAATCAAGCACGATGGCCTGTATAAACTTCAAGGTGAGACAGTGATAAATTTCGCTGCAGAGACGTCAGATGCATCTGTTCGAAAGTCTATTGACTGCTCGAGGAAGACTTGGGTGTTTGTGCCAAGGCACAAGTTTGATGCTGGTGTCAGGATCTCGCAGTCAAGAGCTTTAATCGAGACGGAGACTGGTAAGTCGATCAAGCATGTGGGGACTGATAATAGCATGGAGTTTTGCTCAAAGCTGGCAAATAAATTCTGAATGAAAGAGGGCATAGTGAAACACCGCACTAGTGCTAGTAAATCACAACAATTTGCAGAATTGATGAGCAGAACATTACTAGAGATGACCCGAAAAATTATCTCTAGTGCTGGTATGGCTAGGAGATTCTTAGCTGATGTGCTAAGTACGGTAAGCTACCTGGTGAATAGATCCCCATCAACTGCTATTGAATGGTAGACTCCTGAAGAAGTGTTGTCGGTAACGTTGCTGGTTATTCTATTATTAGAATGTTTAGTTGCTCGTGTTATTTTCGAGTAAGTGATGGTAAACTTGATTGGAGGGCAAGGTGCATATTCCATGGCTATGCACAAGGTGAGCGGGGTGATCAGTTGTGGTGCCCCTATATAAATTCACCTGTTAACAGCAGAGAAGTTACCCTTGATGAGTCTCAAGTACTTCTGGCTAGGAGTGATTATAGCAGTGTTAATTCGGATCTAGACGGTGTTCAGTTTGAGGTGGAGTTGCAACCAGAAATTCCTGAGGTAGCGAGTACAGGTACTAACAAAGTAATCGACACAGATGGTGCTCATAGCGAGGTGGAGTCTCAGTAGAGCCAATGGTTGCTGTAACTGTTGAAATTAACAAGGTACGTGTTCGATCTCTTGATAGATATGGATGCAATAATGGTTTTGCTTTATCTGCGGTTAAGGAGGTTGCGTCAGAAAATCCTTGCGGAGCAGTTAAAGGTGCATGTGGAGTTGGTATTCTGATGAGGTCCTCAGTTATGGCGAAGTTCAAGCGAGGCTTGGACTTGGATAATATCTATGGCGGTTGAGCCCATTGGGGGCTAAGGGAAAGTAGCAGCAGAATTTGAATTTTTTTTTTATGAAGCGATTGTAATTTGGCTCAAACGTCGAGCCAAGGTGGAGATTGTTAAATATAACTCGAGTTTGAGCGTTTGCTAAAATGCGAAATTTGGTGGACTCGCGTTTGAGAATTACTGGACTTTTGACGGATTTACAAAAGAGGAAGCTTCGGAAGACATCCTCTTTGCGTGAAGAGGAATGTGGTGGGGCCCAAGGTCAAAGGTTTGACCATGGGCACACACACGCACAACAGCTGGATTTCCCTCTTTTATTCGGCCACGGAAACAAAAGACCAAAGTCCCCAACGTGAAGATTAAAGGTGGTGGGCCCAAGGTCAAAGTTTGACCTTGGGCACACACACACGTATATATATATGAACAGGATTCGCTTTCTTCTTAGGCGAGCGTGCGTGGGACGGCTGAAATCAAAACCCTACGTAGAAGCCGCACGAAGCCACATATGATCGTTGTTGATACGAGCATTGAAGCGCCGTTATTCTAGCGAGTGCTTGGCAGGTTTTCGTTCGTGAATTACATCCAAGAAGTTTAGTGTTTGTATTCAATTAAATCTTGAGGTAAGATTTGCGTGTAATTCCTTCGTGAGATTGAGAGATTATTTTCGAGGAATTTCGGGGCTAAACACTGCGCGCGTTATTGGGTGTAATTAGGGCTTGGGAAACACTGAGAGAGTGTTTGAGTGACTCGAGTGTGTAATCTCCTTATATCGCTTGATCTATAGTGAAATTCGCTGCTGCTCTCCCCGTGGACGTAGGTCTTTACGACTGAACCACGTAAATCTGGTGTCCGATTAATTTTTCTTCTTCCGTCTATATTTTGTTCGATCGTTCGCCCCATCGCAACAAGCTGTCAAGTGTCAACCATTACAGCTTGGGGAAAGAGATCTCCTCCACTCCATTTCCATCATCTGTCACCACGTCTTCCATTGCACCACAATTTCTTAGAATTAGACAAGGTGCACCAAACTTGTCGTTTCTGAGCAAGTCCCCATATGAACTAAACCAGCGCAATCCTGTACTCCTAAACTTGTCAATCTCTGGAACGAAGTCGGGGATGGAAGTACAATCGATAAACTCGGGCACTCCCTAACCCACAGAACTCCAATCTGTTTGAGAATTTCAGCCATCAAGGAGCCATCTTTCCAAACTTGCTTTAGGTTGCACAGCTTATACAGGTCTAGTCGCCAAAGATTTCACAGTACCTAGAGAGGTTTTTCCATGTCAATTAGTTCTCCGCATGGAGTCGCTCCCCCATGTCCGGACGAATCTTACGGAAATATCTCCTCAAAGGAACTATATCTCACATCAAGCCCTTCTAGATTGGGGAATTTGCGAAGAAGGAAGTTGGAAGGAAAAGCGACATTTTCATCATGGTAGCATGCCAAAGTTAGCTCTTTGAGATTGTGGAAGACGTAATGTTGCAGTATCGCAACGTCCTCCCTTGATAATGTCAATCCCTCCAAGTGCGGAATGACTTGCGGAGGGAATCCGTTTAATTAGGCCACCAAAAGTCTAATGACTAAAATGTCCTTCTATTTAGGAAAAATGAGAAACACAACTTTCCGGAAGCAAACGAGCAAGCACCCATGGCCACTATATGGGGGATGATTGTTGTTAGTGGTGTGCCCAATTTTTATTTTTATTTTTTTGATTGATGTGGTGTGCCCAATTTAATCACAATATATTTCGTGAATTTGGATAAAGAAAGTTATTAATCAATAATGCTTCAGCTGTTTCAATTGTAACTAATTAAATTCAAATGGAAAAATTATATTTTCTTGTTTTAACAAATCGGGTTATTTTTATAGTTAGTTTATGTGTCTCAATAGTAAGATGTATTAATGTTGTACATTGTTTTCGAAGCAGTAGTTCTCATATCTATTTTACTATAGACCATAAGTATCATATGGCTTCATTTTCATGTAACTCCGAGAAGAATGCATTCAAACTCAACAAATGATTAGCAAAAAAAAAAAAAAAAAGAGAAGAAAAGAAAAATTGAAATGACAGGACATTGGAGAAAAAGCAATAAGAAAAGATGTATATGATAGTTCAAAATTTCGATGGAAAAAAGAGTAAATAATGAAGACAAGTTGTTCATTCTTACAAAAGCAAAGTGAAACATCATATGAGCAATGAAACAAATAAAAAGTAAATAGCCCCAAATAAATGAATCTTTTAGCGTTTTGTGCGGTTAAAAAGGAACTTAATTTCGTGTCGGTATATCACGATATACCACTCAAATTAAATTTGGTAATTTTGATTAAATGTTTGTAACTTGAAAAGCGTTGGTCAGCCATAGGAATAAACATTGGTAGGTTTTTAATGTAGTTGGTGATCTTGAAAATATAAATATATATTAGTACCTTTCAAGATCTAATAAAAAGTTGGTCAATGATTAAAAATAGTTGGTATCTTAATTTGATGATTGTTGGTACATCAATTAGATTTTTTTGTAATTTCAAAATAAAGTTAGTAATTTGAGAGGCGTTGGCTTGTCATGAGAGTAAATATTGGTTGATTATTAAAGTAGTTTGTAATTTTGAAAATGTTGGTACTATCCAACCTAACAAGATAATTTGAGGTGGCAAGTAACTAAAATTAGTTTGTATTTTATAGAAAATAAATGTTTGGAAAATATTTTCCTAAAAATAATTGCTTATATCGCTTGATAATAATTAATCAATGAAAATTCTTTTCATTTATTAATTATAATTTATATCTAAATATTTTTGTAGATTGTAAAAATATTTTTCTTTCATTTATTTTTATAAAAAATACAAGCCATCATTTTTCAAAAATATTTTGCATAAATTCCATTTTTCGTGAAACGAATGAAGTTTTAATGTGACTGATATTGGTACACCAATCAAATTTGATTTGGTAACTTCAAATAAGGTTAGTAATTTCAAATATATTGGTAAGCCAGAATAAAAGTTGGTAAATTATTAAAGTAGTTGATGATTTGAAAATAGAAAAAAAGTTTGTCCTCTTTTAAGCCTATTGATGAGTTACTAATATGTGATCAAATAAGAAAATTATTCCACGGTGCTTAACAATTACCAACCATGTTCAAGATGTTCGAGGATAGAAATTTGTTTTGTAGCTAAGCTAGCAATATTCCAAGTGAACGTAATACCATTTTTTTTATAAAAAATAAAATAAAATAAAATTGGTGGACAAGGTTGGTCAAGTTAAATTAATAAGGTAAATCTCAATCATAAGATACGAGTGGCTCATCAAAAGCATGGCTATCTATGCAAGTCAATTTAATAAAAAGTGTTGTTCTTCAAAGTAAAAGCTGGGATCAATATATTTATATACCAAAGAATATGAGCTGGAAATAATTAGCAATAAATAATTTTTTTTCTAAGCAATTCACAGGTGTGGTTAGGAGAGCATCAACAAGCATGAAATGTTTGACAATTTCAATTTCCTAGAGAAAATAACAATGCATCAAGAGCTATGCACATAAACCAATGAAGATAATAACAAAGAGTTAGAATCTTTGATAAGGGCAGTACCTTTTCAAAAGAAAAAAAGTGCTGATTGGTTCTCGTTGGTAGTTGTACATTGGCAGCCTTGAAATTCACAAGCAAATAAGAATGACCTCATCTTGTCGCAGTGTCTTACTCACAATTGCTTCAAGAGTAGCCATGCTGAAGTATGACTATTCTGGTAGAAGCTCCTAGTTTCGGCAACTCAAGTAATCTTAGGTCGGATAATTGCGGAAAGAAGAGATCACTTGCACTCATCCCTACTTCGTCTTTCTCCGCAATAATTTCCTCCACCCCACAATCCATTACTATAAGTTCTTTGAATTATGTCATATTTTTGCCACCGATCTTGGAAATAAACTTTTGAGACTCTCACACTTGACAACCTCCATGCGTTGTAAGTATCCAAAGGTAAGACCTCCTTGAGGAAGTCCATTCCACACGGGTTTCATTTTTGGGAGCCTCGTCAAAACTATTTCTCCCAATTGAAAAGAATTTGTAGAACAAGCTTCGCTAAATTCAAACTCTTGGACTTGAAATGCTATTTCAAAGGATCCACAATCGGTCACAGTTATCTTCTCTAGGTTTTGAAATCTCGTGAGCATATTATAAGATGAAAATATGGATAAAAGTTTGTCACAATGCTCCACTACTAGTGTTTTGAGTTTGCCAAAGGCATTTGAATCAAGATCATCAAGCCATATCTTCTCCATGTTATCCATGTGCAAGATCTTCATCGACTCCATAGTAGGAAACTCAACCTGTTATTTTTAATTTAATTAATTAGAGCCGATTCTCTATTCCTTCAAAAGATAATACTTTGATTTCAAGAACAAAGAAAATCATAGGATGGATATTATCAAAAAATAGAAAGAAAAGAAGACTAGACATACGTTATTTCTTTTTAGTGGATGCCACCCCTTAAAATTCATTCACCAAGAAGACTAGAAGTACGTTATTTCTTTTTAGCAGATGCCACCCCCAAAAATTTGTTCACCTGTCATATAATTTTAAAGTAGAAAGCATAAATTTTTCTAATATATATTAAGCATTATGTTTAAGGAGTAGCATAACCATAGCCTTCTTAGTTAGACAACCATATTTATTTCGTGCATAATTGGTCTCCCATGAACCTCAAATTTAGCCCATCTTAGTTTGGCTCATTACAACACTGAAAAACACAATAGCCAATATGTTGTCCCATTTCTTTGAATTGCAAACGACAAAACATAAACCAATTTGCACAAACCAATGCTTCATGGATCTTGCACTTCAAAAGTTCTCCACAAAGTATAGACTCAAAGAAAACACAAAAATATTGAAGAAAAGGATTGGACAATTGTTTAATTTATGTTGTACGGGACTCTTCGATCACTAGCTGATTTTTTTCTTTATAAGTTTGTTATTTGAAATTATCAAGACTTAGTTAATCTTAATTTATTCCAGTTAGTAGTTAATCTCTTATTTAAGTTGCCTATAAGTATAAATCAATTATATATATTTCTTTAGTATTAATGATAAGTTGATTTAATAACTAAGTTTGCCTATTTAACGCTTTTCCCCGGTTGGGCGGAATTAGCCTTTCTATCTCTTCCATATCTCCTTAGTTTCTCCATCTTTTCTTATTATTTGGTTTTCCTCCACTTCCAACGATCTAAACCTAACTTTCTACATACTTTCTTTCAACATTAGTTGGTATTGGATTTAGATCTGCTCTTCATCATTGGGTCATTAAGCTAGATCTCTTCAATATTAATTGGTATCAAAACTTCGCTTTAACTACGTATTATCATTTTGCAACTATTCTAGACCAAGGGCTAACGTTATAGTACTCCTTTTAGATGCTACACTTGCATTTCTAATAGGATATGCTAATGAAGATATATGACATTCATGGCATTCATGCTTGTTGAAACTTTAGCCACTAGGCTTTCTAATTTGTAGCCATGCTATGTTTGGTAAATTTTCTTTTCAATAATGTTACAATATTTATGAACTTTGATATTTCAAAATTTGAAAAGAGTAGGGCGTATAAAGATTATCATGTTGCTCGGTATGGCAATTATTATTATTATTATGATTATCATGCTACTCTAACAATGTTGACTCGACGGAGTATTCCGACTATTGTTGTGATTGTGGTTATCATATATCCTTAATAATCTTCAAGAGGTTGAACAAATTTTAGTGGTATGAGAGAATATTTCAACAATTTTAGTGAGAATTGAATAGATTCAATGAAAAACAATATATATATATATATATATATATATATATATATATATATATATAAAAGACAAGGAAAACAATCCAAAATTAGTTCACTATTGAGCAAAATAGCATGGATAAGTACTCTCAATGTCTTCAAGTGTTAAATAAGGACTATGCTTGTGGGAATAGTGAAGTGAGTGGAGTAAAATTCTGCTAACTAATCTAAGATGAATTTATAGAAATGCCTTTTGAAATTTAGTAAAATCTGGAACATAATTTCCCTATTGATCATTCACATAATTGCAAATTCATGAGGCTAAAATTTGTACTAAAATACTTAGCATAGCCTTATACTTCCAAGGTGCATATCCAAATCTCCCTTTTGTGGAGAATGATATATGACATGATTCTTCAACCATCTTGTTGTTTATTTGTCTTATTAATGAGATGTAGTCAAGTCCTAGACCTTGCAATTGGTTTACTTAAGTTTAAAATATTTTTTTTTTAATCGAAAAGCGTGATCAAGTTCTTTTTAGTGCACTAGATTGCCTATGTGGCGACCTCAAATTGCATTCATTTGTATTAATTTATGACTTAATTATACCAACCGAAAGGTTTGGGACTCGATTGCACTTTTTGATAAAAGTTTGCACCAGCTAACAAATTTATGATTTGATTGCATTTCATAAATATGTTTTAGGACCCGTGGAAAGATTTTCCCATCACAATATTTACAATTGAATTTAGGAATAGTGACAAAATGATTCTAAAACTTATTTCTGCTTGGCATGTTTAAGAATTAAAACTTTTTTCCCCTTTATTAGTAAAACTTGTTTCAATTCAACGTTTGAGTCTTTCCATTGCCGAAAATATATATGGCATTGTTCATCGAATTTTCCTTTTTTTAATTGTAAAAATGTGGTGCTAATTTGGTGATGCCACATAAAAAAGGTGACAAAAAATTTTAGAAAGTACATGTAAGAAAACAAGGTGGGAGAGAGAAAGAAGGGGCCCACGAGGATGGGGTCTCTAGGCTTTTTGCACTGGCGACGGCCGTAGCCATTCCCCAGGTCACAGCTAGGGTGCTCAACACCCTCGCTAGGCCACCAATTGTTGCCAAACTTGGCTCTTCGCCACCACATGAGGGAGCACACTTGCCCTCGCCCAAATTGGCAAAGGCATTAACAGGCCATTGCTTGCTCACAATGAGGGTTGTTGGCCCTTGTTGGCAAGAAGGGAAGCAGTAACGGCGTTCCCTATGCAATGCTTCCCCTTTGGCTGGCGATCCCTCGTGGGACTTTTTTTCATTTCTAGTTTCATTTTAGTGCTATTTGTTTTTCTAATTTTCAGTATGCTTGTAATTTTTTTTTTCAATTTTTTGATTTGGCAATAGTGAAATAGCTCCCTTTGTGCTTGAGGAAGCTCCATCATCGCATTAAAACCCATGCAGGGCTGAAAATATGATAAAAATGCAGTATTTCTCTACAAAAAAGGGACGAAGTTAACAAGTCTTGAAATGCATCAATCATGCAAATTTTAGAACTAAAGTGCCGAACCAACACAAATTTTAGAACTTGTAGTGTCATCTATCCTTGATCTTACAATGAACAATATTTAAATTTAAGCAAACATCTTTGGCATTGTCTAGACTCTAGATTAATTAAAAGTTGTTAATTGAAGCTTAGCCTCTCCCTATTATTTGTGCTTTAGCTACAATTTAGTCTAAGACTTGAAAAGGAAAGAAAAAAAGTATCAAATGTTTGAAATTTATGAAAAAGTTTCGATATGCATTTTAATGTTTTTATATTAAAGAAGTAGATTTGAGATGTTTCTTATTTGAGGTCATAATTTGTCTACAACTTGCATCTCCTAGAATCACCTTCACATCTTTACAATCTTCAATAGTAAACTCTTTCAAGGAGGGCCACTTTGAAATATGCTTATCTTTGCAGAAACTTCTAAGTTTTGGCATGTTGTGAAGATACTGAGTGACAAGTTGAGGAATTACAATTTTGTCGGTTGCTTCTTCATGTTTCTCTTCTTGTTTGGCAATAATGTACTCCATCTCTCCACAACCACTGAGACTGAGATACTGGAGTTGTCCTAGACTTTTTGCCATAAACACTGTAAAAAGGTTTCTCAGACGTGGGCACTCCTCAACCGTCAAGGACTTCATATAGTGAAGCAGCCTCTCTGACATAAATGAGGGAATCACATTCATTAGGTTGTGACATTGCTTCACCTTGAGGACCTTTAGACAACAAAAGGACTCCACAGGGATTTTATTGTTCCATAGTTCTTCTTGTTGAACTCGCTCAATGTGTAGCTCTTCTAACTTTGGAAATGCAAGCTACAAGTGTATAGAGATAAATCGAAAATACCTAAAATAAATTAGGGCCAAATCACCAAAAAAAAAAAAAAGTAAAGAAATATAACAAATCAGATAAATCAGGATATGATACCTTCTCGCCAAATAGAGGATATAAACCATCACCAGCACAATTCTCTAACTAAAACAAATCAAACTCTTAAGATCACCGAGCTTGAGTTTGGTTAAATGACAAAACTCAAATGTCTCTGTGGTTTTCCCTTTTCCTTCTTTTGTCACAATTATGTCCCGCATGATTATTGCAACAGAAATATCAAGCACTACGAGTTCATGAAGAGTTTTGGCTGTGGTACTTGAGAAGAGATATGACAAACTATGACAACATCTGACGTTCACTTCCATCAGACTAGGAAATGTCAAGGCTACTTCGTAGTCACCCTTCAAAATGTCTGTCGGCCTTGGTAGATTCAATAGCTTCAATTTTTTTTTTTTTTTTTTAATGCAGAGAGTTCCAATGGTTTTGCCTTTCCTTAGAGTCGAGGCTTACCGATTCAAATAATGCTTCCAAGGAGGGACACCCAACCACCTCAATTTTACTTAGGCTTTGCAACCTATCCATTGAATTTGATGGAAAGACATGTGACAAATTATCACAAAGTTCAACAGTGAGTGATGCAAGTTTGCAAAAGGACTGTCTGTGGAGTTGATTGTGCCATATCCTCTTTAGTTGGCACATGGACAAAAGCTTCAATTCCTCCAAGCTTGGAAAAAGGACCTGCGTACGAACCTCGTAGATGTTGAATAACTGAAATATCTAGTATGGAATTTATTATGCCGATAATTTAGGAACATCTTTGGGAATGAATAACATTATGAGTTAGTTCTTGCACCGTGAATTGCTAAACTTTTGGTATAGAATAATGATCTAGTTTATAAGAAATTGCTTCACTAACCAGAACTAGAAGAATGTTGAATAAAAAAAAAAAAAAAACCATAGATGCTAAATTGCCTTTTCAATCAATGTTAGAATGGTTTTAATTCTACCTATATAAGAACCTAAGATACCCCTTTCTCGTCATAAAAAGATTAATTTATGTGGAGAGCTAGTCATGTAGCCAAGAAAAGGGGTTACTTCATTCAATAAATCATTTTGGCCGAGCATTATGCTTTTGCAATTTGGGTCACATTATAAACATAATTTTAAGATAATTTAAAAAAAGGTTTGCCATATTTTTATAATAGTATCCAAGAAATAGTGAACAAATGAATACTAAATGTATTTCTAACAAATACTTTCATGAGTATTTTATTACAAAAATAAATAAATTTGAACATGTGCAGCGCACATAATTTTTATTATTAATATCAGAAAAATGGTTAGAATGTATTTTTGCAGTAGATTTGATCACAATGGAAGGTCAATATTACAACCTGGGGTAAGGAAAAAAATTGGCCTATTGAATATTATATTGGATTTCTCATTTATTAGTCACATAATAGTCCATCAATTAACATATAAGAGCATAAAAAGATTTATATAATGGAAGTTTATTTAGAGCCACATTTCCACAAAGAATAAATTGAGGATAATTCTAAAATCAATACTTTGATGTGTTTATAAACTAAATATCTAAATAATCAAATTCGAATAAATTGAATGCCTTTGAACACAAAACACTAAACAAAACATATGTTAGTGGACAATTTTTGTCATTTGGTGACAATTGCATATAAATTTGTTAAAATTACACAAAATCTCTTGATTGAACTCTTATTGGAAGTAGCTCTTCTAATTTGGGAAACACAACCTATAGAAGCATCACCTGGCTAAAGTCAACATGACTGGCATTGAAGCAAACTTGATCATATATCCAATGAGTCATAAAGAAGAAAGGAAATCACATGAGCAAAGATATAGCTGAGATAAAGGAAAGAGGAAAACCTTCTCACAAATAAGGAATGTGAACTTTTATTAGAACTAGCAGATCCCTCATTTATCATCTCCACTCTTGGCTTCTATTGCCTCGGTATGAATGCCTTGAGTTCAGTTTACTCTAGAATGAGATATTTCTTAGGGAGGGAAACTCAAATGCACAACTTCCTAAGCTGAAACTAATCAAGCTCTTAAGTGAACAAAGCTTCAATGTTTGTAAACAAGAGAACTTCATTGCCTTCGACTTTTGCTCTTCACTTTCTTCAATGGCAACTACTTCCTGCATCTTATTGCAATCAAAAATATATAGCATCTCAAGTTTATCAAGAGTCTTGGATGTATCATATGTGAAGAGATATCTCAGACTGTGGCAGTTGCACAAGATAATGGTAGTTAGACTAGGAAGACTCAAAGTTGCTCGGGAGCTACTTATCACTAACGCATCTAGCCTCGGCAGGTCCCACAACTTCACTTTGTTTGAGTTTAAGAAGACCAAACTTTTGGCCTTTTCTTAGTATTGACAGCAACATGTTCGATTAATGATTCCAAAGAGGTATAGTTGACCACCTCAATCATTTCCAGGCTTTGGAACACCTCTATCCTCTCTGATGGAAAAATATGAGACAAATTTTCACAATCTCGAATTGTGATGAATGCTAGTTTGCGGAATGATTCTTCAGAAAGTTCATTGTGCCATATCTTCATCAACCCACACGACACGAGGGTCAACTTCTCCAAGCTCAGAAAAAGAACCTGTATGCAACGACCATATGTTAGTTTCTTGACCAAGAACTCCTAAAAATCGTGATTTGGACGAAATTGGTTTACCCATGATACGTGCTCTGTAATATATTCTCAAAAATGAAGTTGGTTTACCCATGATTCGTGCTCTATAATATATTCTCAAGAATGAAGTTGGTTACCCTAGTTTATACCATTGTCATAGAAAAACAACAGATGCAGGGTGCAGCAGGATTTTCAAAGGACATGCTGACAAACAGAGTTTTCAACAGCTTCATCGGAATAAGATTATTGTTACCAAGAATAATTTCTAGGATCAACACAAAATAGAAAATTCCACACATGTATTGAAAATAATTTCTAGGATATACATAAAATAGAAAATTCCGGACATATTTAAGCACATTTAGATTGAAGAAAAATGTAGCTCTAAACAAATTGATCTATTGAATATTATATTTAGTTTTTTATTTGGGAGTCACGTAATAATCCAGCAATTAACATATAAGAGTATAGAAAAATTTATATAACGGAAGTTTGTTTAGAGCCACATTTCCACAAAAGATAAAATTGAAGATAATTCTAAAATCAATACTTTAATGTGTTTATAATTTAAAATCTAAATAATCAAATTTGAGTAAACTTAATACCTTCTAACACAAAACATTAAATGATACAAATGTTACTAATAAATTGTTTTGTTTGGTTGATAAATGCATATTACTTTGTTAAAATTATACTTAATCTCTTGATTGAATTCTGGTTAGACGTAGCTCTTTTAATTTGGGAATATAACCTACAGAGGCATCACCTAGCTAAAGTCACAACTGGCGTTGAAGCAAAGTTGCTTATTTATCTAGAGCAACACAAAGAAGGAAGCAAATCACATAAACAACGATCCAGTGAAAATAAAGGAAAGAGGAAAACCTTATCGTCAAATAAAGAATATGGACCTTCATTGGAACCAGCAGTTCCCTCATTCGTCGTCTCCACTCTTGGCACTAGCAGCCTTAGTATGAATGCCTTGAGTTTAGTGCACTCCAGAATTGAGAGGTTTGTCAGGGAGGGAAACTCAAATGCACAACTTCCTGAGCTGAAACTAATCAAGCTCTTAAGGGAACATTGCTTCAATGTTTGTAAACGAGAGAACTTCATTGCCTTCAACTTTCGCTCTTCACTTTCTTCCATGGCAACTACTTCCTGCAACTTATTGCAATCAAAAACATCCAGCATCTCAATTTTATCAAGAGTCCTGGATGTATCATATGTGAAGAGATATCTCATACTGAGGCAATTGTGCAAGCTAACGGTAGTTAGACTAGGAAGACTCAACATTGCTTGGGAGCTACTTGTTACTAACGCATCCAGCCTCGGCAGGTCCCACAACTTCACTTTGTTTAAGTTTAAGAAGACCAGACGTTGTGGCATTTTCTTAGAATTGACAGCAACATGTTCTATTAATGATTCCAAAGAGGGATAGTTGGCCACCTCAATCATTTTCAGGCTCTGGAACACCTCTATCATATTTGATGGAAAAATATGAGACAAATTTTCACAATCTTGGATTGTGATGGATGCTAGTTTGTGGAATGATTCTTTAGAAAGTTCACTGTGCCATATCTTCATCAACTTACACGACACGACGGTCAACTCCTCCAAGCTCGGAAAATGAATCTGTATGAAACGACCATACGTTAGTTTCTCAACCAAGAACTCCTAAAAATCCTGACTTGGACGAGGTTGGTTGCCCATGATAATATGTTCAATAATATATTCTCAAGAATGGAGTCGGTTACTTGAGGTTACCATCGTCATAGAAAATAACAAATGCATGCAGTAGCAAGAGGCTTTAAAGAACATGCATATGGAGTTTTCAATTGCTTCATCGGCCATAAGACTACAGTTACCAAGAATAATTTCTACGATAAACATATAATAGGAAATTCAAGAGATATTTACGCACATTTTGATTGAAGAGTATAGGCAAGGACAAGCTAGAGTTGACACCACCACGTGCTTGTTGTAAACATTAGTTGTCATTGTCTGTTCCTTTCCTTCGAATGAAGAGAATGTTATCATTTTGGGGCATCCAGATATCCTCAATCTTGTTAAGGTTGGACAGTGAATACGGTGTGTTCCATGAGAGAATGTTCTGAGATTTGGCAATTCCTCAAGAGATAAGGAGGATAATAGAGGGAACTCTAAAGTGTGCATAGATGCAGCTTTCTTTGATTCTTCTTCTTGCACATCCATAATTTCCTCCAGCAGTTTACATCTCGCTATTTTTATTTCTTTTATTTGTTGGAGTGCTTTAGCCATGGAAGGAGAAAAAATAAACCTCAAGTTCTCACAGCCTTTCACCTTCAGCACTCTTAAGTTTCGGAAACACAATGCTATTCTTGGATTCTTGTTCCATATGTGTTCCAACCTTGGTAAATCACTCAAGATTAATGTGATCAGTCGTGATAGAATCTCAACATCCCCACTAAATGTAAGTCCTTCAAGGTCAAATAGTTTTCTTATAACCTGACATCTTTCAATCATAATGGCTTCCAAATTCTGTAGCTTTATTACCAAATTGGATGGAAAGATGCCCATGAGGAACGCACAATCCTCTACCTTCAAAAATTTTAGGTTGCTGACATATGAAGGAAATTGAGAGTTCCATATCTCTTTCAATTTGGGAAGTTCAGATAGTGTCAAGGACTCCAACCAGGGCAACGAAACCTTAAAAAGGAGAATCACGTTATGAAGGCATATGCATCGATTTTTCTTTAACCGCAAGGAGTGGATAACACCACATTATCTCACAATGATTATAACTAAAAGCCATGAACACGTGCTGTTTGTGAAATATTAATAAAGGAAATAATCTCACATGATAGATTTGAAGATGACGGAAAAGAAAAAGGCCGGGTAGTGATTTTTGAATTTTACCTTTTACTTCTTTAAATTTTATCAACTTTTACACTGGACTTATCATTTATGCTCGTATTTTGTGGTTTGTAAATTTTACAAATTAATGGCATAGACTCAATTAATTATTGTTAGTCATTAATTGTGGTCTTATATAATATTTCAAACGACTATGCAAAAAAAAAAAATCTCAATTATTTACACCAAATGTCATGAACTAACAACATATTAAGTTAAAGAAAGAATAGATCAACATTAAACATAACAGTGAGCATTATTTAAAGGGCTTGTAATTGACAAACCGATAAAACTATACTTATAATTGATTAAAAGGTGTAATTTGAGTCTGGCATTTTTCTTCAAAGTATTCCCAAAAAAAAAAAAAAAAAAGCCTTATCAAAAGATTGAAAGTAAAAAGTAACTATAAATTTATGAAGTAGTCAAAAAAATTTGTTCTCCCCGTGCATAACATGAGCTAAAATTCTAGTATGTCTGTAATGCAGAATGGATGACTCATCGAACCGAAGTTAAAAAGGGGAACATCAATTTAAGATCCATGGTTAGCCATAAGATCCATGAACGCAGCAACACAATATGGGCATTAAAGTCAATTACAGCAATGGGTTTAATTCTAACTTTATAAGAACCTAAGATACGCCCTTTCTCGTCATGAAAAGATTAATTTATGTGGAGAGTTAGTCATGTAGCCAAGAAAAAGAGTTACTTAATCTAATAGATGATTTTAGTCGAGCATCATGCTTTTGCGATTTGGGTCACACGATAAAAATAATCTGAAAAAGGGTTTCCATTTTTATCATTTAAATTGACGGAACAGTTAAAGCAATTGCTAAATCAAATCGATAGTGCACAGATGAATGTTAGATGTGTTTCTAATTAATATTCTCAAGCAATATTTTATTACAAAAGAGAAATTTTTAAAGATGGGGCAGCGCACATGTGACATCCAGAATTTCGGGTTCTAATTTCGACCTGGATAAATAGGGCCGTTTTTGTTCGGTTGAAGCCGGGGATTAGGAAATTAGGATGCAAGTTGGATTATATGACGGAAAAGTCATGAAATGGACAATGATATCTTAATGGATTTATTTAGACTTCAATTGAAATTATTTGTTTGAGAATTGAACAAATTTGAGTAAGACTGAAGAAGAAAACTTAGCAAAATTCGTATGCCCATAGACCCAACATTTTAAATTACCTAAAGTCTTCTAGAAGGGGTATTTTGGGGCTTGAAAAGGTGGGTGGATGACAGCCTTTTTGGTGGGTCCCGTTCGAAGACCAAAGAGGGGGAGAGAAATCGGTTTTCTCTTCTTCTTCCTCTCTCCTCCGTCGAGCATCCCCATCTTCTTCCTTTTCTTCAAAACACCATGGAAGCCGAAGAAGCCGAAGCAACAGCAGCGGCTCCGCTCGTCGCCGCCTCTCGCTGCCGTCGTCGCCACCGGCCGGAGCCGTCGCCACGCTCCGCGGCCGTCCGCACGTCCTCCACCCCCTCTCCTTCCTCTCGGTTCGAACAGAACCGACCAGCCAGCTGACGAAGCAGCGATCGGCGTTGCTTGAAGGAGCTGCAATTGCGCCGCATGCCGCCTCACCGCCGCACGCCGCCTCGCCGTTGTTCGCCTCTCGCTCGCTCGCCGTGCGCTGTCTGCAGTTGCCCGATCGAGCTGCTGTCCAGCCTTTGTTCCGCCTCTGTTCAGTCTTGTTTAGCTGTCTCCGGCCACTGCCCGACCTCCTCTGGCCACCGCGTAGCTTCGCCGGACCTCCCCGGCGTCCCCTCGCCCTTCGTTGGCCTCCCCTCGCCGCCCTAGCCGGGATGAGCTTCGTCCAGCCAAGAACAGTGGCTGGAAAAATGGGTTTCCAGCCTTGTTCAAGGCTCGTTTTGGGCCGTTTCCGGGCCCCGAACCCGAGCCGTGCTTTGGGAAGAATTGTTCCTCGCGTCGCCCCCGTCGGATTGATCCGATTTGCGCGCGATTTGGTGAGTAATCTCACTAATCCCGGATTAGTTGGTTAATTATGCTTAAGGTTGGTTTAGTTTTAATTAATTATGTTTAGGTTGTTAGATTAGAATAAATTAGCAATTATTAGTCAATTGTGATGCGATTTAGATAAATTGATTGTGCAATTAACAAGTAGACGTGGTCTACTATTTATTTGAAGTATCTCGGAAATTTTCTGACCCCTAATCGGGCTTCAATTTGGTGATTCGGGCCTAAGTGGGATTTTTGGTATTTAAATATTAATTTTCGGAATTAAATTAATTAATTATTTATTTCCTGAAAATTCAACTGGGATTGCCATGACCGGGAATTTATGCTGATGACCGTGGTGCAGTCCATTTATTTAATTAGGCCTTATTTTGAGCTAAACAAAATTTTTAATATTTAATAATTAATTTTCGAACTTAATTAATTAATTAATTAATTAATTAATTAATTAATTTTCAGAAATTAAGATTGAGGTGGCCGACGACCGAAATCTCGTGCTGATTGTCATGGCGCAGTTCGTTTATTTATTTGAGCTTTGAATTGTGCCAAATTGATTTAATTGTGGATATTTAGGATATGTTCCTAAATTGATTATTTGGGTAAATTGAGTACGAATTAAGGTTGTGGATAATTACTTCACAAATGGGATGAATCATCATGAAAGGCACGGGGCCTGATGATTAGATATGTCACCTCGGAGAATGCACATGGCTCGGTGACGAAGTATGTCGCCTTGGAGAATGCATGTGGCTCGGTGATTAAGTGTGGCATCTTGAAAGAGACACGTGGGCTTGGTAATTTGATGCATCACCTCGGAGAATGCACGTGGTCTCAATGAGTACATTTGGCATCTTGAAGAGACACGTGGGCTCAGTGACTTGATGCATCGCCTTGGAGAATGCACGTGGGCTCGTTGATTCAAAATGACATTTTAAAGAGCATGTGGCTCGATAGTCGATTCCATCACCTTGGGGAATGCACATGGCTCGGTGATAAAGAATATCGCCTCGGAGAATACACGTGGCTCGGTGATTGGTTTTATTAGTTGAGACTGTGTAGCGATGAGTAGAATGACCTAGAGATGGTCCGACTGTCATGTAATCGACTAAGTCGATTGATCATTGCCTTGAGTTTGATGTTGCAAATTGATTGACTGAATGGAAATGACCGTGAGTGGTCTTGTTGGCTTGTAATCGACTAGGTCGATTTGACCAATGTTTCGATCTGTGATATGATTACTTGGGTGCCTATTGTGAATTGTACTGACTTGCAGGTGGGATCTGAGGCCAAGGTACGTCTTCTGCCCTGTGCGTGTATAGGCAGCCTATAGTATAATGGTTTACTAATTGGGCTTAGTGGGGTAGAACTCGCTGAGACGTAGTCTCATCCCAGTTTGGGGAAAACATTTCAGGACCCCGATGAGGAGCTGATGAGGAGGAGTCTGAGAAGGAGAACTCGTAGGTAAAACCCGAGGAGAAGAATTTTGGAAGAAGAAGATAATCCCGAGAGGGGCCTTGAGTACGGGTTGGATGGATTGAGATCCTATCTTCTTTTGAGATCTCCATTTGATGTGAATAGAGTTTAAAGTAAAAAGTTGTGAAGTGCTCTGGTTTGTGTTTTGTATAAAATTTTGGTTATAAGTTTCAATATGAAAAATATGTCCCTGCTTTTCTATCCCATCGTATTTATTGTCTGGAGATTATAACTGCTTCCGCATGTGCTTAATAAATGAAAGAGTTGGCGATACATGGTCCTGGGATATCGCATTATAAAATCGACCAAGAGAAAGATGTGTGCGCGTGACAGCACATAAATTCTACCAATAATATTAGAAAAGTTGTTCGAACAAAGATTAGTGGTAGATTTGATCACAATAAAAAGTTCAATAGCTTACACGAATTAGAACAAAAAAATTAATTATTCCCCTAACATCTCATTAATGTACCAAGGTTACAAAACAATTTGGACTATCGAATATTATATTTGATTTTTCATTTGTAATCACATAATAGTTCCATCATTTAACAAATAAGAGCATGATGGAACTTTTTTTGGAACCACAATTCCATGTAGGTCCATTCACCGGCAGAAGAACAGTCCAAGTGCCAAAACTTAGCATGGAGAGACACTTAAGTACCATAACTTCGAAAAGGTACACGTAAATACTAGTTTCGGAGTAAAGTGGAACACTTAAGTGCACTCGGCCAAAATCGAGATCAAATTGCCAACGTGGCAATTTTCCGACAAGTTAGGTGCAAAACGGCGTCGTTTTGCTCGCCGATGTGGCGACAAATTGCAAAAATGACGTCATTTTGTATCTGATGTGTAAATAATTAATATAAAAATTAATTAATTTTAATTTAAACTTATTTTATTTAAAATATTCTAAAAATTAAAAAAATTAAAATTAAAAAACCTAATTTTTGTTTTTTTAAAAAGGGGGAGCCGAAGGGGGCGGTTGAGGGCTGAGCCCTTGCCACCGCCGCCTCTTCGCCGCTACCGAGAAGGGCCGACAACGAAGGGGGAGGGTTAGTCGGGTCGCCCGCCCCCGGCCGATCGGCGGCGGCGAGGGCTTGCGGGCCCTCACCCCCGGCCGGGCGTCGGCAACCCCGGCCGGGGCTCGGTGACCTTGGCCGATGCTCCCCCACCGTCACCGGCCCTTCCCGGCTCCGACTAAGGCTCGCGGCCCTCGCCGCCGGTCGGCCGGGGCCGGCAACCCCAACCGACCCTTCCCCCTCCATTGCCGGCCCTTCCCGGAACGGCGAGGAGGCGGTGGCGGCGATGGCGAGGGCTTAGCCCCCGGCCGCCCCCTTGCTCCCCCATTTTTTTTTAAAATGTTAGGTTTTTTATTTTTTTTTAGGTTTTTTTAATATTAAGTTTTTAGAATATTTTAAGTAAAATAAGTTTAAATTTAATTTAAGTAATATTTATAATAATTATTTACACATCGGACACAAAACGACGTCGTTTTTGCAATTTGTCACTATGTTAGCGAACAAAGCGACGTCGTTTTGCATCTAACTCGTCGGAAAATTGTCACGTCAACAATTTAGCCGGATTTTGGTTGGAGTGACACTTAAGTGTTCCACTTTACTCCGAAACTGGCACTTAAGTGTACTTTTATGAAGTTATGGCATTTAAGTATCTCTCCGTGCTTTAAGTTTTGGCACTCATCTATCCTAAACTCATTATCTACCACAACTCTTGACAATCATTGAGGGAAGAAAAAAACAACTTATTCATCTCAACTACTTTAACGCTGACGTACCTGCGATTGAATTTGTAAATTTATAATTAATTAAATTAGATGTTATATGACGCGTGGTCAATGTAGTTAAATTCACCCATTGAAATTTTATGTAGTTCTTTCTTTCACTTTAATCAACCGGATGCAATAGATTTGTACATATGTCCATTCGTTATTAAATAAAGGCCATAAAAATTATATAGGTCGTATATACTTCTTCAACTTATGAATATATCTATAAACGTTGTGTATGCATATTCAATTTTATCATTAAGCAATGATAAAGTTCTAGATTATTTAAAAGTTCTATACATCGTATGGTGCTTCTTTAACTATGTTGATAACATAACACAAATAAAGTGAAATTTGATTAAATGCTGTATAATTGTTTTTATGTATTCATGCATCGCATATCGCGTAGCAATTCCATTTTGCAAAATTAAGTTATTGTTTGTCTAAATTATTCTGGAAAACAAAATCTCAAAAACAAATTATTTATCCAATTTTTTTACGTCCTATTTTATTCTCACATATCCATGCACAAAACCTCTATATATATATATATAAACTCGTCAAAGAAATTGTTCAAATGGTCCGTGGTTTTACAGAAACTCGTCATCTTCGGCAAATTTCGTAATGTCAGTCTCCGCAAATTGCTTGACTCCACTTCAGTAGCATCAACTATTTCATCTCCGTTTTCATCTGCCTCGGCTTCTGCGACAATTTGCTGCATCAAGTGGCATTTGCTTATTTCAATCTCTTCGAGCTTTGAAATTGTTCTCTTCATGGACAAAGGAAACAAATGTTTAATGCCACCACAGTCATCCACTTTCACAATATTTAATTTGCTAAAGGATCCTGGGTCAAGACACCCGCGACAAATCTTCTCCAAGTTGTTCAGATTCTTGAGAAACAAGGATTCCAATCTCGTAAATGCAGCGCGATGGACATTCTCTATGGAATGAACAACATAATGAAATGAGGGGCTATTTTGTACGTGAAGATGCTTCAATTTTTGAAATCCTTCAATGCACAAATTGTGAATGCTATTGATGCCATCTTGTAATCCATCCAAGTGGAGATCTTGCGTTTTTGCAAACATTTCTGCACCCACTCTTCAAGAAGAAGATTGTCTGAATCCAGCTCGAGCTTTAAAGTTCTGGGTTCTTTGTATTCGCCGGACCAAATCCCAAACGTCCCCAATTTGAATTTGATGATTGTTTAGTTTCCCAAATGGCAGGTCTCTTGGGAGATTGGCAGAATGAGGAATGGCAATGGACAGACTGCTCATGTTCTTCATGCTCTCCAACTCAGCTAGGCTGGCTTTGCTTCGTGGTATTTCATCCTCGGCCTCACACTGATCAAAACTGTCTTCCATTTTCAGTTCTTGTAAATTAACCAAGCCTTTGAGCACGCCAGGTTCAATAACTTCGAGCTCGGTACACCCCGTCAAGTCTAAAAATCTCAATTTACTTAATCCACCTATTTGTCTGGGCAGCCGAGCAATTGTAGAGTTAAAGAAGCTCAGGAACTGCAACCCTTTCAGCTTTCCAAGAATAGTCACATCCTCCAGATAGCAATAATCAAGATTTAGTGGCTTGAGGTTTTCAAGGAACTCAATCGATGAAGGCATAGAGGTGTAAGAAAAGCCAGTCAAGTCCAAGACTTGGAGCTTCTTCGTAGATTCGAAAAATGACTTGTGAATTTTGAGAGACGAGTCGTCTTCGTATGACAGAAGCATCCTCAAGTTTGGGCAGTGCAAATTTTCAGGGAGCTCATCAATGCCAACCCAAGGGAAGGATACAGCGGTGCATTTACTCAGCTCATCTTTTGACCATTCTTTAAACCCGTAATCCTTCCTCCCGACCAAGGCACTCCAATCCCTAGAGGCAATAGAGATGGCCACATCAAAAAATATGTCATGCATTTTGAACTCTACCATGTCATGCGTTTCAAACCGTTCCATGTCATCACTACCTAGTAGCAACGAAGAGTCTTGCAGACTATGTATATCCATAATCAACCTATCTCTATTTTCTTCGAGTGATCCACTGTATTTTGTAAATAAACCCAAACCCATGCAACAGACAAGGGAATGCCCCACAAAAAGTCTTCCAGAGTTTAGAGCACAAAACAAGGACAATGATTTGATCCTCTCATCTTTTAAGTCATTGTAACTTAGTTCCACTAGTGATCCTACATCCGACATATCTATATGGGTCGAAGCAACCCTCCATGCAGCCAAATTTCCGTCCTTCAACCTTGTTGCCAACGAAACAATCAAAAGTGGCAAGCCTCCACATTTCTTGACCACTCCTTCCACCCAGGGTTCAAACTCAAGATCGTTAACTCTGTCCCCCAATGTCCTCTCAAAAAGTCTTTGGGCTTCTTTATACTTTAACAAATTGAGTTGGATTTCTTGGTCGAGCTCATGTCATCGCGCAAAACATCTTGATTTCTAGATGATATTAATAACTTGCAATCTCTTACTTTATTAACATTTTCGCAAGGGATTCCAACATCTTTCAACTCTAGTTTCTTCCACAAATTAACTAAGATTATGAGATTTTTTTTTTTTTTTTTGCGATCATGCTCTAACCTCTCACGCAAACAATTGGCTCTCCCATGAGTGGTTTCCACTTTCTTTAGCTTAAGGCCTAGCTCTTCTGCGATTTTCCTTGGATTGTTTTTAAATCTGGATTGCGTGATACATATGCGATGACAACCACATCAAACAGCTTCTCTTTCTTGACTCGCCTTTCAACATCCTCCAAAAGCTTGGACTTGCCAACACCAGCTGGTCCATACACCCCAACCACATAGATCTTATCATCAGTTATAGCCTTCATTACATCCTCTGTGACTAGAGCCCTCGACTCCAGGACATCTTCTATCTTGTCAATACATCTTGCAGCAGAAGTGGTAGCAGTGACAATTCCTTTCGGAAGATTCTCATAGTAGACCTTCTGGAAGTTGCTATTTGCAATATCACGGAGATCCTGAATGACTCGAGTCATCTTCTTCACCTTCCTGCCAATTGGATGGCGCACTATGGGATTGGGAAGCCAACCACGGAAGCAAGCAATTTTTGCACTTTCACCTTGTTGTAACAAATTTTGCGCTTCATTAGCCTTATTCTCCACGCTATCCAACCATTTCTCGATATCAGTGTATATAGGTTTTCCGTCATTGAAGGCTTCATCGACGGAACTCTGCACCCTTTTCCTCACATTCTTCAGCTTTTCGACTCCATTTTTGAGATCTTGGACGTAGCTATTGTAGCACAACACATCCAAATTGGCGTCCAATGGGAGCAAATAGATATTCACCTAATTTCGACACTAGATTCGATGCAGCAGAGGTAGCAACTGCCTCGGCCATAATTTCTTCTTTAATGTCGAGAAATTCCTTCCCCCCTCTTTTGTTTCTTTTCTTGTTCCCTCCTATGATTAATTTGTTCAAAACTAATCTGTGCAAAGGGAACTGAACAGAGAACAGAACTTATCACTCGCGATGCACGAAAAGCAAGGAAGAGCAAAGTGATAAAGCAATGTGAGCAACGAAACAAAACCAACGACGACAGAGAGAAGCACAGTGCATTCAAAGAAAAAGAAAATGTACAGTTACTCCGCTCGGTGCACCCAGGCAACACGTTGCTGGTCTACATGGACAATTTGCAAATGATCATACGTGGACAAGCAGCACGTTCCTTTGGTTAACCACGTGCAGTGGAAGGCTAATTTTTTCCTTTTCATTTTATTTTCTGTTGTCCTTGTTTTCTTTATTTTATGTTTCTTGACAACGGGGACGACTCTTCGAGGGCCCAACGAATTTTGCAGTCTCCATCACAATTCCACGTAGAGAAAGTCCAGGTGTGTTCCAATTAAAATCCAAAGCATGAGAAGAAACATGATATGCATACTACTATCGATTCTTTTGAGTATTGACAGTTTAAATTATCTAGAACTTTAGCTCAATATTCTAAAACTTAAAACATTTCTTTCATTTTCAGGATTTTTCAGGAAAACAAGAAGTCCTTTTTAAAAATTTAGTGAACAAATAACATTTGATTTCTGGAACATGTTTGGATCATTGGATGTTTCTACCATCCACCATCTGGATTTGAATACAAAAATCCTAGGTGCTTTTGACACTTACCACTCGAGAAAATATTAGGGCCTACATGTTTGTTTTTTTTTTTTTTTTTTGTTCATGAACATATTTTCTGTTTTTTTTTTTTAAATTATCTAGAACTTTAGCTCAATATTCTAAAACTTAAAACATTTCTTTCATTTTCAGGATTTTCAGGAAAACAAGAAGTCCTTTTTAAAAATTTAGTGAACAAATAACATTTGATTTTTGGTACATGTTTGGATCATTGGATGTTTCTATCATCCACCATCTGGATTTGAATACAAAAATCCTAGGTGCTTCTGACACTTACCACTCGAGAAAATATTAGGGCCTACATGTTTGTTTTTTTTTTTTTTTTTTTGTTCATGAACATATTTTCTGTTTTTTTGTTCTCGGGAACAAAAAAGAATAAAACGCGTTTGTTTGCGTTTTTTGTTCAAAATCTATTTTTTTTTCCAAGACCAAAATTTAAACAGAATTAAGAAACAAAAAAAATTATTTTTTGTTCGAAAACACTTTTGAAGAACAAATTTTCTCTCATTTTTTTCTTCTTTTTTTTTTTTTTTTCTTTGGCCGGTCGCCGGCCTCGGCCATGGTGGCGACTAGTCGTGGAGGGCCGGTGACCTCGCCGGAGGGTCGGCGACCCTTAGCGAGGCTCGGCCTCGCCTTGGCAGGCGAGCTCAAGCTCACCTAGATCCGGCGAGGCCTAGCTCGCCCGCCACCTTGGCGTCGCCGGATCTAGGTGAGCCCGATCTTGCTTGGCGAGGCCGAGCTTCGCTGCGCGGGCGAGGCTCGACGAGCTCGAGCTCGCCCAAATCCGGTGAGGCCGCCGGCCCTTGTCGGCCGGCGACATTGCATTCACTTAGGAGGGTCCCGGCCCCGGCCGGCCGAGCGTCGCCAGCCCCTAGCGAGGCTCGGCCTCGCCTTGGCCGGACGAGCTCAAGCTCACCCAGATCCAGCGAGGCCGAGCTCGCCCAGCCACCGGCGAGGCCAAGCCTCGCCGGATTTAGGTGAGCCCAATCTCACCCGGCGAGGCCTAGCTTCGCTTGTGCGGGGCAAGGCTCGACGAGCTCGAGCTTGCCCAAATCTGCGAGGCCGCCGGCCAAAAGAAGAAAAAAAGAAAAAGAAAGACAAAAGTGAAAAATAAAATAAAAATATTAAAAAATTAAAAGAAATAAAAAAGAATATAAATTTACCAAACGTGTTTCTATTTATTTTTTATTCCCGAAATAAGTTTACCAAATGCGTCTTTCGATAAAAATTATTCTCCAAAATAGAAATAATTTTTTTTTATTTCTATTTTTCTAAATAATTTTTGAACAAAAATATAAATAAACGCACTCTTAATAAAAAATTATTCCCAAAATAGAAATAATTTTTTATATTTCTGTTTTTCGGAATAATTTTTGAAGAAAAACATAAACAAACGCACTTGCACTTGTGATTGTGATCAGCAAGTTAGCAAAATAATAATCCATTTATTAATTGACACGTGTCCTGTGGCCCCCAGATTTAACATAAATCTATCACTTGCCACCCTCCCTCCCTGCCTCTCTCTCTCTCTCTCTCTGTTCACGCGGTCTCTCTCTCCCTTCCGACGCAGCAAGCTCTCTCTTCCTCCCGACTCACGCTTTGCCCTTGGGGAGGGTCTTGGGTGACCAACCGTCAGCGGTGGTCGCACCCCTCCCGGACAACGGCGAAGCCCATGGTGAAATCACAAGCACCACACCAAGATCGCCATCGTCGAGGTCGGCAACGCGGCATGGCCATCGCCGAGACCATCCTCACCCAGGACCTCGCCGACGAGCTGAGCCTCATTGACGCCAAGCCCGACAAGCTCTGCGGCGAAATGCTCGACCTCCAGTAGGTTGCCGCCTTCCTCCACGCACCAAGATCTTGGCCTCCGTTGACTACTCCGTTGCCGGCCGGTCAACCGAGGTCGAGATCTTGATGAAGGAAAGACCAACTTCCACAAACATTGAGATCTCGGTCAATATTTTCTGAAGGGAAGAGACGGAGCAAAGATGGAACGGAGGAAGAAGAAAGAGGGAGGAAGGCCACTGAGAGAGGCTTATGGCAAATCTGACAGAGTGGGCTCACGGGACACATGTCAATGAACAAATGGACTATTTTTCTGCTCAGTTGTCAATCACAAGGACAGCCAGTATTTTCTCACTTCTCTGAGTGGGCCCACTTTTCAAATATTGGGTCCTCCAGGACCTCGCCACGTGTCCGCATGAGCTCTCTCTCCCATCTGCTTATTTCACATCTAATTTCGAAACACCATTAACGGCGAGCAACGATTTTTTCATGTTTCAATGCAGATGGGAGACCATTAACGGGTCTCAAGAGCCACCGAAGATGAAGAAGTCGGAGTCCTTCGCCACCCGTTCCCGGCCCCACCAACCGGCAGCCGAACCCTGCGACGGGCTGTTCTCCAGATCCAGATCCGGACGACTGGCTCGCGAACGACGCCGATGCTCGTCCATGGCCGTCGTCGGCGTCCTTCGGCCAGATCTGGTCGGAGGAGGTGGTGGAGCTGGCGGAGGAGCCGCGGGAGGAGGTGGTGGCGGAGTCTGAGGTGGGGGAGGAGGCGAGAAGGGTACGAACCATGGAGAGGCGGGGGGGAGAGCTGGAGGGGGAGGAGCTGGTCCTTGTAGAAGAGCACGTCGGCGACGCGGAGGGTGGAGGGGGAGCCGGGGGGTGAAGAGAGATGGTGAACTCGAAGTCGGTGGAGGAGGAGGACGAGAAGGAGTGGGAAGGCGACGAGGGGGAGAGTGTGGGAATAGTTGATTCAGCAGGGTTTTGTCTATTCTCTTCCCCAAAGCTGATGCTTTGATTAAGACCGTGAGCTTGGGTTGGTGAAAGCATTTCAGAGAGATGAAAAGTGGCTGACGTGGAGTTACCTAATATTTCTATGTGGAGGATTACAATCAATTCTGCGCGCACGCCATATGCCATGACCCCTATAAATTAGAAAGAGAATCTTTTGAACTGGCGACCTTTAAATGTGGAAATTCTAAATTAAACGAGAATATTGCATCGAATAAAAGTCTATATATTTTTACTTTATATTAACAAAAAAAAAAAAGGGTGGGGCTATTTCTATCTCTTCTTTAGCTTGATACACACATTTTACTATCAATTGATCAAAATATCAATTTATGATAATAAAAAAAAAGGTCAATCATCAATCCATCCGCTTTTTACTCTCCCATATTTTCTCTTCAGCTTTCAGGTTTATTATTAATTGACTAAAATATTCTTCTATGAGTGAACATCAATTAATGGTTAATTAACCATACTTTTTGTTTCTCACTATCAACATTGCTTCTCCCATCTTCTTTTTAAACTATGATGGATTAAATTTTGTAATACTTTTAAGTTTGTAACTTTGGTCCATAAATACTAATTTGCTTGGATTGTTCATTTTTTAATGTAACTATTCTATTCATCTTAATAGTAATGGGATGGCTCCAGGTAATTTTTACAATGCTCAAAATCTCTCTCTCTCTCTCTCTCTCTCTCTCTCTCTCTCAAATAACTTGCAATTAATAAACGGATTTGTGAGAAATGTACAATAGTGAGGGAAAATTATGAGGACAGAATTCAAATGATTGGTGCGAGGCTACAAATAAAAAGATGTCATGCACTTTTTAGATAGCTGGTAATTGTTTTCACATATGTATCATACACCAATTATTTTGATAGCCAGTACGTTTTAAAGCATGATAGATGCGGTGTCACCAATAAATTGAAAGAAAATTTCTTTAAAATGGTTGCATCTAAATGTGAGAAATTCTAAATTGTAGGACAACATTGCATCAATTAAAATTGTTGATATTGTTACTTTATTTTAAATAAAAGAAATAGTGTAAGGCTAGTTTTACCCTCTCTTTGGTTTGGTATACACATTTTATTATCAATTGAACAAAATATCCTTCTATGTTCGGGAACAACGTTAGTCACCAATCCACCCTACTCTGGTTTTTTCTCTCATCTCCTCTTCACCTTCTATGTTTATTGTTAATCGACTACATATTTTTCTATGTTTGAAAATAAATTAATCATCAATTAACCATACTTTTTTGTAATTTCTGATGGATTAAATTTTGTAAAATAGTTAAGTTTGTAATTTTGGTCCACAAAAGACGACTTTGCTTAGATTGGTAATTCTTCAATGTAGCTTTTCTATTCATGGCGCAAGACGATTTTTATATTGAGGACTGTGGACTCAAATTTTTTTACCTGAACAAAGTTTGCATTGTCCTACCTCCCTCTCTCGCATGCCCGCATGCAACACAAATACCCATGTTCATTGTTCATTAATGAACAACTTGCAATTAAGAAATAAACTAGTGAAGAGTTGCATAATACAAGGACAAAATGATGACCACAGAAATCATCACTGCGGTTCTGTCCAACTTGCCCAGATCAACAAATGAGACCATCGACAAAGTCAAACAAAACAAGGCAATTAAGAATCACCACTTTATCAGCACACAACTTGCTATTAACAAATTAATTAGCTGAGAACTAGTGTGCGATATTAGAGGGAAACAAAATGATGGAGAGGAACCGATATCACCAGGTAAGTCGACCGCCCAAACACAATTTTAACCCAAGTCCAGACGGAGGGTCGTTTCCAACTTGTCGACGGCAACGACCTTAACGTCTTTCGTTCTTTTTTTCTTCATTTTCGATGGCGTGGACGGGAGAAAATATTTAGTGGTTAGTGCGCGCCATGTCATCCGCTGACTTGGTGCGTACAAACCAATGAAATACCGGCACGTGTCCCCAAGCGGGACCTGCTGAAAAGGAAGGCGTTGATTTTGGTCGACTCGGCTCGGCTTGGCTCCACCGCAGAAGAAAGGACGGTCAGCGTATTCCTTCCGCTCAAAATTTTTTCTCTCTCCTCTCTCCCTCTTCCCTCCCTCTCTCTTTCTCTCTCCGACGAACAGGACACGACCTCCCGCCTCTCTCGTGCCCTTCCTCTTTCCGGCGGGCGAACCACCGCCAGCAACCGACGAACTACCGCACTGGACCGGCGAGCGGACCACAACCTCCCTCTCTCTCTGCCCTCCCTCTTTCGACCGGTGAACCACCGCATGAGACCGGCGAGAGGACCTCGAGCAATCAACGAACCACCGCACGGGGATCGGCGAGAGGACCGCGACCTCTCTGCCCTCCCTCTTCCGACCGGCGAACCACCGCATGGGACCGGCGAGAGGACCGCGAGCAATCGACGAACCACCGCACGGATCGGTGAGAGGATGCGACCTCCCTCTCTCTCTCTCGCCCTCCCTCTTTTCCGACCCGGTGAACCACCGCGAGCAAATTAGAGCGTGGTTTTGCCATTTTTTTTTTTTGGGGAATTTTTTTTTTTTTTTTTTTAAAGGCTGAGGGGGGCTTCTTTGTTTGTGCCGGCGAGACGACGGAGAAGGCGATCATTAGAAAGGAGAAGCAACTAGAAGAAGAGACTCGATGAGGACGAGGAAGTCATCTACAAAATCGAAGTTCCGACGAACGGTGACGCGAAGCTGATTCGGCATTCAGTTAGATGTTGTGTGTTTCGGATGGGTTTGGAGCTGTTTCACGAGTCGTGGGTGAATTTTGGTTCGGGGTTTAAGATGCTAGTGTCCGACTTCGGATGGGTTAAATTCTTTCGCGGACCATGTTGCTCGTAATGGCTATCGGGATGCTGTGTGGTTCGATCTTTTCTTTGATGTTATGATGTTGCCGTAGGTTTTTGTTATCTTTTCGGTCGATCAATGTGAAGGACCAATTGCATGTAATTAGAGGCTTCATAAACACATTACCACCACCTGAAAAAAGGCTCAGCTTTTGAGTAGTCCATGTGATGTAGCATTTATAGTGTGCGTTGAGGCTTTTCTTACTTATGTGTTAATAGTTTCTTTTAAAAGTCTCTAAAGATTGGTACAAGTTAGGACATCTTTTCACCACTTTGTGAAGAATTCTAGTTGTATGGGGAAGCGGGTTGATATTCTGACCCTTGGGATTCCTGGTTTATGATAATGGTCCTGAAAGGGTTGATCTTGAATTTAGTTTATGTTCAACATTTTGTCATGCTAGATGAGTCAATCCCCAAATTTTATAGGTACTATCGTCGGCAAGAAACGTAACAAGCCTTTTTAGATTTGGTCGGAGGGCTGTGATATTGACTCCCTAATGCTGTTAGCTTTATTTTGAATCATGTCATCTAGAAACTTCATTATTTAGTTATAAGTCAAGTTTTCAAAGAGATGACAGGTTTATCATCATTTTAGTCTGTATTGGTAATTATTGATTATTCTTCTTGATAAATTCGTGCATGTACTGTAGAAATGACTACACTATTATAATAATAAGATATCCTGGGAAATGCACGATGATACGACTTGCTTTGCCTCGAAGGGCTTGCTCAAGCCCTACGTGTATTCAATAAGCGGGAGGAGACACCTCAATACAGTCTTCGTAACATCAGCGGGGATCAATGCTTAAGATGCATGTAAAACCAGAGGTACGATATGTGAGGATTGATCTATCTAGATTGATCTATGCTGGAATCATTTATTACTTGAGTGACCATTTATGTGTTGCAGACCTCACAAATCCGTCCATACGTTGTTTCTGCTGTCTTAAGAGGGATAACATTTGATGAAGCCAATTATAATAGCTTCATTGATCTTCAAGACAAGCTCCATCAGAACATTTGCCGGTATTAATTTTTGGATCTTTAACATGCAACATAATACCCGTTTTCCTTCTCTATTTCAAGATTTTAGGTTTGAGAGGGAGTGGTGAGAGGACAACAAATTTTTGGGAAGCTTTTACTGTGTTCATTTGAACCTTAAATGTACGAGAAGAGCGACTTGTGATCTTACATTGAGATGCAACGTCCTATATGGCTTGTCCAGAGCAATGGTTTTAAAAACTTTCCAGCATTTAGCCAATTGTCTTTGCAAGCGTGCATTTTAGTGTGATACAATAATGTTACTTTATAAATTAAAGATGTGAGGGAAGCATTATTTATTTTTATTTTTTTAAAAATAAGTCATGGCTTCACCGTTGCTTATGCTCTATGTGCTCGCAGGGGCCATATATATTATTACCCTTAGGAGGGCTTTAAATTGTGAGAAATGCCTGGATGTGAAGAGAGGACTCCGCTGAGTTGTTTTGAATAATTTGGTGAAGTGGTGATGATAGATATGTTGCTTGAACTAGTTTTCATTCTCGAGATCTATATTCAATTTTATATTTTATTTGCATGTAATAGATGCCCAGCCCCAATCCCTTCACTTAGTACATCGATGCTTGTGCTTATGCTAGATCCTCAAAATGTTCTGCTTGGATTGACATGCTCGGATTCTCTTGATATTTTAGGCTAAGAACACTGGTTGCAATTGGGACTCATGACTTGGATACGCTAGAAGGCCCCTTCAGCTATGAGGTGTGTGTCTGAACTAATCGCCTAAACTAGAATCTAAAATGAAGAATTCTGCATGTCCTGCTATCCTCGCTTGAAGCTAAGGCCTAGCTAGAACTTAAATGGAAGATTTTTAGATTGCTGGCATAATGGATCTTGTCATGATAGAGTGTTATCTGGGCTGGAAGCTTGTGCTCACCTATTCTTTCCTTTTTTTTTTTTCTCTCTATATATTTAAATGCCTGAGGGATTCCCTCTTGAAGCTTCTTTCTACCCCACACTTTGCCTCAGCATATATTACATGTTTTAGAGGAGTTGCAGCTAGCTAGACAAACTTTGACCAGTTCAAGTTTTGTCATCCTCTGAGCTTGTCCCAGAGGATGGTATTACTATATATATCCGAGATACTCTATTTTGATCCCAAAAATTCATAGTATTATGTTTCGCTATCAGGAGTGCTCATCTACTAGATAAAGCATAGATGAAAACAGACATGACAAGGAATTGCACATTTGGTTTAGCTTAATATGTATGAGTTATATATTTGCCTCAACGTTGACATAGCTAGTCCAAGGCTACTGAACGGGCTTAGCAGCCACATGAAGCCTGGTGATAGACGGCTTGTCAAATTGGCCTGCCCAAGCCTTAAGGGTTATATATAGAAAATAAGAAAGTAGACATAGGCAGACATTCTCACAACCCGCCAAAAACTATACTTCCTATTGATCCAATTTCTAGAAACTTCATGAAAGATTTGAGCTAGAAAAGTCAAGAAAAATCCTTAAGAAAATCTAGCTTAGGTGGCAAAGAAAAATGTAGAAGCATATGTGTAGAACTCTCTAGAAGAAGAGAGGAAAAATTACAATCTAGAACTCTCTAGATTAAGCCTAAGTAGACAACATTCTACACAAATCTAGAATGTTGGTAGAGCATCCTATAAATAGGAAAGAGGGAGAGCATAGTAGAAGAAGAAATGTAAGCAAGCTCCTCCCCTTCCCTTTGTACTACAATAAACAATAAATAAAAGTTCCTTTTTGTTCCCTTGTATTCTCTTCTAATACCACCTTGCACACACATTAACACACCTTGCACACACATCAAACACACTCTTCCGGAAAAAATCCAACGGTGGTATCGAGCCACTTCTTTGGTTGGTATTGGGCATTTGTCCTACCTACCCATTTCTAAAACTACCCTTTCCAAATACCCACTAACTAAACCATGGCCAATTCTACCTCATCATCATTTCCCATTCCCATTTTTGATGGGAACAACTATGACTTTTGGAGCATAAAAATGACTACATTCTTGATGGCCCAAGACTTATGGGACATCGTGGAAAAGGTTGCGAGGCTCCGCGCCGAAAGGTGCAAGTGTTTCAAAGGATCAACTACAAAAGGATGCAAGGGCACTATACTTTATTCAGCAAGCACTCTCGGAAACGGTAATTCCGAGAATAATTGGAGCGAGGACTGCAAAAGGGGCTTGGGATATACTATGAGAAGAATTTCAAGGATCGGAAAAGGTACGCACTGTTCGCCTTCAAACACTAAGAAGAGATTTTGAGAATTCTAAAATGAAAAATTATGAGACCGTATAAGAATATTGTGGAAAATTAAAGGAACTCGTTAATCAAATGAGAGCCTATGGAGATGGAATAACTGATCAAAGGGTTGTTGAGAAAATATTGGTGTCACTTACCAAAAAATACAACTCCATAGTTACAACTATAGAAGAAACTAAAGACTTGACGACCCTATCAATAAGTGAATTAATTGGCTCTCTAGAAGCATATGAGAAAAGACTAATGGCACAAGATGAAAATTCAGTTGAAAGTGCCTTTCAGTCTAAAGTAAATATACGGTCTCATCAATCTAAAAATGGTGGAAGGAGCTCATGGAAAAACAAAAGATGAGGAGAAATAATAAAAAGGAAAATTATCCACCTTGTGGTATTTGCAAAAAAAAAAAAATCATTTGGAGAAGGATTGTTGGTTTAAAAATAAAAAACAATGCCGCTTTTGTAAAAGATATGGCCACGTAGAAAATATTGTCGCTCGAAAACAAATAATAGAGCAAACTATGTAGAAAAAAAAAAGAAGAAAGTGAAGAGAATACATTCTACGCAGGCCAAGCAGCAAATGACGATAAATGTGAAACATGGTACATCGATAGTGGGCGTAGCAATCACATGACGGGGACAAATCTATATTCACTAATATTGATAAGTCGGTGAAATCCCAAGTAAAGTTAGGCAATGGTGCATTAGTAGATGTCAAAGGAAAAGGCACCATCACCGTGGAAACGAATAAAGGCCCAAAATATATACATAACGTATATCTAGTCCCTCGTCTTGCACAAAATCTTTTAAGTGTGAGCCAAATGATACAAAGTGGGTATTCTCTATATTTTAATAGAGATACATGCATTATCTATGATAACTATAAAAATATCATTACCTCTGTTAAGATGAAAAATAACAGTTTTCCTATTCAATGGAAATATGTCAAAGATATAGCCATGAAAGCTCAACTTGATGATTCATGGCTATGGCATCGAAGATTTGGCCACTTCAATTTTGCTGGGCTGAAAATTCTCCATCAGAAAAATATGATGAGAGATTTTCCAGCCATCACAGAAATTTAAGATGTTTGTGAATGCTGTCTTCTTGGAAAACAACAAAGACAGTCCTTCCCATCTGGAGGTGCATAGAAAGCTAAGAAGCCATTAGAACTTGTCCACACGGACGTGTTTGGTCCGATGAGGACACCTACACCCAGTGAAAATAAATATTTCATCCTATTCATTGACGATTACACAAGAATGACATGGGTATATTTTCTTCGAGAAAGATCTGAGGTTTTCTCTATCTTTAGAAACTTTAAGAACCATGTTGAGAATCAAAGTGGCCAAAGAATCAAAGTCCTAAGGAGTGACAGAGGCACATAATACAATTCAAAGGAGTTTAATAAATTTTGTGAAGATGAAGGAGTCCACCATCAACTAACTATTGGCTATGCCCCAGAACAAAATGGAGGAGCTGAAAGAAAAAATAGAACCGTCATGGAGATGGCAAGGTCTATACTAAAGGAGAAAGGCCTTTCCAACACTTTTTGGGCAGAACCAGTCTATACTTTGATATACTGTTAAACAGGTGTCCAACTAAAGCTGTTCAAAATAAAATACCAGTCGAAGCATGGAGTGGACGGAAGCCTTCAGCAAAGCATCTCAAAGTGTTTGGATGCATTTGCTACGTCTGCATCCTTGCTCAAAAAAGGAGTAAGCTAGATGAAAAGACGGAAAAGGGAATATTCCTTGGCTATAGTAACCAATCAAAAGGCTATCGGGTTTACAACCTAAGAACTAAAAAGCTTATGATTAGTCGAGACTTCGAGTTCGACGAGAATGTTGCCTAGAATTGGGAGGACGAGAAAATTGAGAAGAAGTACATAACCTTGATAGACATATCTACTCAAGAGGAGTCAACGTCACAAGAAGAAGGAGAAGTACCAGATTCCATCACTCATGACATAACTTCACCAAGTTCTCCAAGAGTAACGCAAGAAGAATCTACTCCAGAATCTCCAATACTAAGGGTAAAAGCCCTTAGAAGAATTTACGACACATGCAATTTTGCTATTTTGGAACTAGAAAACTACGAACAAGCGTCCAAAGAAGAAGTTTGGATAAAAGCCATGGAGGAAGAGATCAAGATGATCGAGAAAAATAAAACTTGGGAGCTTGTTGACCAACCTGAAGATAAAGAGATCATTGGATTCAAGTGGGTCTACAAGACGAAGCTCAATGCGGATGGATCAATCCAGAAGCATAAAGCAAGGCTTGTGGCGAAAGGATACTTGCAACAACCAGGTATTGACTATACTGAAACTTTCACTCATGTTGCTCGCCTTGATACTATTAGGGCACTCATAGCTCTAGTAGCACAAAAAGAATGGAAGATCCATCAACTAGATGTAAAATCAGCATTCCTAAATGGATATCTTCACGAATAAATTTATGTAGCTCAACCAGAAGGCTTTATTGTCAAAGGCAATGAAGAAAAAGTCTTAAAGCTTAAGAAGGCCCTATACGGGTTAAAACAAGCACCACGTGCGTGGTATAGTAGAATTGATGAGTACTTCTTCAAGCAAGGATTCAGGAGGAGTATGAGTGAGCCGACACTCTACATCAAGACCCAAGGTAAGTCAACACTCTCATTGTCTCTCTATATGTAGATGATCTTATATATACAGAAAACAATGAGACAATGATCCAAGAATTCAAAGAAGAAATGATGAAAACATTTGAAATGACGGACTTGGGCTTGATGAACTATTTCCTTGGTATTGAAGTCAATCAAGATGAAGGAATTTTTATCTCGCAGAAAAAATATACTGAGAATCTCTTAAAGAAATTCAAGATGAACTATTACAAAGCAGTTTCAACCCCGCTCATGACAAATGAAAAACTATTGAAGGAAGATGGAGCAGAAAAAGCCGATGCCTCCCTCTATAGAAGTTTGATTGGCAGTCTGCTATATCTCACTGCTACACGACCGGATATTATGTATGCGACAAGTCTACTATCACGATTCATGCAAAGTCCGAGTCAAATTCACTTTGGAGCTACTAAGAAAATTCTCAAATATTTACGAGGAACTATAGATTACGGTATTTGGTATCGCCCAAGTGCTAACGCCAAGCTCATTGTCTACACCGATAGCAACCGGGCTGGTTCAGCTAATGATAGGAAAAGTACAACGGCTATGCATCCACTCTGGGTTCTAAAATATTCTCATGGATATCCAAAAACAAGACTCAGTGGCATAGTCTACCGTAGAAGCTGAATACATCGTAGCTGCTACAACTGCTAGTCATGCAATATGGTTTCGAAGAATTCTAGATGACATTGGAGAAGCACAAATGGAATCAACTCCGATACTTTACGACAATAAGTCCGCAATCGTTATATCAAAAAATCCAGTATTCCATGGAAGAACCAAACATATAGACATCAAATATCACTTCATACGAGAGGCGCAAAATAACAAAGAGATCGAGCTGAAATATTGCAAGATCGAGGAACAAGTTGTGGACATCTTCACGAAAGCATTACCGCTAGCCAAGTTCGAGACATTGTGAGAAATGCTTGGAGTAACACAAAATTGGATCAAGGAGGAGTGTTGAATTGTTGATCCAATTTCTAGAAACTTCATGAAAGATTTGAGCTAGAAAAGTCAAGAAAAATCCTTAAGAAAATCTAGCTTAGGTGGCAAAGAAAAATGTAGAAGCATATGTGTAGAACTCTCTAGAAGAAGAGAAGAAAAATTACAATCTAGAATTCTCTAGATTAAGCCTAAGTAGACAACATTCTACACAAATCTAGAATGTTGGTAGAGCACCCTATAAATAGGAAAGAGGGGAGAGCATAGTAGAAGAAGAAATGTAAGCAAGCTCCTCCCCTTCCCTTTGTACTACAATAAACAATAAATAAAAGTTCCTTTTTTGTTCCCTTGTATTCTCTTCTAATACCACCTTGCACACACACATTAACACACCTTGCACACACATCAAACACACGCTTCCACACAAACATCCAACAAATGCAAATTAGGAATGTACTGTTTTGGACGTAGGACGCTCATCCAACAGCTGGTTCCTAGGCTATCCCACCTCGTCGGACTGTGCTTTGGGTTATGGCCGGAGCAATCACCTTCCCAGCAACAACAGAGGTCATCAACCCATGGCTTATCACAATGTAGTAGTCACTGGAGTCTTCTTTTGGGCCAGAATGGTGGAGTAATTATTCACCAGATGGCATTCCAAATGGAGTTAAAAAGGAAAAGGAAAGAACAACAGAAAAATGAACTATTCTGAGAAGATGTGGGTTATTTCTTCACTTCTAATGACTGCTGATGCGGGAACTACTTTTTTGAACTCCTAGGTGCGGGCACCTGAAACAACATTTCAAACTGATAAGAAGTCAAGTTTGCAGAATCTTTGTCCCGATTATAAAGAAGCAGAGCAAGAAAAGGCACCATTCATTTATTTTGTGGCATTCTCTCCATCGTAAGATTTAGATTTATGACTCCTTTCAACTACAGCAGCAGCTGCTGATGCTGCCTTCTCCAACCCCAGATTCTGTAACTCTTTAAGGAATCCATTAACATCAGCAGGACTAATTTCATAGGGGCTATGGGCAGGACCAGGAAATGAGCCGCTTGTCACTTCTTCCTTGTATTCAAGAAGAGCTTTGTTGATAACATCCCCAACTTGGGCATACTGTTTACAGAATTTTGGTGTGACCTGTGAAAGTGGGGGTTCCTTTGCTTGAGTAAAATCAAAAGATGCTGAAAATGGAGATGAAGCACAGTTATAATAAAAGAAACAGACCTTGACATGATGAGGGTGTTGGAGCATTCCAATCAGATCATGGTATACTAGATCCTGCATCAGAGATGGAAAATTAGCCCAAATGCTCATTCTTTAGAGTCTACTACCATTGTGAATGAATCTGCTACATGGCCAGTCAGAAAATCAAAGCAGCTGAAGATAATCATAGCTGTCAGGTACGTTAGTGATGGAGATAGGCAATACAATAAAAATTTCGCCTAAACAGATTTGTTCATTCATTGCAGTTAGAGAAAGAAAGACTGTACCAATTGTTGCAAAACATCACAACAACTCTTCCCCCAATCAATTTCCCTTAGGTTTTCAACTTTATTTATTTCTAGTGGGGAGTAGGATCAACAAGAGTGAGAAAAATTTGTCCCTTAAAACCACACAAATAAACTTAACTCGATAGATAATACTTTCAGATGTCTTCCTATGATACACTGCTGATTTGCTCAGATGTCTCCATGTAAATCAATGCGGTTCTATTAGAAGAGGTTTCCTAGAGCCAAAAAATCCAGGCTTCAAATTAGACGCGTTTGTACTTGTTGAAGTGTGTGCTACAATAAACAAACTACAAGATACTCTTACTTGAGAAAATTGACTAGGACAATCAACATAGATGGAGAGTGAATTATAAAATGAAATTTAACCAGAATCCCCTGCCGCATTCATGTAATCACTTTCAAAACCTTTATCTTACAGCTGGTAAAATGAATTTTTGATAGGCCAACCGAAATGTTCATTAGAATAGTTGATGCAATGTCTTTTGACCCAAAAAAAAAAAAAAAGGATAGATATTTCACCTGATGCGTGCTTAAAACCCTGATCAAACCAATGAAACAAAGAACTGACCTGACCACTGCAAAATGGTCCGGCTCCAATTCCGATAATAGGAATTTTAAGAGCTGAAGTAGCTGCTGCAGCCACTGGTGCTGGTACACATTCCAAAACAACAGAAAAGCACCCCGCTTCCTGCAAAGCTAATGCAGTCTCCACAAGCTATAAGAAGACAAAGCCAATTTGATTTCAACGCACACAAACACCAACATCTCTGGGAACAACTTCATGATGTTCTTCATATGGAATGGATGAGAAACGTACCTTGACGGCACTAGAGATATTCTTCCCCTGAGGCCTAAATCCACCAAGAACACTAATTGCCTGAGGGGTTAGCCCCACATGCCCCATTACCGCAATTCCAGCTTCCACTATCGACTTCGCAGCAGTAATTCTCGAAATCACCTTCCAACTTAATCGCATGCATTCCTCCTTCCCTCAGCACCCGAACCGCCGTATCAACAGCCTGTCAATTACGAAAACACCACAACTTACCAACCACGCACCTTTCACTCCCACAAATCAGCACGTAGCAATTTCGCAAGACGTGTCACTAAAACAAGTAAAAGAGGAGTTCTCTCTATACTGACTACCAATACAGAGACATTTGAGAACAAATCAACACGCTTAAACCCCCTGGCCCCAGAGGATAAAAGATCATACATTTCTTACTCAAAAAGGGCTTTACAAAAGAAGGGGAGCATTTACGCAAACACCATAGCGACACCCAAAACAAACTTTTATCTTCATCAACTTCTTCAAACAAGACACGCGAAAGGACGTCACATCAAATGCCACTACCTGATTCGAGCTCGACTCGTAGCTTCCGAAAGGCAAGTCCCCGACGAGCAGGGGCCTCTTGGCGCCGCGGGCCACGGCGCGGCAGTGGACGAGCATCTCGTCGAGGGAGATGGGGAGGGTGGTGTCGTGGCCGTGGACCACCATGGCGGCGGAGTCGCCGACGAGGCAGACGTCGACGCCGGCCATGTCAGGTGGACGGCGGAGGGGTAGTCGTAGGCGGTGACGACGGTGATGGGCTCGCCCCGGCGGTGCTTCTGCCGGAGGCTGGTGAGGGTCACGCGCCGCCCCGGCGACTGGGGGCTGGGCCCGCCGTAGACGGTGTTCTCGGGGACGTTGCTCATGCAGCGGAGGCGGGCGGCGGGCAGCTTGGACAGCGCGGAGGCCACGGATGATCGTCTGGAGATGATGGGGTTGAGCGCAGCCATTTGCATGAACGAGAGAGAGAGAGCGAGAGAGAGAAAACCCAGCAAATTCGAGTGAGGAGAGAGAAAAATTTTGAGCGGGAGGAATACGCCGACCGTCTTTCTTCTGCAGTGAAGCCGAGCCGAGCCGAGCCGACCAAAAATCAGCTCTTTTCTTTTTCAGCGGGTCCCGCTTGGGGACACGTGCGATATTTCATTGGTTTGTGTGCACCAGGTCAGCAGATGATGTGGTGCACACTAACCACTGAATATTCTCTCGATAGAAAGAGGCTAATGTTGTTTTCCAAAAGATAAAATTTATACAAGACCAAAAAACAACCGAAAGTAGAGATGAGCATAATTAAAGGGTAAAGAATCTGACTGATTGGAGTCGATTCGATTTCAAGTTTCAAAATGTATATAAAAGGTTTCAAATTTTAAAAATTAGAGAATCAATTTTGACTAATAAATCATGGGATTTAGAGTAACTTTTTATATTTTTCTATTCTATATTTTTACGTGATCCCACGATATTCCATCGCGTCGATGATGAGCATGTAATCTAGATTACTAATTTAGAAATAAAATCGATTATTAAGTCTTTTACTTTATTAATATTTTATATTATTCATGTGTTTAAATTATGAGTTTTATGTGATTATTCATTATATGTGAAGTTTTAAATTTTATGATATGCAAGATAAGTTTCAAGTTTTAAAAATTAGAGAATCAATTCTAATGAGTAGAGTCCAGCACTAGAATCGCTCACTCCTAATTGAAAGGGCTTAAGTAAAAATATCTCTGTACACCATCGACAGTTTAGGAAAAATTTCAAATAAAATCTAAAGTAATCAACTTAATCTCAAATAAGGATTTGATGGGCAATTTTATCTAGAGGCCTTCTTTCTCTTTTCTTTTTGTTTTTCTCCATTCATCTTCTTCTTTCGCGTTTGTTCAGCAGACTCTCAAGTTCATCTTTTTCTTAAAAAGAAAAAAAAATTGATCATTAGTTAGGCTTCTACCGAACACCAGTAATTTTCGAGAAAAGGGTCTAATATCATCAAAAACTCCACACTAGTACACTTATTCATAAGAACTCTCAAATTTGTATATACATAAATGTATTTACTATAAACTAATTTTTGTATCATAAAAATTTCTAAATTAGTGCCATATTTACCTCAAAAATCCTAAATTGATCACAATTTGGAGTAAATTGTGCCGCGAGTATATTAGTTTGGGATAAATGTGGCATAAATATATCAATTTAAAATCTTTTATAACACAAAAATTAGTTTGTGGTATGTATATAAGTTTTCGGTAAATATAGCAGGATTGTACCAATCTGGAGCATATTAACCGACGAAAAAAATCACACCAACGAATTTGGGCAAGAGATTTCAATATCCCCTCCACAGTTTCTCTTCCTCCATGCTTTGCCCTTTCTTCTCCAATCAACAAAGACATGTGTCTGCGGTGTTCAGGAAAAAAATACAGAGAGAGAGAAGAAAGAATGAACAATGACGTGTGCATTTCTCACAATCTTGTTCTCTTGTTCCTTCATCTGCATGTCGATCGTAAAACGCTTCAAATGCCAAAAAATGAGGTTTTGATTGAAAGGTGAAACACGCATATCCAAGTTCATCCATGCCCACTTCAATGGCTGCCTCTAATCTTCCCCACGTCCTCTCCTTCTGTATCTCCACCACCATTCACATCCTCAAGTACCTGCTGTCACATCTCAGGACCTCCACAAGACGCCACTTCGTATCGCTCATTGATTAATTGCCGTCGCTCTGTTTATGGTCACGTGGCCTCTCACCCTACACTGTAGCCTTGGACGACAAGCAAACCACCATCCACTTGTAGGGCTCCGTTCATAGAAGGTCTAAGAAGCCATATTTGGTTCTCATCCTTGGCTATGGAGACAATCCAAGGTGGCCGGTTTGGGGACAAGTCGGCCATTTATCTCGGAGCTTCCGCCTTCTTCATACCAGATTAGCTCTCCTTTGGAAAATCAGTATCACAAACGCCCAGTCCATGCCCAAGCCGTCATCGTCGATGAAGAAGAAGATGATGTAATAGAAAAGAAAAAAAAAAAAAAAGAGAGAGAGAAAAAAATTCCTAAAAGTGAATGCGCAGAACAAAGCTCGGTATAGCGTGTGAAATGCATGTACTCGTCAGGCCCCACTTTTAAGATTAATTTTATTATTTCATATTCTCGATAAAATCTATATCGAATACTCTTTTGTAATAATTATCTCACTTCAAGTCCTTGTTTAAATTTTTCCCTAAATTTTATCAGACTACTCTGCACAAAAAAAAAAAATAAATTCTTTTATCATAAAAAACGGTTCTTTTATAATCTCACTGAGGCTTGGTGTGATCACCTCCCTTAGATCCAAAACAAAAAAAACGTTCTTTTATCAAGTGCTCGTATGACAGGAAGGAAATGCCACATTTGACATTTTAATAATTTTCAAAAGAAGAATTCGAGCATCAATTGACAATGGTTAGCCCCGATTTGAGTGACTCGCACACGAGCGGGAGAATGTCCACTGCACATGTGAGGCAGAAATTAAGAAAATCTCATATTAAATATTTGGAGCGAAGAGGATTGAAGCAATTGATAATATTTTATTAACACGTAAATTTTCAAAAGAGGTGTGTGTATTAGAAGTGTTGACACCCAAAATAATTCAATCCCTTATAAATCATTATGATGTTGGTTCTGAGTTGTTGACACATTAATCGATAGGTCTAGTCACCAATCGATAAACTACCAATGCAAGATTAATGTTATGTTATCAATGACAACGTTGATGGGTGATGATGGACCAAAACGGTCATTGACATGCAATGGCCAATGGTCGATTTTGTTACGAAAAGATGTAAAGTGAAAATTGTATAAGAATGTGACTGCTTATAAATAAGGCCACGTTGTTGAAGATAATAAGTGCAAATCCAAGAATTTCGGGAACAATTGAGATTTGTATTTCAAAACCGCACATGGACGGTTATATTTTGCACAAGGCTATATAAAGCCAAGATTGACCAGTTGTAAAATATCCACAGTCAATGAACATTTACACAATTTCTCAATTTCAATCTATCGATTTATTAGTTCTATCCTCAATTCTTCATATGAGCTTTTACCTTTACTTAGAGTTAGTGATCCTTATTACGCAAATTGTTTCATCTTCAAATCGCCACAGCCAGCCTTTTTAGATTTGACGAAAGTTAAAGGTTCTGAACAGTATACGGCTAGCTTCTCCTAGAAACTCTTTGTTCTTCAACTTTAACCTCTGCTAAGAAACCTCACTATCAAATATACTGCTGAGATATCATATTCCTCACATGGTAAACGCAAATGGAAAACCAAGTAATTCGAATGGGCTAGTAAATATTTCCCGTACAAGCATGATTGCAAGGGTCATTGCAAGTCATGATTCCTCAATTGCCGTTTAACAGTCGAATTTTAGCAGAAGTATAAGGTCATCCAATGCATTCATTTTGTTTTTCCTGGACTCTAGGGACATAACAATTTGGAGATCACAAGACAGCTTAGGCCAATTAACCCCGGAAAAATTGCCGTTCTACCACACTTGAACATCAAAGGTAAGAAGGGACGAGCATTTATCTTTATATAGTCATACTTCAGGAAAAACCAAAAATTCAGTCGATCCATAAACATAGTAAAATGTGAAATAGAATTGCAGTCAGAGACATTGTGAATGTATAACCGGAAATGCCATGATGCATAACACATTGCTCCACCCACAATACTTGGAGGAGAAAAAAAAAACCAAAGATGGAAAAACAAAACAATTTTAGTGAAAATCCATAAAGGAATATCAAAAGATATGCTAATTTAATATTTATGTATCTCATTCTTGTTGGTGAAGCAATATTAAGAACCATGCTTTTGTTTCATAACTTTTCGGAATCGTAGGCAGCATTTTTCGTTGACTTTTTATAGATTTCTATAATTTTTGTAATTTATAAAATCCGTGCTAATCAGATTATTTATTGTGAGAATATTAAAGACATAATACTGAAACCCTTTCAAAAAACGCATTCAAAAGCTTACTGTATTTTTGACCTCAAAATTTATTTTCACTAGTTATAAAGTGATAGATATTCTCTTCATCAGCAATAAAGGGTTAGGAAATCTGTGAATTCACCTATTTACAAATCGTATCATATATTTTGCAAAGATCCATTGATCACCTATATGAAATCATATCACAGTATCAATTTTTCCAATTAATGATATGTTTATCACATGAGATTTTGACAAGCTTCGTATCTAATAATTAAACCATATGTATAAACTGAAAATGAATTGGCAAGAATACCTCCCACTAGAATCCAAAGACACTTTGTTAGTTGTCTCTGTAATTGGAACGGATGGCTATGCAAATCAAAGTGAAAATGTGCTCTTCCTGCCCCACTAAATGAAATAATCGATACTTTATGATAGAGTCAAGGTGTTGACGGTGAAAATTGAGATAGCTAGTATAAGCACCTAGAGGGGAGGTGAATAGGTGTATAATAATTTCTCTTGATAAGTGAGCAATACGAGATAAACAATAGAAATGAAGTTCTCCTTTGGTTAACAAAACGAATTATGATCAAAGTAAAGCAGAGAGTAGGGAAGAGAAAATTGAACACAAGGTTTATAGTGGTTTGGCTTATTCCAAGCCTACGTCCACTCTTCCGTACTAAAAGCCCACTGGTTGGATTTCACTATGAACAAAAGAGTTGTTACAGCAAAATTATCACTTGATTCCACAATGTAGATACGCTACCACACTTCCTCAAGGTTTCTCATAATATAGACTCTCTTTTGCGTACAAGATTTCGCTCAGCAAATAAATTGACTAAGAACAAGGAGCTTCAGATTTTGGAATTCTTTTATCGCGCATACACTCGAACAACTAGAACGTCTTCCTTATATACTCCTTTATGCCATCATACCCATTGGCACTTACCAAAGGAATTTCTCCAATCTACCCGTTGGACGGAATCAATTAGGAAGATCATTCGAGCTATTAAAGGAACATGTCAATAGCCCATCAATCCTGTTCGCTCATACAATCAGGATCTCGGTTTCCATAAGTAGAACCTTCCAAGTATATTTCGCCAATCATCGGATCCTTAACCTTCGAATCAATCATGATCAAATAAATGATTCCATTATGTCATATCCAGCCAAGAGATCTTCTCCAGTCGATAAGGTCACATCCTTAATGAAACATCCAGTTCTAGATAGCCCTTCTTCAACGGATTAGAAACTGTCAATGAGAATAGACTTTGAGTCTTGAGTCTGGTAGTCCGGAGGTCTTTAGACTTTAAATAGTAGAGTCTGCAAATCTTCAGACTAGATTGATGGAAACGTTTTGTCAGCTTCAAAATACTTCACGAAGATTTCTCCAACAAAAATTTGCTTGGCAACTTTTAAAAGATGTTCGTAGTGGAAACCACTTTTTCTCTTGCCCTAAAGGATAAATCAATCCCTTTCTCTAGATTGGCAAGTATACCCTCCCCAAAGACTTCAAGGATAATTGGTCTTCTGCTAAAGGAGATGTTAATCAACACTTAAGGTGTTTGGTAAAAATAAAAATAAAAATTGATATTCATATTAGAGTCAAGTTGCTCATCCTAAAAATTAACTTTTGCATGATGTTATCCTTTAGAGTCGAGATGTTGAATACTTATGCTTTAAAAATGATGGATTGATTGAGAATTTTTGCTAAAGCAATGCTGTGTTTGAAATTCTATGGAAATATCTTGGAAGAAGCTTGGATGACCTTTGACTTTTGACACGTGTGTCACAAGTCGGTCCGTGACATGCAGCTTCTAATATGTTGATGGAAAAGATCAATGTCGATTCAACTCGCAGTCATGGTGAGAGGGAAGAGCTAAGCAATTTGTAAGAGCACTGGATTTACATTTGGCCTTGACTTATGTAAGCATGAAGTCATTTATGATAGGAAAATTACCAACAAAGATCCTAAACCTATAATACTTATGTTAATTCAGTTATAAACCTTTCAATTTGATCGGTTTGTCCTAAACATTTTAACTATTTGTAAATTTAGTCATTTCAATCGATTTTGGTTGGAGATTTCTAGTATAGTGGTCTAGTTATTGCCCATCATCTTATGGTTAGCCCTGGTGTGAATAATTTTTACAATTTTTTTTGATTTTTTTTTGATTTTTTAATAGGTGGAATGAATGTGTGGGTGCTTCTTGTCCAATCTTTTATTTTTCTCCACACTTAGCTTTACATTAATTCGCAATTGAATCTCCACTTCGTGTACTTTGTAAGGCAGGCAAGGAACCTCGGAGCGATCGGTTGCTCTTCACGCAATTTCATTTTACCATTTTTACCTATTGTAGTTAGCGTTTATTTTTGTGGGCCATTACTTTTGGCCACAATGATTTGCATTATTGTCATTTTTCTGTCTATTAGAATCCCAAGACATAATTGATGTCATCTTAAGACTAAAAGGCGTACTTATCTTACATTGTTATTAGTCCCTACCATAACCCCCTATCATATCAGAGCAAGCTTGATTATTGTCGACCTAAGATTATAATTCTACATTTGATAGTACGTCGGTACTACAAGGAGGGAAACACCATCCTCATGGTTGAATCTGCAGAATCACAATCACGATGGAAAAAAAAAGTTAATATTACAAAAAACCTCAAACTAATACACTTGTGACAAATTTACCTTTAATTAATTTTTATTAAATTTTACAATAAAATTGCTGAGCTGGATGACATGTGATAGCTAACGGCTATACCAGTTTGAGATTTTGCCTTTCATTTATCACGTGAATCAATTTGTGATTTTTCGTAATATTAATCCAATTTAATGGAAATTAACAATGGTAAATTTGTCATGAATATACTGGTTTGGGGTTATCACAAATTAGTTTAAGATAAATTTGTTACATGTGTATCAATTTGGAGTTTTTTGTTGTATTAACCCAAAAAATCACGATTCTGATGTGAAACCCATAATAGAGAGGATTGATTTCATAGTTTTAGAAAATATAGAGGGGCTACCGTCGATGCACTTCACATTTGAATCCACAAGGTTGGGATAAGGGTGGGCGATCCAAGGGGGGCGAGATAGGTTGTTATGGTTGTAATCAGGGTTGAGAGATTGGTCGATGGGTAAGCTTCCCACCCTTATCTAGGCAAGGCTTGCAAGCGATGTCAGTAGGGATCACCAACACCACTCATGTGATGGCTATGAGCGAGATCGTGATTGTGGCTATCCTTTAAGTTTTTCTTTTGCTGAGTGCTAAGAAAGGTGGTGAGGCCGAGCAAGACAAGACTAGAGACCCTATCTCAAGCCACATTGCTAACAATGCTTTCTTACCATAAAGTGTTGTTTGTAGTTGCCACGCAGGCTCATTTGGAAGTAAAAAAAAATGATGGTGGCCATTTTATCCCTCAATTAATAGCACGTGCTTGTTTTAGGACATTTGAAAGGTGGGGACATTTTTATCCTTCCAATGTGTATCCATACTTGCTATTTTTATGACGTTAATACAATATTTTACAGCCTCTGAGAGAATCTTTTTGTCCTCGATAAAAGAAAATAAAAATTCTGACTTTTCTTTATCAAGTTACTTTTTATTGGGGTAGCTGAATTTTTAAAGTCGATTAACCCATGACATGCAATCACCGAATTTATGTACATTGGAACTTATCAAATACTTTTGAAAGCATTTTTGTGTGGGAGAAATAGGAAGGTTCATGTTCATGTTTCCTAAAAGTTCAATAAATCCATAGCGTAATCTATTGGCGATCGAATGTGGAGAAAATCTTAATTTTTTGAAACACTTTGAAAGTATATGCAATGCTAGTACTTGTTAGGTTGGAGAAACGTTCCATCAAGAAAGAGAGTTATGAAGCATAATTGAGTCAAAGAATCACGATATCTCTGCAATTGGGACTTGTAGGAGGGTAAATTTGATAGGATAAGGAAATGATCGAACCAATTAATGCTATAGCCAACTTTCAGTGATCGAAGGAAAATGGACTCAAATTGGTCTTTTGCTACTAGACATTCTCAAATAATTGGTCTTGTTGCTAAAAGACATTTTAATCAACACTTGGGTCTTCAGCCAAAAAAGAATCAATTTATGTTAGAGTCAAGGTGTTCATACTAGAAATTAATTTTTAAATGATGCTATTGTTTAAGAGCCAAGTAATCATCTCCTTTACTGGCAACTTTTGGAAGTGGTTGAATAGTATGCTTTGAATTATTTTCTTCAACTCAACCGAAAGGCATTGTTCTCTAATGACTTTGCTTTGTGGAAATTTTGGTGGGGTGTGGTCCCATAAACTTAGACAAGTTTTGATTAACGGGCAATAATTCACGTGAACACGTCATAATATTCCCTTTCTCACTTACAAATGCGTGGAAAGAGACTAAAATTTCATTTGTTTAAGCTATGATTGGTACCAGACCAGACATAATCCTAAAGTCCTAAGTAAAAGTTTCTTTATCACCATATTTTATTAATTAAATATCTAACTAATGGACGGATCATAGTTTGGAATTTCCACTATTGCCATAATTGTGACAAGCCTATTTTATTTGACTATATGAATTCATGCGAAACTTCTCTTAGTTAATCGGGTCCTTTTCACAATATATAAATTTAAATAATTTGAGTGCTTGCTGTGATCATTTCCCTTCCAAAGACAAAACAAAAATGGGGAAAAGAAGAAACGCTTTAAGGGCACCAATAAAAACCAATTTATGGCCCACCGAGGATTTTGCTTTGTTTGTTGAAGATTTTTCTTTTCTTTTTGGCATTATTAAATACATTTTAAAGCATTCCTTCATTTAGTGCATGGACGAGAAGAAAGAACGCCACATCTAGCATTTGGGATAATAACAAGTATTCAATGATTCTCAAAAGAGAACTTCATGCATCGATCGGCAATGGGACCTTGGAATTAACTTGGATGTGGGAGGAGAATATCTAGTGCACATGTGAGATGTGGGAAATAAAGAAAATCTCACGCTAGGGATGAGCATGATCCGGGTGGATGGTTCCTATCTAGGAACTGGGAATCACCCACTAAGGACTGGTTCCAAAAAATTGGAACCGAGACCCACCCGTTGGTTTTATAGATCCACCTGGGAACAAGATCATGGACCCATTCGGGAATCGAATTGTCGATCCAGTCCGATTCCTAGGTGGGTCCATGAAACCGATTCCCAATCCCTACAAAGCTTGTTTGGCCTTATATTCGGGTCGAATTGCGAGCCATTTATTTTAATTAAGAATGGAAAACTATAAGACAAAATGAATAGTCAATACTTTAGCTAAAAACTTCATTTATTCGAAGTTCATGGTGTGGTCCTCTTAAGATTTTCCGACATCGGAAACAAATGGAGAATTACACTCCTCATTAAAAGTCCTAACCACATAAATGTTAAGACATTAGTTGTTTGATTCATCTTTTTTTCAACGTTAACCTAATTTAATCACGCAATGGCTAAGGAAAGACCTAATTGTACTCTTAAAATGAGTCATTGGCTCTTGTGGACATCTCCAAGCAGTTCTCTCTTTCATCTACATTTGTTTATTTTGTTTCGGTTGAAAAAATAAGTACATGAATTATTAGAATGAAAAAGAATTAATCCTATTGCATACCCAATAATTAGGTAACTGAAATGGAATTTTTTTTTCTTAATATATATACTAGTTCCTCCAGGTGAGTGATTGAGTGGTTCCAAGCCTAAAATCGAGAACTCGACTTGTACTCATTAGTTCCACTAAATTGGAATTGGGAACCAAACTGGCCTCATGGGAGTCACCAATCCAGTCCGGTCTAGTCCAGTTCTGGATGAATCAGGCAGTTCCCGATTTTTTTGCACACCCCTATCTCACACTATATATTTAGAGCTACAGAGAATTGGTGCATCATGTGTACCAATCAAAATTGGATGGGAGGATGACATCCTATGTTATCTTGGGTACATCTACTCCTCATAACCATGTTTTGTATTTCAATAAAGGCATCATATTGATTGGCTACAAGATCTTAATATCAACAGTGTTAAAAAAATGGACATTAACCTTTCTGATTCATAAGATTTAACGAAATTATAAGTTCTAAAAATCTAATATTACCAACAAAATTTTGTAGGATAGTCATATCTTGGCTCTTCTATCGTTTTTTCCTCGTATGATTACTCCTTAGTGAAAATAAAGCTCACACGAGCCACCGCAAAACCCTTAGTTGTTACCTGATTTACTATTTTAATGTATTGTATTCATTTTCCCCCAATTCCTATAATAGATTAAAGTGTTAAAAAGTAACATCTATCAAATTTAATTTTTTGATAGCAATACATAATCTTTAGTTGCACCTTTTATTTACAATTTGTACTTGTTGACCTTAAATAAATTTTGATGATTCCAAAACACACTTTTGCGTATTTGTAATTGTTACAAGCTATTTGAATATGTTTTCTACAGTTATGGGTAGGCTAGCAAGAGTTAAAAAGGGCTTAGCCTGGTTTGAAAATAGGTTTGGCTAGATACCTGTTTACACTGAGTTCAAATTTGAATCTTTTCTACCTAATCTAGCGCGTGTTTGGCCATTTCTTTTGGAAACCTGAATCTTCAATGGTCGAAAAACTAGCTATTTATAGTGTTAGTAAGCGCTAATTGAGTTTGTTTTCCTATAAATACGGTAAACAATTGTCTGGGGCACGTTTACACGAAAATTACATGCAAAATCTCTTTTGTATTCACACTATAAACAAAATTTTTGTGAGATTAAACTTTCGGAAGAAATTGTTTAGAAAGACTGCATCTTGTTCACAGGGGAGTGTTGGCTCTTATATAAACCAACCATACCAACCATTGTGCTAGGCTTCAAAGTATAGTGGTTTGGGCAATACTCCCAGAAGGTCCTAGGCGTGGATTATGAGCAATTTGGGCCAAAATTGTATAAATACATTGAGCATCTCTCTTCCCTACCATCTTTTTATATCCACGCATGCTAAGTGTTATATATTGATAGCCGTTAAACATATTTTAAGATATTTTAAAGATACATCATCATTAAGAGTGTGGCATTCGAGAAATTCATCTTTTGCTTGTCATGTTTATCTGGATGCAGATTTTGGTGATTGTAAAATCAATCGAAAAGGTACTAGTGGCTAAAGGGCAAATAGTTGATTGGCTATTTTTTATAATGAGCACTACTAATTCTAAGGCCCTGTTTAGTTCAGCATTTGGAATGCTCATTTGGGCCGTAAAGTCCCTTGGCCAAATGCAAAGTCCTTTTGGTTCGTTTTTTTACGCGACTTTGGCGAGATGCAATTGCATCTCCAAGTGGCTCTAAGGGCCTTTAGCCCAATGCAGCTCTTGAGGTCCTTTGGCAAGTTGCATCTTCGGAATGCAACTTCCGGTATTATTCATCTCTCCGGTGGAGAAGCCAATCGATCGCCTGAATAAAAATAAATATAAAAATAAATATATTTATATAAAAATAAATATGTTTATATTTTTATATAAAAATATATATTTTATATTTTATATAAATATATAAACATATCAATTTTTTTATATTTTATGTTTATATATATATATATATATTTTATATAGATATAAATATATCCATTTTTTATATAAATATATTTTATGTTTAATAAATAAATAAATATATTTATAACTATAAACATATCTATTTTTTCTCCTATTTTTTATATAAATATATATTTATATAAACATATCTATTTTCTATATATATTTTATGTTTAATAAATATATTTTATGTTTATATTTTTTTATTTTTTTATATAAAAATATGTTTATATAAAAAACATAACCATATTTTTTATTCAGGCGGTTCGGCCGCTAAATTCGGTGGTCAAGTATAAATATATAAAAATAGATATTTTTATATATTTTATGTTTAATAAATATATAGTTATAAAAATTATAATATATATTTATATAAAATATATATTTATATATATTTTATATATTTATATAGATATAAACATATCCATTTTTTATATAAATATATTTTATGTTTATATGTTTATATTTTTATATAAAAATATGTTTATATAAAAAATGTAAACATATTTTTGCTTTTTTAATTTAATAAAAGTTAATTACAAATGTAAATTTTATCAAACGGCATTTTGGCCAAAGTTGTTTCTCAATGCAAATTTTACCAAACGACATTTGCATTTCGGAAAACCCCTTTACCCAAAGGTATTTGCGTTTACGCAAATGCAATCCCCAAAAGCCGAACCAAACGGGCCCTAACTTTTGTCTTAAGCAAACAAGCTCTCGTTAGGAAGTCGAAACTAATCCTAATGAAATAATAAGCCCCACTTATGAAACTAGGAGCTATCCACAATTTCACAAGCCATGCACTCTGTTAAACAAAACAAGAAACACAATTAGCAACTGACTGTCTATATGTTTCTCTCGAGAGATATTAACTGTCGATGATACCTACATGACTATGAGAAATGATATATTAATGAACAAGTAAGGAAATTACTTCCTAAGATTCAACATTTGGTTGTCAATGTATGTATCTTCATACGATTGTGATGTATTGCTTGCTCTCTATTTCTTCAAATAGATGCACATGAGGACTGACTTAAGTTGACGTTCAAGATTAAGGATGAGCTTGAGGTATCTCTAAGTGACTTAATGCTTGATACAATGATTTTGCAATGTTTCAAAAGGAATGGAGTTACTGGATGGGATGACCCTTACTTTTACCTTCAAGGCTTTTGATGGTGATCTCAAGGGTGATGATCAATGCATTGAAGAGTCCACACCAAAAGTATGGACACCTAGAGGCAACAAGGAACTTATATAAGAGAAAACGGATGGGATGGCTAGCCCTAATCTGAAGGCTGAGGACACCATTAACGCATTCTTAGAGTCGTTGAAGTTGATGAAATGAGGATGAGGACAAGATTAGCCATCAGTTGAGACACTTTCTAATTGAGTTAAGTTCCCTTTAGGGAGAAATTCATATGGTGAGAAATGAATTGCTATAAGTTTTTCACCAACTTCAGCAGGACATTGGTCTCCCATTTTACCTAATTTTTTCTTCAGCTCACTTATTTCCTGAATAGCCTCCATTTCCTCCTACTCTATTTTAAACTCACATTGAGATTGATTTGTAATTTATGTTGAAGTTGTTTTATGTTGAACTTGCTATATGTTTGTGTTGTACTTAATAATTGTCAACCTTGTGTTGAATTGATGTTTTGTGAATATCTTTGTTACACAAATGGGTTTTTTGTGTTTGATGATACATTACACCTTAAATCCCTTTTTAATGTTATGACAAAAGGGGGGGATATAATAATGTTTTATTATATGTGATGTAATCACTTGATTTATTTACCCTATATTACGTTAAGGGGGGTTTAATTTGAGGTTCTAAAAGTGATTTTGTCATCATAAGAAATTGGAGATTGTCAACCTTAAATTAATTTTGATGATTCTAAGACTCACTTTTGTATATTTGTAATTGCTATGAATCTTTTTAATGTGTTTTCCGTAAGTTTGTGCAAGGTGGAAAGGATTAAAGAAAACCGACTCTTTTCTAAAAACATATCTAGGTATTAGGCTAAGTAATTGCAAGATAATAGGCTAGGATTGGCCAAATACCTAGCTTTACAACATACGTCGTAATTTTGCTTGCCCAACCTAATTAGTGCGGGGCCATCTTTTGAATGGACATCTAGAATGATAGTAAGGCCTTCGGATCTACCATCCTTGACGGGCATTAGTCAGGAGAGTTTGCTTTCCTACGAATAAGGTAGCTCATCTTGGGACATGTACGTGAAAATACTTCAAAATCTCTCTTGTGTTCACTTTGCAAATTAAGTTCTTGCGAGAAAAATTGTTTGTAAAATGATTCACCTTGTTCGTAGAGGAGTGCTAGCTCTATTAAGGTGCGCTTGATAACTATTATTTTTTTTAGAACAATTTCTACTTAGAAATTTTTTTTTTTTTCCATTCCTTGGATGAATTTTTGATTATTTGAATGCATTTAGTAACTGTCCAAAATTCCTATTCTCAGAATATAAATGCGTTTGGTATGATCCACAAATTCTTTTATAACTTAGAATTTCTTTTAATTTTTTGAGTAATTTTATTGCATTTTCTCTTTTTTTTTCTTCTTTTTCTTTTATTCTTCCTTGAGTCGATTAGCAAAGCATTGCGAGCCTCCAGCAAGGCCAAGCCTTGTCGGTTTGAGCCTCGCCGTGGCTGGGCAAGGGTGAGGTTAAGCATGCCCAAATCTGATAAGGCCGAGCTTGCCCAGGCATCGACGAGACTCAACCTCACGGTGGGCAGCGAGATCGAGCCTTGCCAATGGCTGTGTGAGCTTAGCCTCACCAAATTTGGGCGAGGTTGACCTCGCCCAACCAAGGCAAGGTTGAGACTCACCAAGGGTTGGCAACGCTATTTTGAGTTTGACAGCCCTCATCTAGTTAGAGACCGGCTCAAGTAATAAAAAGAAAAGGAAAAGAAAAAAAAGAAGAAAAGAGGGAAAAAAAAGGGCTTGATTCTAGAGTTATTCTCAAGAACAAAGAAGCATTTTTTTTTTTTTTTAACGTTTTGATTCTGTTCCGAAGCTATTCTCGGGAATGAAAAGTTACCCAACAAATTTCAATTCTTTATTTTTTATTCTAGAGAACAAAAGAATAGAATCGGACACTATTTGACCAGTTACCAAATAGCGCCTTATAAATAAACTTTTCTATGAAACTTCAAATATAGTGGAATCAGAACAATTCCTGAACAGTCTTGAGGGTGGACTGGCCACTGATTTCAACAGAACTACTTTAAATCGGACAGCGTCCCTCTTTTTGTGCTCTTTTTACATTAATGCATGCTAAGTGTGTCATATATTGTCAATATGAAATCTACACTTACATATTCATTAAATTTTTGCATAAGTTGAATTTTGAAGACGACAGCCACAAGATAAATTTTTTGGATTATGTTGCTTTAATGTGGTAATTATTATATTTGCAAAAGACATACTGGATTATGATTAGCATAGGTAATTAAAATAAATAACACGGCTACACCGATTCACCCTAGACCTAATATACTTTTGACTTAGTTCTCCCGTATGACTTCATCACTCTTCATATTCACCATTGATTTAGTGATGGCAAAGTTACTTATTTTAATATTTGGGAAATTAAGGAAATGGAGAAAATGAATGTTTGGGTGGGAAATGCAGAAAAATTTTAAAAAATTTCGAGAAAGTAAAGGGTGAAATTTCGAAATTTCCTCCTATAATTTTTCCTCACCCCATCATCGCAAACGTAGCAAATACAATTTTGTTTTGGCCCTCCTTGGTCCTACGAGTTGTCTGTGCCATCAATTAGATTAAGACATAACTAGTGGGCTAATTAGGTTTTGGGCTGAGCCCAATACACACAACTTGTAAATTTCAATCTTCGCCAGTCATATTAATGGCAGACAAAGGAGGATTACCTCATATCATCACTTATGTTTGTGATAAATTGGGATAAAAATTCAATTTAAGTCAACAACCTTGTAATAGTTTCAACCTAGTCTTGAATGGTCGATCAAGTCTATGATTTTATTCATGTCATAGTCTACCTTAAGATTTCTCTCCATTTTGAAATAGAATCTTCAAAGTGAAAACAAGATGTTTATACCCAAGATAATTTAAGTCAACAACCTTGTAATAATAGTTTCAACCTATTCCTTCTTCTTCTTCTTCTTCTTCTTCTTCTTCTTCTTCTTCTTCAAGTGAAAACAAGATGTTTATACCCAAGATAATTTAAGTCAACAACCTTGTAATAATAGTTTCAACCTACTCCTTCTTCTTCTTCTTCTTCTTCTTCTTCTTCTTCTTCTTCTTCTTCTTCTTCTTCTTCTTCTTTGTTTATACCCAAGATAATTTAAGTCAACAACCTTGTAATAATAGTTTCAACCTACTCCTTCTTCTCCTTCTTCTCCTCCTTCTTCTCCTTCTCCTCCTTCTCCTTCTTCTCCTCCTCCTTCTCCTCCTCCTCCTTCTCCTGCTTCTTCTTCTTCTCCTTCATCTACTTCTTCTCCTTCTTCTCCTCCTCATGCTTCTCCTTCTTCTCCTCCTCCTCCTCCTTCTTCTTCTTATATATTCTTCATACATACATACATACATACATACATACATACATACATACATACATATATAAATGTTCAAAAATTTTGGTTATGTAAATCCTCAAGAGGGGTTAGAAAAGTGGATTTGTTTGATCAGTAGCATTGTATATTTTAGAAGTTGCTCAAATTCTTGCTTTAGAGACACGAGGACATGCGCGGATCAGGTGATTATCTTCATTTTGCGGAATGGATCGAGGTTTTTGTGTTGAATTGCGATCTCGTATTTTTAAGCCAATGAGGATGATGATGTGTTCGCTTGGCAATCATTGTCTCTTCATTGCCTCGAACGAGTGGACGCCATGATGGGCGGAAACAGCAGGGAACGAAAGACATTGTCGACCGAAGCCCAAACGTAATCAGTTGTTTTTTACTTGTCGATGGTGACAACCGCAATGGCTTTTTTCTCCTTTTTCGTTTTTTTTTTTTTTTTTCATTCCCATGATGCTATTGCAACTTTGGACATATCAAGATGCCAACAAAGAGCACTAGGGCCCGGTCATGGGTTGAATCATCATTTGAAGTTCTGGCCAAATCCAGATAAAAAAGAATCATTTATTTATAAGAAAGGAATAACAAAGGCTTTTATTCTTTTTGATGTATAAAAATGACCACTATTATCTTTTTGGATGAGCGTACGAACCCAATTATGCTTATATGCTAAGCTGATGTGGCATTGTTTTTATCATTGAAAAAGTAACAAATAAAAAAAAAAACTTAATGATTTTAAACTCAAAAGAAAATGTTTTTTAATCAAAGGTGAAAGAAAAAAAAAAACTAAGTAACAGAATCTTAATGCAAAGGCAAATGTCCATTTATTCCTTTCGATTTACATAGAGAAACATCGCATAAGGTGTGGATCTTGAGCTTATGAATTTGAACAGCTGGCAGCGATGGTTGGCTGAAGTTGGCGATGCTGATCCCTCAAAATCGATTCTAGGGGGATTTGGTAACGTTGTAATTAGCTCGCTTTTTTTTTTTTTTTTTTTTTTTGTCGGCCATTGTTCTGGTCATAGTGATTTGCATTATTGCCCTTTTATTGTGGATCAAAGAGTTTCTGGAGGCCAGAGAACTTTATGGACTAGTGATGTCCTGAGACCAAGAGTGATTCCTAACTCTGAATGTTAAGAGTCCAGTTGTAACCCCCTCATGGTTTCAAAGCCAACTTCATCAATGTCGGACTGAGATTATAGTTTGATATCTGATAAAATGGTAGTGTTAAGAGAAAAGTAAATGAGAAGTCATGAGTCGGACGTTAATGCTACAATAGAGAGCATTGATCAAACAGTTTTAGAAGATACATAGAAGCTACCATTGATGCACTTTGGATTTAAATTTATAAGGTTAGGGTTAGAAGGGCAATTCGAGGGGCGTGAGCATGAGCTTGCCCTCGTTGTCGGGGTCATAATCAATGTCTGAGAGATCGGTCAACTTCCTCGTCCCATAAAGGCAAGGTCTACAAGTGATCTTGACAATGCTTGAGAGCACCTTTCATGTGGTCACTATGAGCGGGCGGCCATTGCCTTTCTTTTATGTATCTACTTTTGCCGAGGAATAAGAGAAATGGTGAGGCTGAGCAAGACAAGACTAGAGACCCGATGCCCAGCCCTGCTGCGAATGGTGCCTTCTCCATTGTCGCCTTTTTCTATGTTCCGCGGAGGAACCGATGCTGGCATGGCCCATTGGATTCGAAAAAGAGCACCAAAGGCGACGCGGTAATAGTTGTGGCCACGTTTACCTCGACGGTGGTGTGGCGACCGCTACCGAACGCACCCGCTTCCTCTCTTTGCTTCTAAGTTTTCTTTTTCTTTTTTTCTTCTCTTTGATAAAGGCCATTTTATTTTGAGTTTAAAATTATTCATTTTATTTTGCACTTTTCTAATAAATAAAAAACGATACATCAGTTTAGCATGAAGCGCGATTTACCTTGTCAGCTACCACGTACGTTCATTAAGACAGAAAGAATAATGGCGGCCATTTTGTTCCTTGTTTAAGAGTAAGTACTTTTATTTATTTATTTATTTGTAGGACATTTGAAAAGTGGGGCTGTTTTTGTCCCTCCAATATGTATATGTACTTGTTTTTCTTTTAATTATTATTTATGATGTTCCTGTAATATGTCATGGACCCTGACATTTTTATCTCGGGGAATTTTTTTTGTCCTAAATAAAGCTGATTTTTCTTCACCAAAATTGTTTTTTTTTTTAATACCAAAAACATGGGGAACTCCAACATTTAAAGTCAATTAATCCACATGAATACATGTAAGTCACCTGAATTATGTACATTGGGACTTATCAAATACACATTGAAAGCATTTTCGTAGGAAGAGAAAAATGAAAATTCGTATTTATGGTTCCTAAAATTCCAACAAATCTGCAACGTATTCGGTTGGGGGTCGATTGTGGAAAAAACCTTAATTTATCAGCACGTTTGAAAGCATAGGCAATACTGGTTTTCATTAATTGGAGAAACGTTTCTTCAAGAAAGGAATGGTGAAGAATATCCAAGTCAAAAAATCACGATATCTTCACAATTGAAACGAGTAGGAGGGCAATCTGGATAGCATAAGTAAACTTTCGGACCAATTAATGCTGTAGTCAAATTCGTCTTTTGCTAATGTGCGTCTCAAATAAATGGCCTTTTGCTAAAAAAAAAAAAAATCAAGACTCAGGTAATTGGTTAAAAAGGATCGATGCTTATGATAGAATCAAGATGTTCATAGTGGAAATTAATATTTACATGATGCTATTCTTTAAGAGCCACGTACGTAATCATCCATTTTATTGACAACTTTTGCAAAATGTCGGAATGGCATGCTTCGAATTTTTTTTTCAACTCAACTAAAAGGCATTATTCTCTAATGACCAGGTTTTCTGAAAATTATGGTGTGGTATGGCCTAGTAAACCAAGACTTTTTCCTCAAAACCTTCCCATCTAATAAGGACAAGTTTTTAGTGAAACAAAAAATAATAAGGACAAGTTTTGATTGGTGATTAATAATCTACATAATGACGCCATAAGATTCCTTCTTCTCGCTTACAAATGTGTAGAAAGAGACTAATATTTCTTTTCTCAAGTTACGATTCATACAACACAAAACATAATCATAAGGGCCTAGAAAATAATTTCATCGCCATTTACATTTTCTCACACTAATCTGCACAAGAGAATAAGTTCATCAATTAATTACTCTATGTTTGAAAATATATAGCTAGTGGATGGCTCGCAGTTTGGAACTTCCACCGTTGTTGTAGTTGATAGCAAGCCTATCGGATTTGCCAGTGTAGACTCATGTGATATTCTTGTTAGTTATTTTGGCCCTTTCCACAAGAAAGAGGAGGTGATCTATCAATTGGAAAGGTTGGCCTCGGTTTATTAGTGATGGTAGAGTTCCTTGTTCAAAGTTTGGGTAGCAAAGGAAATGGAGAAAGAGACAGTTTGGGTGGAAAATGCAAAAGAATTTAAAATTTTGTTGGGAAGGAAAATTGGAAATTCTGAAATTTTCTTCCATAATTTACCTTACCCCCTCATCTCAAACATAGCCAGACTCGGAACAACAGCAAATACAGTCCTATTTTGGGCCTCTTTGGTCTTGTGAGTTATCTGTAGTTTAAACTTAATTTGGATCGAACTAAGACATAATTTGTGGGCCAATCAGGTTTTGGGCTGAGCCCAATAGATACAACTCGTAAATTTTAATCTTCTCCAAGGTCATATTTGCATGGAGAAAAATGGATGTTTATAATTGATAAGCCAATATCTAGAAAAGTTCATAATGATATTAGAATGACAGTAGAATTTTGGCGAGATCTACGTCATGAGGAGAGAAAAAAAAGGCATTGACTATAAGAGACATGAAACTCCAGAAAAGCCCATAGTAATATTATAATAACTTTAAATTTTTAGTGAGTTATAAATCACGAGAAAGAAAAGCATTGACTATAATAAAGTTGAAATATAGGTCGTGTGTGTGTGTGTCGTGAATGGCTTTGGCAATGAGCTGCACTTGTAAAATGGCACAAGAAAATCACAATTGAAAAACTAAATAATCTTTGTTGCGACCTACCCCTCGGTAGGGAGAGGAATTAAGTTTAGAGATATTGTCAAATTCAAGTCAATGGCTTTCAATTGATTGGGTTTCCCTCCTATGACATTTGGACATTCGATTCCTATTTAATTAATTATAGACAAATTTCTATTTAAAGAGTTGCTAATGAGATACGGGAGAATATCTAATTTCATGTGCAACTAGAGATGTTGGAACAAGGACTTGATTACATTAATCCTAAGACTAATGCCCTTTTGATCCTATACTTGATTGCATGCTAACTAATGGCATAGCAACCTATCGAAGATTTTTTAGATTTCATTCTAGTCATTCTAAAAAAATAACACTCAAGATATTGAAATGTGCAATCGAGTATAATTGAAGTAAAAACACACGAGTAATTTTAATACCGTTTCTAAAAAAATGACAATCCAAAAGTCTCTATTGCAAAACCCTAAAAGCTTGTTCAATTTCCAATTTTTTTTTTTTTTAGGATTTTCCAAACTTTAAGAGAAAACTATTTGAAAAGCTAATTTTTAAAGCTTGTTCCAAGAATTTCTGAATTTTCTGCATTTTTTTTATGATTTTTCAAATCTTTTTCTAGATTTTCTAGAATTTTTATGAATTTTTAAGTTTTTTTGATTAATTTTTTTGATTTTCTTAATTTTTTAATGAATTTTCGGATTTTTTAAATATTTTCGAATTTTTTGATTTTCTTAATTTTTTATGAATTTTCGGAATTTTTAATATTTTCGAATTTTTGAATCTTTTGATCTGTTTTGGAATTTTTAAAAGAATTTTTTAATGATTTTGATGATTTCTAAACCTTTTTAAATATTCATTATTATTATATTCTAGAAAGGGAATTCGGATTGGGGTAACCCAGTCCGATCTACTAGCACAATTGGCCTATCCGTATCCGACCCACCTTAAAATAAAACCGAATTTTTAAAGCTTTTTCTTTTTATTTGGGGTTAATATCTGAAAAACCCCAAACCTGGCCATAACTTGTGATAAATTTACTCCAAACTATTTTTGACTACCAATTTACCCCAAACCGATATACTTATGACAAATTTACCTATCTGTTAGTTTTCGTTAAATTTTATTATCAAATTATTAAGTTAAATGACACGTGATAATTGACTAGTATGCCAATTTGGAATTTTGCGATCCGTTTGTCGAGTTTACAATTTTTATGATTTTTTTGTGATATTAATCCAATTTAACAAAGGGTATATTTATCACAAATTTATCGGTTGTGATTTTTTGTCATTAAATAAATTAGTTTGAGGTAAATTTGTTATAAATGTACAAATTTAGGGTTTTTATGGTCGTCAAGGTAAATTTGTTACGGGTGTCTGATTTTGGATTTTTATGGTCGAAAAAAAATAGTTTCGAGTAAATTTGCTTGGGTTTGGATTTTTAGGGTATTAACCCTATTTAATTTTAATTCTTTTTTTCTTCTTTTTTTTTCTTCATCCCCTTTTGCAGGTTTTCTTCCCGAAGCTCTTCTTCTTCAACGATATCCTCTTCGCCTGCAACTTCTTCTTCGCTAAACCGTCATCGATGCTTACAGCCGGTGAACTCGAATCGAGCCGACGTCGGCACAGGCACTGACGCTGATGTAGGACTGCATCACTGGCCTATCGGCCAACAAAATCGATTTCGAATGGCCATCGATATCTGGCCAAAACAGCATTAACAACTCTCAAACTGCATAAGGAATACGCGCGCGCACAATAGAGAGAAGGATACAGAGAACTGACGGTGATGGCCTTTGACCATGGGCAACGCCTGTAAGGAAACGGTATCTCTAACGCAAGGACTCATCCATGGCTGACGCCGAAAGTTGAAGCATATGCAATAACATCGAGAAAAATCACAGAAAACACAGAGAGGAAATAGTTCAGTAATCGTGGAAGCATTCGAGTGCCAATCTGAGTTTCTAAACATCGATTACACAATCCTAAGTTTACTGTCTCATTCTGGCAAATTATCAAACAGATAGAAGGCATTTTCGAATACCAATTCCAGATTCGATTGAAATGCATTTCTCATTCTACACGTAGTTAATAAAACTTTCATTCGGCATTATTCATTGCAAATCGACCTGAGTTTCATACAAGTCACTCACGATTTCATGAATGAATATTGTATCTCAGCTTCAACAAAAACAGGGCAAAGTAGAGCGTTCGGAGCGAGGAGCTTCACTGCTTCGGGAATGGAGTCACTGTCTTCTCTCTCGTCTTTTCTCTTTTTAGTTTTTTTTATTTTTTTTTCCAGCGAAGCTCTCTTCAGCTGAGCTCCTCCATGGGCGACGATCCCCCTTAACAAGAGCGCAGACTTTCCTGTCCATTTTGGCACTCATGTACATTGATTGAGCATGGAATGGACTGCTCTCACCCACAAAAATGAGCGTTTGGTGGCGCAAATTCTTCAAGTTGTCTGTCAGATCATGCCTCCTATTCATGGCCTCAAGAAAGCGCACGACATTCAAACTTTATCTTTCATCCAGCAACTTTCGACAAGTTTGAACGACGTCAGATTTTGAACCGTGCACTGCGTGCTGCAGCGAGTTTCCTTACCGAAGTACCGCTGGAGAAGAAACTCAATCAAGAGATTCAGCAACACCTTGTTATAAAGCCATTCAGTCCATGAAGGTGCCTTGCAAACTGGGGAAACAAAGATCAGACCAAGAACCCGCTCTTCATACTTGTGCGCAAAACAGAGTCAGGATGTAAGCACTGGCCGTTACACCTAAGCACAGAACTTCCTTCAGCCCAAAGAAGTCGAGCACTTCAACGACCTGGTCTGCAAGGTCATCGGCACTTAGAAACACGACGTATAATTGAGAGCGAGGTCGGGAGACATCATTAGAGCGGGCTTCTCCCGATCGCCGCAGACGAACACGGAAACCGAATCTTTGCTCGTCTTCACCGCATGCTCCTTCCCTTCGAAAGGTACGGCGTCGAGACGTCGACGTGTGGACACTGAGTCGCTCAACTCGGCCATGGCTCGGCTCGCTCGAAGCCTCAGGAAAATGCAGCGGAGCTCGAATCAAAGATATCGACCATAACGAAGCTTGAAAATCTGAATCTCTCTCTCTCTCTAAAGGTTGCTTTCTCTCGGCCGTTTTCCTTCTCTCGCTCGAACGGAATCTTTTTCCGTTAAGCCCGAATCCCCATACGCCGGCTAGCAACCTTCTAGAGCACTGGATTCGCTCTCCTCACCTGCCTGTGAGTCTCGTGGACATTCTCGTTGGATCGTTCCTTCCTTCGCCGCTCGTCTCGTTCTTGATCACTGGCGCGCGCGTGCGCCAGGGAGGAGATAGGAAAAAGGGCCGGGCTTTGGAGGAAACAAAATGGGCTGAGAAAAGGCGAAAACCAAAGAAAAGGGTTGGGCTGGATTAAAAATAAGAAAGATAAGAGGGAAATTGGGCTAATTCAGGGATTAAGCCTGCGTGAGCCAGGAATCATGCTAAAGGAACCGGGCCAGGCATAAGTAGCCTACCCGAATTTTATTGTTATTATTATATTATCATTCATTTTCTTTTTTTATATATGTTTTATATTTCTTGTTTATTCATTTTTTTGTTGATATTTTTAACTTTTTATTGTTAAAAGAAAAATTCAAATGTCAACAATCTTTTCTTTATTTATTTTTCAATCGGCAACTCTCTTGCTTGATACTACTAGCCGTTGTGGCTCCACGTGGGTAGGTTTCGGGTTTCCACGTTGGAGGTCTGAAGTTCGAAGCCCCTTCAACGCAAGTTGAAGGGAGGTTGGTGGATTGCCGCGTGGTGACACACGGTGGCATGGGGTGGTGGTTTCCACGTGCTTTGCCCCAGTTCTTCCCACCTACGACGGCTTTCGGGGTTTCGCTTGGTCAAAAAAAAAAAAAAAAAACTCTCTTGCTTGATATCTTATTAGTGTTCAAAATTTTGGTTGTACATTTCTAATTTGATTGGTACCAAATCTGCTCCTTTTGAATTTTCTTTCTACTTCTCCAATTGGATGACTATAGTAGATTTTAAAAATTGCTTTAATTGTTGCTTTAGAGACACTAGAACATGCATACTGGGTGATTAATCTTCATTTTTCAAATTAAATTAAGGTTTTCCTATTGAATTTAGGTCTCCTATCTTTAAGCCAACGAGGAAGATGATGGTAAGCACAGCAATCGCTCTCTTTATTAAGGCCACACGACCGCCGCATGATCGCCGCCTGTCGCCGCAAGACCACCGATCGTCACTGCCGACCATTGCCGCAAGACCGTCGCCCACAGCCCACCGGCCATTGCACCCTCCCGCGGTCGGTGGGTTATAGGTGGCAATCCAAATGGCGACAACGGTCGGTGGTGATAATCGCGATCGTGCGGTGGTGGGCGGCGGTTTATGACAAAGAAGAAAAAAAAAATAAATACAAAAATTTATAAATTTTTACAAAACGCTTTTCTATTATTTTTCTATTCCAAGAATAGTAATTTTATATAATTACCAAACACATTATTTTACTAAGAAATTATTTTCGGAGTAAAAATAGAAAAAAAACTAATTCTGAAAAAAAAAAATAGTTCTCCGGAATAGAAACATTGCCATGCGCACCCTTAGTTTCCCAAATGGTAGGTCTCTTGAGAGATTGGCTGAACGAGGAATGTCAATGTACAAAGTGCACAACTTATTCATGTTCTTGAACTCGCCGGCTACCGTTGTTTCGCGGGGTTCTATCCTCGGCCTCCCACCAATCAAAACTCTCTTCCATAGACAATTCTTCTAAATTAACCAAGCTTTCAATAACTTCAAGCATGGAACACAATCTCAAGTCCAAAAATCTCAATTCTGTTAGTTCACCAATTTCTTTGTGCAGCCGAGTAATTCTAGAATTGAAGAAACTTAGGAATTGCAATCCTTTCAGCTTTCCAAGAGCAGTCACATTCTCTAGATGGCATCCATCAAGACATAGTGATGTGAGGTTTTTAAGTAACTCCATCGATGAAGGGAGGGAGATAAAAGATAAGCTAGTCAAGTCCAAGACTTGAAGCTTCTCCATAGATTCGAAAAATGAGTCGGGCATTTTGAGAAAGTTTTCTTCTAATGACAGAAGTATCCTCATGTTCGGGCAGTCCAATTTTTTAGGAAATTCATTAATGTCAACATAGTAAAAAAAAAAAAAAAACATAGTATAAGGCCATTGCGGTGCATTTTCTGAGATCATATTGTGACCATTCTTTAAACCCAAAATCCTTTCTCCTGACTAAGGCGTTCCATTCCATGTCAATAAATTTGTCATGCATAGAGATGGCCACGTAAATAATTAGGTCATGCATGCTCAATTGGGCCCGGCCATCATTGCCTAGCAACAAAGAAGAGTCAAGGAGGCAACATCAATCCATAATCAACCTCTTTCTAGTGTCTTCGATGGTCTTGTGAATTTTTTATATAAACCCAAGCCCATGCAGTAGATAAGGGCATCCCTTATGCCAAGTCCCCGAGAGACTAGAGCATAAACCAAGAACATCGCTTTGATCCTTTCATCTTTTAGGTCATTTCACTATTGATTTTACATCGGACCCTTCTTTATAGGTAGAAGCATCCCTCCATTCAGGCAAATCTCCACACTTCAACCTTTTAGCCATCGAGAGAATCATCGAGGCAAGCCTCCACAATTCTCGACCACTCTATCCACGAGATCTTAATTTTAGGGTCGATAACTCTATCCCTCACTGTTCTCTAAAAATGTATACGTGCTTCTCCATGCTTTAACTCACTGAGTTGGAATTTATGGATCAGAGCCACCTTTTACCGGCAGCCTGTTGTCGCCAACCGCCACACGACCCGCCGCTACACAACCGCCGATTGTTGTTGCTAACGGCCGCCGTAAGACCACCGCACACAGCCCATTAGCCGCCACCCCCAATCGCGGTTTGTGCACCGCAAGTGGCAATCTTGCGGTGGATCGATGGTGAAGGTCGACGGTCGTGCACTGGTCGTGCGACGGTCATGCAATGGTCGTGCGGCGTTTGTGCGGCGGTCGTGCGACGTTCGCGCAGCGGTTGTACGGCGACGGTCGGCGGTCGACCTTCTATGAGTAAGAAGAAAGAACAAACGAATAAATACAAAAATTTATAAATTTTTACTAAACGCATTTCTATTCTTTTTCTATTATAAGAATATAAATTTTTTATAATTACCAAATGCCTTATTTTACTCGAAATTGTTCTTGGAGTAGAAATAGAAAAAAAAAAAAATATTTCTGAAAAAAAAAATAGTTTCCTGAAATAGAAATGTGGCCATACACACCCTTAGTTTCACAAATGGTAGGTTTCTTGGGAGATTGGCTGAACGAGGATTGACAATGTATAAAGTGCTCAACTTATTCATGCACTTGAACTCGCCAAGGGCTAGCGTTGTTTCGCGGGGTTTTATCCTCGGCCTCCTCTTGATCAAAACTCTCTTCCATAGACAATTCTTCTAAATTAACCAAGCTTTCAATAACTTCAAGCATGGAATACAATCTCAAGTCCAAAAATCTTAATTTTGTCAGGTCACAAATTTCTTTGGGCAGCCGAGCAATTCTAGAATTGAAGAAACTTAGGAATTGCAATCCTTTCAACTTTCCAAGAGCAGTCACATTCTCTAGATGGCATCCATCAAGACATAGTGATGTGAGGTTTTTAAGTAACTCCATCGACGAAAGGAGGGAGATAAAAGATAAGCCAGTCAAGTCCAAGACTTGGAGCTTCTCTATAGACTCGAAAAATGAGTCGGGCATTTTGAGAAAGTTTTCTTCTAATGACAGAAGTATTCTCATGTTCGGGCAGTCCAATTTTTAGGAAATTCATTAATGTCAACATAGTAAAAAAAAAAAAAGAAAAGAAGATAGTATAAGGCCATTGCAATGCATTTTTTGAGATTATACTGTGACCATTTTTTAACCCCAAAATCCTTTCTCCTGACCAAGGCGTTCCATTCCGTTTCAATAAATTTGTCATGCATAGAGATGGCCACGTCAATAATTAGGTCATGCATGCTCAACTGGGCCCGGCCATCGTTGCCTGGCAACAAAGAAGAGTCAAGGAGGCAATGTCAATCCTTAATCAACCTCTTTCTAGTGTCTTCGATGGTTTTGCTGAATTTTTTTATATAAATCCAAGCCCATGCAGTAGATAAGAGCATCCCTTTTGCCAAGTCCCCGAGAGACTAGAGCATGAACCAAGAACAATGCTTTGATCCTCTCATCTTTTAGGTCATTCCACTATTGATTTTACATCGGACCCTTCTTTATAGGTCGAAGCATCCCTCCATTCAGGCAAATCTCCACACTTCAGCCTTTTAGCCACCGAGAGAATCATAAGAGACAAGCCTCCACAATTCTCGACCACTCTATCCACGAGGATCTTAATTTTAGGGTCGATAACTTTGTCCCCCACTGTTCTTTAAAAAGGTATACGTGCTTCTCCATGCTTTAACCCACTGTGTTGGAATTATGGATCAGAGCCACCTTTTGCTGGCAGCCTGTTGTCGCCAACCGCCACACGATCGCCGCCTGCCGCTGCACGACCGTCGATCGTCATTGTCGACGGCTGCCGTAAGACCGCTGCACACAGCCTATTAGCCGCCATCCCTAATCGTAGTCGGTGGGTTGCAAGTGGCAATCCTATAGCGGTGATCGACGGTGAAGGTCGACGGTCGTGTGCCGGTCGTGCGACAGTCATGTAACGGTCGTGCGGCGTTCGTGCGACGGTCGTGCGACATTCGTGTGGCGGTCGTACGGCGACGGTCGGCAGTTGACGTTCTATGAGTAAGAAGAAAGAACAAACGAATAAATACAAAAATTTATAAATTTTTACTAAACGCATTTCTATTCTTTTTCTATTCCAAGAATATAAATTTTTATAATTACCAAATGCCTTATTTTACTCAGAATTTGTTCTTGGAGTAGAAATAAAAAAAAAAAACTATTTCTGAAAAAAAAAAAATAGTTTCCTAGAATAGAAACGTTGCCATACGCACCTTTAGTTTCACAAATGGTAGGTTTTTTGGGAGATTGGCTGAACGAGGATTGACAATGTATAAAGTGCTCAACTTATTCATGCACTTGAACTCAGCTAGGCTAGTATTGTTTCGCGGGGTTTTATCCTCGGCCTCCTACTTGATCAAAACTCTCTTCCATAGACAATTCTTCTAAATTAACCAAGCTTTCAATAACTTCAAGCATGGAACACAATCTCAAGTCCAAAAATCTTAATTTTGTCGGTTCACCAATTTCTTTGGGCAGCCGAGCAATTCTAGAATTGAAGAAACTTAGGAATTGCAATCCTTTCAACTTTCAAGAGCAGTCACATTCTCTAGATGGCATCCATCAAGACATAGTGATGTGAGGTTTTTAAGTAACTCCATCGACGAAAGGAGGAAGATAAAAGATAAGCCAGTCAAGTCCAAGACTTGGAGCTTCTCCATAGATTCGAAAAATGAGTCGGGCATTTTGAGAAAGTTGTCTTCTAATGACAGAAGTATTCTCATGTTCGGGTAGTCCAATTTTTTAGGAAATTCATTAATGTCAGCATAGTAAAAAAAAAAAAAAAAGATAGTATAAGGCCATTGTGGTGCATTTTCTGAGATTATATTGTGACCATTTTTTAACCCCAAAATCCTTTCTCCTGACCAAGGCGTTCCATTCCGTTTCAATAAATTTGTCATGCATAGAGATGGCCACGTCAATAATTAGGTCATGCATGCTCAACTAGGCCCGGCTATCATTGCTTGGCAACAAAGAAGATTCAAGGAGGCAACGCCAATCTTTAATCAACCTCTTTCTAGTGTCTTCGATGGTCTTGCTGAATTTTTTATATAAACCCAACCCCATGCAAGTAGATAAGAGCATCCCTTATGCCAAGTCCCCGAGAGACTAGAGCATGAACCAAGAACAGCGCTTTGATCCTCTCATCTTTTAGGTCATTCCACTATTGATTTTACATCGGACCCTTCTTTATAGGTCGAAGCATCCCTCCATTCAGGCAAATCCCCACACTTCAACCTTTTAGCCACCGAGAGAATCATAAGAGGCAAGCCTCCACAATTCTCGACCACTCTATCCACGAGGATCGTAATTTTAGGGTCGATAACTCTGTCCCCCACTGTTCTTTAAAATTGTATACGTGCTTCTCCATGCTTTAACTCACTGAGTTGGAATTATGGATTAGAGCCACCTTCCGCCGGTAGTTTGTTGTCGCCAACCGCCACACATTGCCGTGATGCGCCGCACGACTACCGACCATCGTTGCCGACAGCCACCGTAAGACTGCCGCACACAACCTATTAGCCGCCGTCCCCAATCGTAGTTAATGGGCTGCAAGTGGCAATCCTGCGGCAGTGATCGGTGGTGAAGGTCGACGGTCGTGCGCCGGTTGTGCAACGGTCGTGCGGCGGTCGTGCGGCAATCGTGTGGCGATCATGCGGCGGTCGTGCGACGTTCGTGTGGCGGTCGTACGGTGGCGGTCGGCAATCGACGTTCTATGAGTAAGAAGAAAGAAGAAACAAATAAATACAAAAATTTATAAATTTTTACTAAACACATTTCTATTCTTTTTCTATTCTAAGAATAGACATTTTGTATAATTACCAAATACCTTATTTTACTTAGAAATTGTTCTTGGAGTAGAAATAGAAAAAGAAAAACTATTAAAAAAAAAAGTTCCCTGGAATAGAAACGTTGTGATGCGCACCCTTAGTTTCGCAATTGGTAGGTTTCTTGAGGGATTCGCTGAACGAGGAATCACAATATATAAAGTGCTCAACTTATTCATGTTCTTGAACTCAACTAGGCTAGCGTTGTTTCGCGGGATTTTATCCTCGGCCTCCCACTGATCAAAACTCTCTTCCATAGACAATTCTTCTAAATTAACCAAGCTTTCAATAAATTCAAGCATGGAACACAATCTCAAGTCCAAAAATCTCAATTCTGTTAGTTCACCAATTTCTTTGGGCAGCCGAGCAATTCTAGAATTGAAGAAACTTAGGAATTACAATCCTTTCAGCTTTCCAAGAGCAGTCACATTCTCTAGATGGCATCCATCAAGACATAGTGATGTGAGGTTTTTAAGTAACTCCATCAACGAAGGGAGGGAGATAAAATATAAGCCAGTCAAGTCCAAGACTTGGAGCTTCTCCATAGATTCGAAAAATGAGTCGGGCATTTTGAGTAAGTTTTCTTCTAATGACAAAAGTATCTTCATGTTCAGGCAGTCTAATTTTTTAGGAAATTCATTAATGTCAACATAGTAAAAACAAAAAAACATAGTATAAGGCCATTGCGGTGCATTTTTTGAGATGATACTGTGACCATTCTTTAAACCCACAATCCTTTCTCCCGACCAAGGCGTTCCATGCTATGTCAATAAATTTGTCATGTATAGAGATGACCACGTCAATAATTAGGTCATGCATGCTCAACTAGGTCCAGCCATTACTGCCTAGCAACAAAGAAGAGTCAAAGAGGCGATGTCAATCCATAATCAACCTCTTTCTAGTGTCTTCGATGGTCTTGTGAATTTTTTATATAAACCCAAGCCCATGTAGTAGATAAGGGCATCCCTTATGCCAAGTCCGCGAGAAACTAGAGCATGGACCAAGAACAGCGCTTTGATCCTCTTATCTTTTTGGTCATTTCACTATTGATTTTACATCGGACCTTTCTTTATAGGTCGAAGCATCCCTCCATTCAGGCAAATCTCCACACTTCAACCTTTTAGCCACTGAGAGAATAATAAGAGGCAAGCCTCCACAATTCTCGACCACTCTATCCATGAGGATCTTAAATTCAGGGTCAATAACTCTGTCCCTCACTATCCTTTAAAAAAGTATATGTGCTTCTCCATGCTTTAACTCACTAAGTCGGAATTATGGATCAGAGCCACCCTTCGCCGGCAACCTGTTGTCGCCAACTGCCACATGATTGCCGCCTGCTACTACACGACCACCGAGCGTCGCTGCCGACGGCCGCCACAAGACCACCACACACAGACCATTAGCCGCCGCCCCAACCACAGTCAATGGGCTGCAAGCAACAATCCTACGGCGGCGATCGGTGGTGATAGTCGACGGTCGTGCACCGATCGTGCAATGGTCGTGCGACGGTTGTGCGGCGTTTGTGCGGCGGTTGTACGGCGGCGGTCGGCGATGACGGTGCGTGTGTAAGAAGAAATAACAAACAAATAGAAAAATGTATAGATTTTTACTAAATGCATTTCTATTTTTTTTTTCTATTCTAAGAATAGAAATTTTGTATAATTACCAAATACCTTATTTTACTCGAAATTGTTCTTGCGGTAGAAATTTAAAAAAATAAAAATATTTCTGAAAAAAAAAATATAGTTCTTTGGAATAGAAACATTGCCATGCGCACCCTTAGTTTTGTAAATGGTAGGTTTCTTAAGAGATTGGTTGAACGAGGAATGACAATGTATAAAGTTGTCAACTTATTCATGCACTTGAACTCACCAGGGCTAGCGTTGTTTCAAGGGGTTTTATCCTCGGCCTCCCACCGATCAAAACTCTCTTCCATAGACAATTATTCTAAATTAACCAAGCTTTCAATAACTTCAAGCATGGAACACAATCTCAGGTCCAAAAATCTCAATTCTGTTAGTTCACTAATTTCATTGGGCAGCCGAGCAATTCTAGAATTGAAGAAAGCAATCCTTTCAGCTTTCCACGAGCAGTCACATTCTCCAGATGGCATCCATCAAGACATAGTTGTGAGGTTTTTAAGTAACTTCATCGACGAAATGAGGGAGGTAAAAGATAAGCCAGTCAAGTCCAAGACTTGGAGCTTGTCCATAGATTCAAAAAATGAGTTGGGCATTCTGAGAAAGTTTTCTCCTAATGACAGAAGTATCCTCATGTTTGGACAGTCTAATTTTTCGGGAAATTCATCAATGTCAACATAGTAGAAGGCCATTGCAGTGCATTTTCTGGGATCATACTGTGACCATTCGTTAAACCCAAAATCCTTTCTCCCGACCAAGGCGTTCCATTCTGTGTCAATAAATTTGTCATGCATAGAGATGGCCACGTCAATAATTAGGTCATGCATGCTCAACTAGGCTCGGCCATCACTGCCTAGCAACAAAGAAGAGTCAAGGAGGTGACGTCAATCCATAATCAACCTATCTCTTGTGTCTTCAATGGTCTTACTTAATTTTTTATATAAACCCAAGCCCATACAGTAGATAAGGGCATCCCTTATGCCAAGTCCCCGAGAGACTAGAGCATGAACCAAGAACAGTGCTTTGATCCTCACATCTTTTAGGTTATTGAAACTAAGGTCCACTATTGATTTCACATCAAACCCTTCCTTATAGGTTGAAGCATCCCTCCATTCAGGCAAATCTCCAGCTTCAAGCTTTTAGCCACTGAGAGAATCAAAAGAGACAAGCCTTCACAATTCTGGACCACTCTATCCATGAGGATCTTAAATTCAAGGTTGTTAACTTTGTCCCCCCACTATCCTTTAAAAAAGTATTTGAGCTTCTTCATGCTTTAACTCACTGAGTTGGAATTTTGGATCAGAGCCACTGTCCGCCAGCAGCTTGTTGTCGCCAATCGCCACACGACGCCGCATGATTGCCGCTTGCCACCACACGTCCGCTGCACGATCGTCGCTTGCTACCACACGATCGCCAACCTTCGCTGCCGATCGCCACACACAGCCCACTAGCTGCATCCCTTCCCGCGGTCATTGGTCGGTGGGCAGCAATCCTACAACGGCGTTCAACGGTGGCGATTGACGGTCGTGCGGTGGTCGTACGGCAGCAGGCGGCGGTCAACGATATGTGAGTAAGAAGAAAAAACAAATAAATATAAAAAATTAATAAATGTTTACCAAATGCATTTCTATTTTTTTCTATTCCAAGAATATAAATTTTGTATAATTACTAAACACCTTATTTTACTCGAAATTGTTTATGGAGTAGAAAATTAAAAAAAAAAAACTATTTCTGAAAATAAATTGTTTCCCGGAATACAAACGTTGCCATGCACACTCTTAATTTCTCAAATGGTAAGTCTCTTGAGAGATTGGCTGAACGAGGAATGGCAATGTACAAAGTGCGCAGCTTATTCATGTTCTTGAACTCAGCCAGGCTAGCGTTGTTTCGCGGGGTTTTATCCTTGGCCTCCCACCGATCAAAATTCTCTTCCATAGACAATTCGTCTAAATTAACCAAGCTTTTAATAACTTCAAGCATGAAACACAATCTCGGGTCCAAAAATCTCAATTACGTTAGTTCACCCATTTCTTTAGGCAGTCGAGCAATTCTAGAATTGAAGAAACTTAGGAATTACAATCCTTTCAGCTTTCCAATAGCAGTTACATTCTCCATATGGCATCCATCAAGACATAGTGATCTGAGGATTTTAAGTAACTCCATTGACAAGGGGAGGCATGTAAACGATAAGCCAATCAAGTCCAATACTTGGAGCTTCTTCATAGATTCGAAAAATGGGTCGGGCATTTTGAGAAAGTTTTCTTCTAATAATAGAAGAATCCTCATGTTTGGGTAGTTCAATTTTTCAGGAAATTCATCAATGTTAACATAGTAGAAGGTCATTACGGTGCATTTTTTGAAATCATACTGTGACCATTCTTTAAATCCAAAATCCTTTCTCTCGACCAAGGCGTTCCATTCCATGTCAGTAAATTTGTCATGCATAAAGATGGCCACGTCAATAATTAGGTCATACATGCTCAATCGGGCCCGGTCATCACTGCCTAGCAACAAAGAAGAGTCAAGGAGGCGACGTCAATCCATAATCAACCTATCTCTAGTGTCTTTAATGGTCTTGCTGAATTTTTTATATAAACCCAGCCCATGCAGTAGATAAGGGCATCACTTATGCCAAGTCCTGAGAGACTAGAGCATGAACCAAGAACAACGTTTTGATCCTCTCATCTTTTAGGTCATTGTAACTAAGTTCCATTATTGATTTTACATTAGACCCTTCTTTATAGGTTGAAGCATCCCTCTATTCAGGCAAATCTCCACGCTTCAACATTTTAGCCACTGAGGGAATCAAAAGAGGCAAGCCTCCACAATTCTCGACAACTCTATTCATGAGGATCTTAAATTCAGGGTTGTTAACTCTGTCCCCCATTATCCTTTCAAAAAGTATACGTGCTTCTCCATGCTTTAACTCATTAAGTTGGAATTCTAGATTAGAGCCACCGTCCGCCGATAGCATGTCGTCGCCAACCGCCACACGACCGCCACATGACCACTGTCGATAGCCACCGCCCCCTCCCGTGGTTGGTGGGCTGTGGGCAGCAATCCTGCGGCGGTGGTCGGTGGTGATGGTTGACGGTCGTGCGGCGATCGTGCGACGGCGAGTGCCGGCGAGCAGCGATCCGTTAGTAAGAAGAAAAAACAATAAATATAAAAATTTATAAATTTTTACCAAATGCATTTCTATTCTTTTTCTATTCCAAGAATATAAATTTTGTATAGTTACCAAATGCCTTATTTTACTCAGAAATTGTTCCTGGAGTAGAAATAAAAAAAAAAAAAACTATTTCTGAAAGGAAATAGTTCGCCAAAATAGAAACATTGTCGTGCGCACCCTTAGTTTCCCAAATGGTAGGTCTCTTGAGAGATTAGCTAAACGAGGAATGGCAATGTATAAAGTGCTAAACTTATCCATGTTCTTGAACTCAGCCAAGCTGGCATTGTTTCGCGGGGTTTTATCCTCGGCCTCCCACGATCAAAATTCTCTTCCATAGACAATTCTTCTAAATTAACCAAGCTTTTAATAACTTCAAGCATGGAACACAATCTCAGGTCCAAAAATCTCAATTTTGTTAGTTCACTCATTTCTTTGGGCAGCTAAGCAATTCTAAAATTGAAGAAACTTAGGAACTGCAATCCTTTCAGCTTTCCAAGAGCAGTCACATTCTCCAGATGGCATTCATCAAGACATAGTGATGTGAGGTTTTTAAGTAACTCCATCGACGAAGGGAGGGAGATAAAAGATAAGCCAATCAAGTCCAAGACTTGGAGCTTCTCCATAGATTCGAAAAAAGAGTCGGGCATTTTGAGAAAGTTTTCTTCTAATAATAGAATAATCCTCATGTTCGGGCAGTCCAATTTTTTAGGAAATTCATCAATGATAATATAGTAGAAGACCATTACGGTGCATTTTCTAAGATCATACTATGACCATTCTTTACACCCAAAATCCTTTCTCCTGACCAAGGCGATCCATTCCATGTCAATAAATTTGTCATGCATAGAGATGGCCACGTCAATAATTAGGTCATGCATGCTCAACTGGGCTCAGCCATCACTGCCTAGCAACAAAGAAGAGTTAAGGAGGCGACATCAATCCATAATCAACCTATCTGTAGTGTCTTCAATAGTCTTGCTGAATTTTTTATATAAAACCAAGCCCATGTAGTAGATAAGGGCATCCCTTATGCCAAGTCCCCAAGAGACTAGAGGATGAACCAAGAATCCATAATCAACCTATCTGTAGTGTCTTCAATAGTCTTGCTGAATTTTTTTATATAAAACCAAGCCCATGTAGTAGATAAAGGCATCCCTTATGCCAAGTACCCAAGAGACTAGAGGATGAACCAAGAACGGCGCTTTGATCCTCTCATCTTTTAAGTCATTGTAACTAAGGTCCACTATTGATTTTACATCAGACCCTTCTTTATAAGTCAAAGCATCCCTCCATTCAGGCAAATCTCCATGCTTCAACCTTTTAGCCATTGAGAGAATCAAAAAAGGCAAGCCTCCATAATTCTCGACCACTCTATCTACGAGGATCTTAAATTCAGAGTCATAAACTCTGTCCCCCACTGTCCTTTAAAAAAGTATACGTGCTTTTCCATGCTTTAACTCATTGAGTTGGAATTCTCAATCGAGCCACCGTTCATCGGTAGCTGCCGTCGCCAATCGCCACACGATGCCACATGACCGCCGCCGCAGGGCATGCCGCCCACAGCCCAACGGCTGCTGCCCCCTCCTGTGGCCGGTGGGCTGTAGGCGTCAATCTTGCAGTGACGATGACGGTCGGCAGTCATGTGGCGGTCGTGCGGCGTTTGTGCGGCGGTCGTGCGGCGGTGGGCGGTGGTCGGCGGTTCGTGACTAAGAAGAAAAAACAAATAAATACGAAAATTTGTAAATTCTTACCGAACGCATTTCTATTCTTTTTCTATTCCAAAAATAAAATTTTTGTATAATTACCAAACACCGTATTGTACTCAGAAATTGTTCCCGAAGTGGAAATAGAAAAAAAAAAAAAAAAAACTATTTCTGAAGAGAAATAGTTTCCCAGAATAGAAACTTTGCCATTTGCACCTTTAAGAGCCGTGATGACCCATGACGTTTCTTGCCGTAGAGATGGAACAGCTGAGAGAACATCGGGTGCATCTCTTATGCCACCTCATTTTTTGGGTAATAATCTGTGGAGGCAGCTTCCGTCAACTTGTTCTTGGCTGATTTCTTTCTTGAATTTTGCAAAGGAGACACGAAGAGCTATCACAAGAGCATGAGGTTTTTACATTCTTGCCTACATTCACATTAGCATGAAAGCATTAGTAATTAAAATTTCTTAATTCATGATTTAAAGATTTCAATTTGCATGTGCAGGTGACTATAACCCAAAATAATTTATTACGTATCTTATGAGATTTACACGTGTGACTTCCAATTCTTAAATTGGAAATTCTTTGATATCTTGACTGTTTGCACCACTCATGGGAACTGTAAATTTCATATTCTCGTTAGTAACATCTCAAATATATTGACAAATTGCAAATTTGACTCTCATGCACCGTTGAGAGAGGGGGCTAGTGATGTGTTGGTTCCTAAGGTTTAAATTTTGCCTTGATCCACATGGAAATCACCCCCCCAAATTCTACTAACTTGTCTATGGAATTATGGATTTTTGACACTTTTTGATAGATTATTTCCTTTAAAATAGATCTCCCTTTCCATTTTGTGATATAGATACAGATTATTACACCTTTTGTTCTTACTGATGCGGGCTTTGCAAATTAAGTTGCGAAGACTCGACAGATTGGCTCTCTTCCACAAAATTGCCTTTCTATTCCTCCATAAGCCAATTGTTCTCTCCATTGTTTAGATTCCCCTGGCTTGGGACTCTTTTGATCATGTTCGCAATTTCAATAAAATTTTCTTTGACCCCACGAAAAAGATCTTTGCCTTTTCTCTTGCCCCACAAAGGATGATACACATGAGTCAATTCTTTCTTTATTTTCTTGGGTCCGTCCAACTTGTCCAGATCAATAATTGCGAGCGCAATCAGACACAGAAGACAAAATAAAACAAAGGCAATGACTATGGATGGTGTGGGTCCTGGAAATTGAGATGTTATCTTCAGTCCCTTCCCATCTAAAAAGGTCAGGTTTTGATTGATAAGCAACTCTTCACATGAGCTCGCCATAAGATTCCCCTTTCTCTCTTACATAATGCCTGGAAAAGTGACTAGCGTTTCTTCTTCTAGGCTATGGTTCCTACAAAGACAAAGCATAATCAAAAGGGCTTACACAATAATTTCCTTGCCATCATGTCCGTTTAACATAACAAAATTTATCTATTAATTACTCTGTATTTGAAAATAATTATGATAATAGATGGCTTGTGGTTAGGAATTTCCACCGTCTTTGCAAAGGCCGGCTTGCATTTGAAAATATCTATGCTAATAGGTGGATGTTTGGTAGTTGATTTGTAATAGCTAAATTCTTCAACGGTTGAAAGTGTTAGGGCATGGCTTGATTTTAGTGATAACAATTATGCATATAATACCAAGAGCTATCATATTTGTATACGAAATTATGTGCAATCATGTCATCTAATGCTTTTTTTTTTTCTAATTTAAAATGAATATCATAGCATAATATGTATCCCTATGTTGTTAAACATTTTTGAAAACTCACGACAATCGTTAATTTAAATAAACTATTAAAAATATGTTAAAATTACCATAAAAATTAGATCAAATGAAGAAGCGCATGTGCTACCACGTGGGTCACTTTCACATGAGTAATATCCACTTCTATGTGTATAAAGATAGATTACCAATGATCAAATTTTTAAGTGTAGAGTAGCACTGAATAAATCTATGTATATGTACTCATCCGAATGATGAAGATTGCAAGATCAATAGTTACTTGTCTCGACCTACCCCTCGATATGAAAGGAAATAGGTTTAGGAGTATTGCCTAAAATGATTAGACGTAGGCTCTTCTAAGTTCACACCTCCCGTGATGTTTAGTGTTCATAAAAGTTTTCAAATGAGTCGCTACTAGTTTATTAGGGTTAGCTATAAATCAAATGAGGTATGGGAGTATACCTCATTTCCTACATAATCAAATAATTTAAGATTGGAGACTTGATTACACTAATTAAATAATTAATGCAATTTCAATACCTAATCTTGTTCATTTCAAAAATATTTTCCATGAGGCGATCTGTGTTGATTTTAGACCTATTCACTAATACATAAGGTGACCATGTGAATGCCCAATCATTAACATGACAATTAGCAACTAAAGTGGCATCAAATAAATTGAATCGGAAGAGCAAGAATCTAGCAATATCAAATAAGGAGCCTGTCATCTTAGACTAAGCTAAAGGGAAATCATAATCAACAAATGGAAAAAGTGTAATTAAGGGTATTTGTTTTAATGACAATCGGAACCCTATGATAAAGTCATAAGGGCTTGTTTAATTTTTTAACACAATTTTCTTATCAATGATTTTCCCATAACTTTAAGAGAAGGCTACCTTGAAAGATTATTTTAAAGCATTTTCTAACTTAGGAAAAATATTTTTTCGGACTTTTTAATTAATTTTTATAAAATTAATTTTTAAAAAATATATTTTTATTCAATTAATAAGTATTCTAAAAATAGGGACCTGGCCAGAACATGGATGAACTTGGACTCACAGTTCAAACTAGAGGAGACGATTGATCTTATCCTCAAGCTCACTCCATTTCTACCCTTTCTAAGGCTAATTGGGAAAAAAACTCCCAAGTGAGCCTCCACCAAAGCTACACCAAGCCCATTCCTTTGTAACTGAGTGCACTAAGCCCATATTACTAAAAGAACTCAGCCAAAGCACTTCCAAAAATGAAGCCAACCCGAATTCATTAGAACCACTCAAGCCCAAAATTACTCAATCATTGAATGAACCCACACATCCACAACCGAGACTCTCCCAAACCATAACGTGAAGAAATTATTCTCATCGTCAACGACGTGACCACATCCCTGCATCTTCACATCAAGCGACTTTCAGCCACCAAGCAATCCCTTGTCTCCATCGCTAATCACTGGAGGCTCCCGTTCGCAACCACACCCCGAACACCAAGGACAACCACAGGGCTATACCAAGGCACGAAGCAAAGCAACCCAAAAAAATTCGGTAGAAATGAAACATGACCGAAAATGTACTTGCTAATCACAAGAGAGGCTACAATGCATCACACATGTTCACGGCTCCTTTCAACAATTCAAAAGTCCAGATTCAACCGAATAGATTTGGTTCAAATATTTCATCGTAGTTTGAAACGCACTTATTTGGCTAAATGAGGGAAAAACCGACCAACTTGTCTTTGGGACTCACAATAATCAACAAGTAGTGGCCCAAAGTAGCAATGCATGGACGAATGGGGCCGATGCTCGCGAGAACCGAACAACGAAGAAGTCCAGTCCAGCGAGCCTAAAAAGAGGCAAAGCAAGGCACAAACAGCCAGCACCACCCATGCGATTGTTATGAGTGGGTTTGTGATTGAGGCCTATGATTTTTTAGGCCAAGCCCAATCTTGCGAGTTTATCAGTAGTAGATGAGTCTAAAATGGGTGACTCGCAAAGCAACTAAATCATCTTCAATCAACTAAGCTCACTTCCTTGATACGTCACTCATCCTCCAGGGAGAGGATCTAGTAAATTTTGGATGGTAGATATTGGAAAGCTGGGGCAAGATTTATAAAAGGAAATATAAAGAAAACTGGATCCAATGCCTTTTTCTCCCTCTTTGATGGTTCGACTGTTTTTTGACTTGAACTGAATGCAATGGAGGGAGACGTACACATTGGCATGGCCGATACTACTATTATGTTAAAATCGCATCAGGACATTAGACGGCATAATATTTGTGCAAAACGTTTTCTCGGTGCCCACCAAAGTAAATTGGCAAGAACTAAATTATAAAAGCATTAGATTAGACGAATTCATTTTCTATGAGCCTTTACTCTTTTTCTCCGAGATTGTTGAACTCGAAAAATAGGAAAAAGAAAAAGAAAAAGAAAGAATGGCTGCCCTTCTTATCCAAGATAGTTAAATCTCAGAAAATATAACAAAAAGAGTGGCTAAACAACATTGTATATTTAGTGTTAAAATTTTTTCCACGAGAATACAATGACCAACTCATATGATATCGAGTTAATTGATTATATCAAGTTTAAAACTGTATTGATTGTGGTATAATGGTTTTAAGATTTTTTTGGACAATTTTTCCTTGACCATATGTGTTGGAAGAGGCTCGTGAGGTATCATGTAGGCGAAACATGTTTGAATTCACACTATCCATGGATTAGACAGTGTTGTTCAGTACATTCTCACATATTAAGGCGTTAAGTCGAACCAATGTAACGAAAAATCAATGTGGATTAACCGAAAAAAAACATGAAATTATTTAATTGTTAGGGCAAATGTTGGGAACATAAACCAAATATTGGGTCAAAAAATGAATGACGGCTCCTTATCCAGGCCATGGATTGGCCTGCATAGTGGTACGAACCGTGCAAAAAAAATGGACTACACGATGCAGAACTCCCTTACTATGTTATGCCAATGCTATTTGAAACATAGACAACAATTGGCACCGACTGATTTCAAGAGAATTATTCAATTATGAGATTCTAGCGAACACGCGGAAAAGAAAATAAACTGAAAATTAAACGAGCAAACACAAGCACATGCATCCGCAACCAAACCCAACGAAGAAACAAGGTGAACAACTAATTAGGATCAACAAACGGGGGCTCAGGCATGCGCACCTATTCTTCCAATCAGTTCCGTGATTAAACAAGATGACTTTGGGCTACAACCGAGCTGAACGCGATCAGAGTAAGCTGAGGAATTTAAATTCTCACATGGACGACTCCGGGGACAGCAGAGGACGGTGGAAGCACTGCTCGTGCTAGCCCGAGTATCCTCCGCTTCTGATGTGCAAGATCGAGAGAATTGATATGAAAGCGTGAATGTGCACCTCTACCGATTCTTCCAGCCCCTTCCCCACGAACTTCCCACATTCTTCTCGTCCTGTTTGCCACGATCTGCTGAGCCACCAAGTCCATTTCCTTTCCCATCCTTTACTTTTTCCTCTTTCGGTCCTTCTTCACGATGCTGGATTGGCGTCTCCCCCTTTCTTCCTCCTCTTGCTCACGCCAACATGGATGCCGCAGAGCAGAGGAGCAGCGCAGAGCAGGGACAGAGGAGCAGGCGGACAGTGACGGAGGTGACGGGCGATGTCACGCCGGTTCGACCAAGAGGGGCCAGTCGGGGCGCCAAGGACCGGCGGCCGAAGCGCCGTAGCCGACCGGCCTTCTTGGGGCGATCGGGAGAGTGAAAAAGGGGATTTTGGGAGGGAAAAATCGAGTGAGAGAGGTTGAGCTGTGAGGGACAGCCGAGTGAGAAACTGGGAGCGAGCGAGCGTCCTCCGGCGACGAATGAGGCCGGTGACTCACTGCTGTAACCCCCCCGCCTTTCTTCTTTTTTGTTTCTTTTTCCTCGATTGTTCTGATTTGGGGGTCGTTTTCTTAAGCATCCCCGCTCGGAGACGCGCAAGGCGAACGGACGTAGCCCGATTTATTGAGCTCGTCCACTGTCCAACGTCGTCGAGCCCGGTAACGACCCTCGGCCATCCGCCTGTTTGCACCCTGTATCGGGCTCGCCGGACCGGACCGTTTTGTCCTTCTCATGCGAGTTCCCGACCCCGTTCGTGTGTGTGCTGCAATTGTAGGGCGTTGCTTGTTGATTGCTATGAGTCCCGATGCGATCTCGAGTCTCAATTGGTTCGATTTCTCTCTTTTTAGCCAGTGTACTCCGTGTGTTTGATGAAACAGCCGAGTGAGATTCGTGAGGATGCTCTTAGTTTTCTGTCCGTCGTGGGTGCTCGTGGCTTGCTAAAAGAGTTTTGATAGAGTCCCGCTAGTACCCTTCGCTTTGTATGTTATTGTTTCGACGCTTTTTTATGTGCGGGTCTGGTTTCCAGGTGACCGGTTCTTGGCCGGCGGAGTTGAAGGGTGGTGGTGTTTGTGGCGACGAATGACAGCCGCGTGGTGGCTGGACGTCGCTTGGGCTGTGCCTGAACCATTTTGGTCAAAGCTTGAGTCCTTTTAGTGGTTTGCATCCGCCAATGTTCTTGGTCCTTTGGGAAAAAAAAGTGAAGCACGTGATGAACGCTTCAGATAAGTCGCGAAGGTGAGAGGAGAGATTGGCAAGAGAGTGGGAAGATAACAAACGTGGGCTGAGCTTTGATTGATGAAGCCCTCGTGCAGTTGTCCTGCATGTTGGGGCGTTCTGGGTTTGTCATGAGATATAGGGGAGAAGACGTTGAAAGGCTTGGGGAAAGAGAGAAGGAAACAAAAATAGGGAAAATGGGCTTTATTTCCACTAAAAATAGCACGAGAGGCATGAGTGTGTTTTGGGTGAATTTCGGCTTCGTTTTTACTACAAGGCTAGTGAGGTTTGGGCCTAATTCGGCTTGTTTGGGTTTCTGCTCTTGGTTGAGTGGGCTTGGATTTTGTCCTGTAGTGGCCGAATTGGGTATAACCGTATAAGTTCATTGAGCCCATTCCTTTCTTTGCCTTTAGGTACTGGGCCCGACCTCCGGAGACCAGTGGCAGCCCAGCTCATATTCTGACTAGGCTCGAAGGCCCAGCCCGGGTCCCAGTTTTGGAATAAAAAATTATTTAAAAAATTTAAAAATTAAAAATTAAAAATTGAAATATTATTTTTCTCTTAAAATGAGGAAAAAGCTTGGAAAATGGTTTTCGAGTGGTTTTCTCTTAAAATATGTGAAAATCCTTAAAAAAGAAAAAAAAAAAAGATCGTGCTTAAATTCTTGAAAACAAATGTGAGATTGCTATTTGCACATTTCCTTAATTCCAACGATGCCCTTTATAATGCATGGATTGCTATTTCCTCAACTTGATTAGGAATTGAATCTTAGGACTTGTAATTGGCATAAATGCTTTACTTAATGTTTAAACAAGATTTGTATTGAAAGGGTATTAATTGATTAATTGGTGTAATCAAGTCCCTGATCCTAATTTCGTGTGTTGCGTAGGAGTAAAATAATTTTCCCAACTATTTAATTTGGTTTATCATGGACTCATAAATGAAATGATTTATAAGTTAAAAACTCAAATAATAAATAGTAAATTGGTGGGCTTAAGAGATCTAAGCTAAGCCTAGCCTTACCAAGCCATTAGCCTTTGCATCCGCAAGAGGGTTCGAAGAGGTCGCGATAGTGAGGCGATCCACATTTGTTTAGTGATGATGCAGGATTAAAAGAAAAAAGAAAAAGTGAGGGCCTTGTTTTTAATGCTTTCTACCCGAGATCTCCAGCACTTCTCTTCTAATTTCAATCAAACTCTTATTCATTCTTTCCCCTTTTAATTGCACGAAATTTAATCCTTGCCTAGTCAATTTCAACATGCCCATCATCTCAAATGCCTTGATCGCTGCTTTGCTTAAAATGGTCTAAGGTGACAAGAAATGGAGTCATATTTATTTGGCATGATCAAATGACATTAGAGGGAACAGAAAGTACATGAATAGAGAGAGAGAGAGAGAGAAGGGGACCGAACTTGTGGGCTCAACTTTAAATGAGGGAATGGACCTAGACTTTGTGTGAATGTAGGGCTGTCTATCGGGTTGATTCGAAAGGACTTCACAATCGGCCTCATGCTTCACTTGATGCAAATGTATTAGTCTAAATCTACATGTTCTAAATGCTTAAATGCAATAAAGAATATGAAATGCATGATTATACTCCTCCCATGGGCCTCTATCATGTCCCCCCTACTGCTTGTTGACCTCCTCTCACATCCCAAAAGCAACCCCCATTCTCTCTCTCTCTCTCTCTCTCTCTCTCTCTCTCTCGCACTCTTTGCCTTTAGCGCATCGGGTCGGTTGTCAAGCCTCGATTGAAACTACCATGGTCTTATCTGTGCATGAGCGATCCATGCGCACAGCCACGGGACATAAATTTGGTTTCCTTTTGGAGGGCTACAAATAGTGTCGGATTTGAATCAAGCTCAAAGCTTTGCGTGTGTTCTAGGAATCATGGTGAAGCTCGTTGCTATATAAGGAGATAAGAGTCTGATTCAATAGGTGATCAGGTGTTGATTCACCCCATTCGATATTTCATAATATGATGATTATGACCATTATGTGGATTCACCTCTGCTAAGGAAGCAGGGGATTCAAAGGAGAGGAAAGCAACCGAGGGAAGGAGATAGAAAATGAGGGATTGGCAGAGAAATTTATTAAAGTCATGTTGTGCTCGAAATTTTGTAGAAAACATCCGGGAATGCCCTTTTGAGTCTCTGACGCTTGACGCATGGGAGTTGACTCTATCGCTACAAAATCAATCGGAAATCATTGTCGTCTATTTTTATTTGAACGTCTACTTATTGAACTTCTAAAGCTTGTGCCAGTTTTTACCATAAAATCGAATGGCAATTTTGGCTATTCAAATGAATATTGACATTTGCTAACTGGCTATACTGCAAGATGATTCAGGGATATGGTTAACCTGATATTACGGTAAGATGTTTAATCTGATACCGTGGTTATGGTCTATCTTTTGATGGTTGGATCCGGATTTGATATGGATAGTATTTTGGTCCTATGTTGCTTGTTGCTTTAATCCAGGGTTTGATTGACCCATGAATTCTTGTTGAAGTACGAACATTATTGGCTGACTAATCATTTTCTGAATAATTTTGTGCCTGAACTCTTTAAAGAGCACAAACTAACCAAAAAATAATCTGTGTACTAAGCAACACTGGCGATTTGCTAGAAACTATAAGGACCATTAAATCTAGGACATTCTTCCTCACCAGTCACCAAAAATCTCCTCGTAAAGGCACATCACACAGATGGTGATGGGGATTTCAATAGGAGGGTTCAATGTGGCCTCTTTAATTCCGAAAGCATAAGCATTCAAAACAAACTACCCCGAAAGGTCTCACAACCACATGATATCAAGGCCTGAGCTTCACCAAGTTTCTTCAAAACACACTGTGAATCTAACTCAATTGGATTACAGTGCACATATTGATTTATGATCTATTAGCAATACTAAGATATTTACTTGATGCTACATATCTCTCAAGATAATGCACATATCTCCTTAGATAAAGCATATCCTTGATTTATTTTATTTGAAATTATGCTTATCTTGTTACCTTAGATAGCCATCTCATATAGCTTATAAATAAACTAATGTAATCTTCATTATAATACATCATAATATACAGAAATTCTATATTTCTATTTTCTATATATTATTTTATTTGTTCAACTTGATCTATTGTTTCATGGTCGATGAGAATTTGATCCAATCTGCTCCTATTTTGTTTTTGCAACAAGCATTGTAATGGTCGGTGGTTTGATTGATGCGTGAATTGTTGTTAAAACATTATGAGTTGACTAATATTTCTGTTTATGATTTTGTCCCTCAACTCTCTACAAAAGCACAAGTTGACAAAAAGTAATTTGTGTACTAGGCAACACTAGTAGTTTCCTAGAAACGATAATAATCACGCAATTCAAGACATTCTTCCTTTGCAATCATCAAAGTTCTCCTCATAGAAGAACAACCAAACAACAGGCATACTGATGGCGATGGGGAACACGGTGGGAGGGTTCAATGCAGTCTCTTGAATACTGAAAGCAGTAAGCATTCGAGACAAACTAATCCAGACGATTTTGCTGCCAAATGATGTCAAGGCTTGACCTTTGCCAAGTTTCGCCAAAACACACTCTAACTCAAAAAGTTGGTCGTACAGCACACATATCTAGAAGGGGAAAATAATGGAGTATAGGGACCTGATTTAGTACTATCGTAACAAAAGGACCATATGACCAATGAGAAAAGAAGTTCTACTATGTAATAATGGAGTATAGGGACCTGATTTAGTACTATTGTAACAAAAGGACCAGATGACCGATGAGAAAAGAAGTTCTACTATGTTTGCAAAAAGTGCCCGCGATACAAGTCCATGACAAACTTGGGGTGCAGAGCTCCTCCTGCATCTACACGCAAAAAACCACTAATGGGATTGTGCTAAAAGAGAATGCTAGTCTCATAGTGATGGCCGAGAGAATTGAGAACCTAGCCTTAAGGAAATCACTGTCGCATGCGCTCCCAAAGTTCTGTGAGGGATGGATCCCGCAAAGCTAGAGCATAATTTTAACCATGGTCGAGTGGATGAAGAAATTTATTCCTACATGCCAAATAGCAAAGAAAATGTCAGTCCATGGCTGTGTGCGATCGTAGCATTACATTACAAATCCAATACCAACAGCAGTAAGCTAATTCCCACGGGATAAGTGGTCATTTAATTCAAAAGGGGTAAATTAAAAACAGGAAGAAAAAGTCCATGCAGTACTTGAGAATTTCATCGCTATGCATGATAATGATCAAGAATAGCTGAAAGAGCTTGAGTGCAACTTCTTCTGTACGGAACAGCCAAATTCTGATCTAATCGGTTTTTGGCTATTACATGACATCATTAGGATTCAGTATTTCAAAAGAATCAGGGATAACGCTAGAAGAAGAAGCACTTGGTTAATGACATGGAGGGGCGTTGCAGTTGGACAACTTTTGAAGGATGGATGTTGACCTCCATGAGTTTTCACAAATATTCCACATGTTATTTAGTAATACATGCACGTCAGAAAAATAATGAGAAGGCTGATGTTGGAGTATCTTTTGGCAGACCAATCACTGATTAGAGAGTTGCGATCAATTCTTGAACTCTGTAAATGTGTGCTATATTGCATATGTCCAAGAAACAGGAAATTCTAATCAAGAGTGAAATGGAGGTGGCATTGGCGGGACTAAACATGCTAATAATGGAGAAACTAGAAAGAACAAGAAGATTCAAGTATTTAAATGATTTGCTGAGAATAATTTTTTAATTGAGATATTATTAGCCGATGAGGGTTGGCCGGTCACCCCTGCTTGCCCCCAGCACAAAAAAGAGAGTAAAGATTGGAAAAAAAAAAAACTAAAAAACTAAAAATTAGAGAAAATTTATAAAATTATTAATATATTATAGAAAATGTACACATTAGCATCGGCTATGCCACGTAGGATGGTTGACGTCCATATCGGTTATTCCCAATCAAAATTAGCCAAATTACTCAATTTGCAAAATGTGATGAGGTTCACGACTTAGTTGACATAATTAAAATGTTAGTACTGAATTTTACACAAGTATAATAGGTCCGAGAAATTTTTGATAATTGTACCATTCAAAATCATTCACACTGCTTAAAAAGTGACCAACTTGTGGAGAATTGCTATCACGTAATGCTACTCTGCTTTTTAATACGAGATGGTACAAGAATGCCCCACCCGGTAGACCTTGAGGATGGTAATTGGATCACGTGGCCACACGAATCAAAGTGAGAACATTTTGTGTCCAACTTGATGAGGACGGAATTCATGACTTCGATTTTCTCTAAGGCTTGCGCGAATGGATAATTACAGATCATACAAAGACAAACCAAACAAGGCGACAAAAAACCGCAATTATGTCGGCACACCACAACATGCAATCAAAAGGTTAGATTGAAAGAGATATGGTCGCTAATTAGTTTTTTTGCCTGTAGACCTTCCCAAATAATGGGTCTTTTGCCAATGGACCTTTTGGCTAAAAAAGAATTGTATTATGAAACTTATATGGGAGTCAAAGTGTTCATAGTGGCAATTAATTTTTAGATGATACTACTCTTTAAGAGCCTCGTAATTATTTGCTTTACTAGTAACTTTCACGAGATGTTGAGTAATATGCTTCGAAGATAATGGATTAATTAAGAAATTTATTAAAGTTTTGCCATGTTTGAAATTTTTGTCGAAAATTCTCGGAATAAGCTTGGGTAAGGATAGGGGGTGTATGATAAACTAAAATTTTTGTTCTAGAAACAATTTTTCTATTCAGACTTGTTTCTGAAATAGAAGTCCGTTTGATAAACTTATTTCATCTTTCTATTTCTGAAATAGATTTTTGTTCCAGAAATAGGTTTGGAGCATAAATTAGAAGTAAAATTTTTTTACTTTTCTATTTCTGGAACAAAAATCAAAAATAATTTATCACTCCATTTCTTACCCAAAACTCTCCAACCCTAATATCATCGGCTCTCCCTCATCTCCTCTATTGGGTGTCTCCCTCTCCTCCTCCTCTACCTCTCCCTCATCTCCTCTACTCATCTCCTCTACTTGGACGTCTCCCTCATCTCCATCACACTTTGTAAAATTCGTTGATTTTGTAAAATTTGCCGTAAATTGCCTGATACACTTCTTTGTGTTTCTTTCTAAAATGATTGTGCACGAGCTAGAATTAACATGCATCGAGCATGTGTGTGCCGGATGCATATCGTAGACCGTGGCAACGATCGAGACGTGACACACTAGCATGAAGGGGATTGAAATATTTGCATGAGAAGGTTCACCCTTCTATAATCCATAGGGATTTTAGGTCTACCAATGTGCTTATTTTTTAAGAATTCAAAGCCAAAATTCAGGCACCTAACATGATTGTCCGCCTTCATTCTACTAGAGTTTTGGGAACCTTCGACTATCATGCTCAAGAGTAATGCATCTGATTTTTTTTTATTATTATTGTATGGAAACTATTGATAAGTATATTATTTGACTGTAATTGCCTATTCAGGTGGATACTAAAAAAAGTTGTGTGAAAATTTAGAAAATTCGATATAAAAACTCTTACTTTGTATTTGGGTTCATAAACATTTGAAATTTGTAAGATTGGACATCTCATTTGCTCCAAAAGGAAAATTTTGTTTTAAAAAATAGAAATTTTATACTGTTATCAAATGAATTTTTATTTCTGAAATAAAAATTTTGCATTGTTACCAAACGTCTTTTTTTGCTTAGAAACTCGTCCAGAATTAGAAATAGAAAAAATTATTTATGTTCCAAAAATCAATTCTTGGCCAGAATAGTTATTGTTCGCGCCCTTAATGTCTGATTTGACTCGTAGTCATGTGGATAGGGAAGAGCTAAACAATAGGTGGGATCGTGAGGTTTACATTTTACCTGCATTATTAGCATGAAATCATTCATAATTGACGATTTCTAATTCATGCTTGATGATTTTAAGAAGTGAGTTTTAATTCGTGCTTGGGGTGTGTTGGTAATAAGCCAAATGTAACTAGGAAGAGCTCATGATTGAGTTGCACGTGGTAGCATTCGTCTTTGAAGTTGGAAGTTGCAAAAGAGGTGGAATAATTGGAGTTATGAGGGTGGTTCTTGTACGTATGGGGGGAATAATAATTCTTAGTATTTTGCTTATGAATACCAATGCTTTGGGATTGTAAAGCTCTCTCTTTCCACAAGCATAGCAACTCTATAATCTCTGTTTATATTTTTACTGCACCATTTTATTTTCCTCAAATTTTACCATTTTAATGCAATTTACATTTTTCTTGCAAGTTTTATTATTATTTTTAATCTTTCTCCACACTTAGCTCCAAATTAATGTGGACTCTATTGAATCCCCATTTCGTGCACATTAGGAGCGAGGTATGTAACCGTGCAGCAATCTCCGTTGCTCTTGGTGCTTTTTTTTTTTTTTTTTTTTGCTTTAATAAATATTGATCAAAATTTTGGATGTCTTTTGTTAAAGTAAATTGTCCCCTTTAATTTTCTCTCAAATGTCCATTAATATTGTAAGATAAATTTACAAATCTCACTTGGATAAATATCATTAATTTTACACCTGATTTTGAACGTTTGCTAAGAGACTTTATTAGTTGAAAAAAAAAAAAAAAATAGGAGATGTGTGTGCATACATTTACATCCCCTGTTCCATGATGGACCCAACAAGTATAGACTCGGTGCTACTTATCAAGATAATTGAGGTTACTATGATTTGATACTATCCAGGTGAGTTTTCCTAGAGCTCAGCTATGCTTACTATATTCTTTTGTTCATGGATAAGTAGGAAGGTTATTTTCTTTCAAATTTTTAATTGTAATCAGATCTTTAATTAGAATATAGAGGATGATGCCTTGATCTAGGAAAGGATGAAAAATATATCAAACAAAATAATCAATCCGAAAGTCGAACTATAATTTCCAACACCTGATCCTATCATTTTAATTATTACATGAGGTTGAGAGGTAAATGGAGCCACAACAAGTTGGGCCGAATTTGGTTAGATAGTATACTCATGTGCAATTTCATGTGTTAAGCATTATAAAATACAAGTATTAAGTTAACACAGACATCACTCATATTTTGATTTGTATGTAGGTGATCCATAATTTGTATTCCACGACGAAAGGCATGTTTCGATAAAGTTTCCTATAATCAAGGATGTACGGATATATGCTATTTTCATAAAGTATGGTAAATTTCATTTTTACTCACTTGTTATCAAAGCGAAGAAATTCGGTTAGTGTGTGTTTGCATAGGACTCTGTCTCTCCTTACATGTGTAGTTTTGTTGGATCCTCTCGATTAGTAAAAGGACAAAGCAGGCTTAAAGTAATGATGTCCAATTCCCCATTGTCATAATCCCCATATATACCTACGCTTTACTTAGAATGATATTTTAATAAAGGGATAAGTACACTAGGGTTGCGTTTGGTTGTCCGGACAATTTTACTGAATAGGATAAGGTCGGATAGGATAAGAATAGGATAGGATTTGAAATATCATATGTGACCTTTAGTAATGTCCGGATATACGTGGACAAAACTGGATTAAATCTAAAACAAAACAAAAATCAATTCTTTGAGATTCACAAAAGAAAAAAAAAATGATTATCGGAGTCGTGAAAACTGTATATAATTGCTGCTCAGGCCTGCCACGACCACTTCCGCCGCCTGGAACATCGACCGACTCGATCCTGCCTCTGCTTCAGTCCATATGGTCATCACAAACTTGCTAAGTCCCTCGCTCGTCTCTCTTATTTGCCTCGCACTTCTCACTTTGCACTGACTTTCTTGATCGCACCTGTCATCCATCCTTTTTGCCTTGTTGTCTCTCTCTCTGAATCGCATCGTCCAAGAGTCCAGAAGGAGATACAAAAGTTTCAGGCCTTCCTCAACCAAACCAAAATGCTGAGCATAGTTGAAGCATCCGGATTTGATATACATATGGATCATCCGTTCTATACTTGAATATCCCACAAAATTTCCAGTTGTAGCAGAAAACAATGGACAGATTTTCCTTTAAGCAATGATGCTAGTGATGAGATCGCAACAAGAACAGTAACACAAAGTCTGGAGCTCAGATCGAGCACAAGTCTCATATTCCAGCTCGTCAGTGCTCAATCCTTGCCCTCGGGTCCATTTTGGCTTGTGCTCGAGGTCGATCCCAGATGTGCCAGGCGCTGCATTTGACGAAGCTAGAAGAGACTATCTAATGCGATGGCAGTCAGGATTGAGGGCGGTGGTGGCGAGAAGAGAAATCAACTGAGAGGTCCAAACTTGGCGGGGTAACGGCAAGAGAGGGCGGCGACGGTGTGAGACAGTGGTGAGATGGCGGCAACGAAGGTGGCTGGCTGCGGTGAGATGACGGCTGGAGGCGGTGAGATGACGGCTGGAGGCAGCGACAACTGAACATGTGAGAGAAGCTTCAGGAAAGCTTCGACTAGGCTCACATTTTTCTTTTACTTTTTTTTTTTTTTTGAATGGTAGATGTCCTATCTAGATCTATCCTACAGCTAGGTGGAATTTTTATTTTCCAAGCTATATCCGGACTATATCTGGTCATATTCAGTTTTTGCGACACTCCAAATGCTAGATAGGATAAAAATTATCCTATCCACAATTCTATTCGATCCACCAACGCTGCCTAGAAGTCATAACACTTGTTATGAAGGTGTAATAAGTTTTAATATTTTTTTAAAAAATACAATTAAGTCCTAAAATTTGTTACGAATTGATGGATTTTTTCTTTATTGATGGGCCTGAGTTGGCCCGTCCGCCCATGTTGGGCCTAAAAGCCCGGCCCACTAGATTAGGGCCCATATATGAAGGGGTACGATTCTTTTTTGGAGGAACGTATATAAAGGGAGGAAAGAGAGGGAGAAGGCACCCTTTGGCATAAGAACGTACGTACATTCCTCTCCCTCTCTCCCTCCAAGAAAAAGAAGAAAAACGCTTACGGCGACACCATCTTCCCTTTAAGGCAAATTGGCATCATCGGATCAGAATTTCTTCCTCGATCTTCGGCATTGGTGTCTAATCTGTGGCTAACAAGGTACGCTCGAATCCGTGGTGTGCTTTACGATCGGTGATACGTGATTTTCCCGGCCTCATCTTCCGCATTGATTTAGGGGTTCGATTTAGTGTCGAATCCGGTTTTCGCGGGATCAATTATTTCCAACATTGGTATCAGAGCCCTAGTTCACGTTTTTCCCGATCAATTTGACGATTTTTGATTGATTTTTCGCAAAAGTAATTCGGCCGTACGGATCGGGGCGAGAAATCCCGACACCCGAGCGTTGTTCAGCCATTTTTCCGAGTTTTCGTAAGTCAAAATCAAATTGTGATGGCATAGGAAGAAAGGCGACGTCGAGACGAGTCTGGCAATACGTCGAGCGCCGCCCGGCGACGCCGCATGCGCCCACACGCGCGGACGGAAGGCGTTGCGCGTGGGCGCGACGCGTTTGGAAGCACCGGATCACCCGGTGCGTGCGGCACACGCGCCGGTCGGCGAACCGAGCACGCGTGCACGCCGCTAGCGAGCAAACCGGCACTCGCCGGTCCGCGGACCGACGCGTGCTGACTTTAGCATGACGTCACCCAACGGTGCTCGCTAGGGTGACGTCATCGATAACGTCGCAACGACGGCTTTGGCCGGGCGTCACCGGTCGGCAACCCGACCGAAACCCGACTCGACCCGAACCGCGACGCCCGGCACATGCGCGGCACGTGCCAGATGACGTCTACGTGACGTCATCCCGCACACGCGCGCGGCACGTGCGTTGGTTCGCCTGAGCCGGCCCTTCCGGCCAGACCGATTTGACCGGTCCGACCGGTCTGTCCGGTCCGACATCCGACGACCGTTGACCGTTGACTTCGACCGTTGACCCTCTAACCGTTGACCACATCCGTTGACCGTTGATTTTGACTGTTGACCTGGAAAAAAAAAAAAAGGATTTTTTTCTTTTTTTTTTTTTTTCAATCATGCCTATGTGGGTTATAAGTAATCTATTTTTTTTTTAAATTTGCATTTGTTGCATGAATTATGGAAAATTATGTATTTTCCCTTTTGTACATTATGGATTATAAGTAATCCATTTTTAGTTCTGCATTTGTTACAGGAACTATGATGCGTTATGCAAGGATACCCGCAATCCCAAGAACGGATGAGGGAATTACAAGACTTAAAAGGCTGATGATAGAGTTAGCCGATTATCGGTGGCATGACGGTGATTTAGTATCACATGTGGTCGGGGTCAATCGAGATGATACAGAAATCATCTACAATGATTATCTTATGCCGGATTTTGAGAAGGTGTCGACTTTGATTAACACTCTTCTACCTGAATGGTAAGCAGTGTTAGATCGGCTATGGGAGGTCAACATGGTCCCGGGTTATAGGAGGCTGATAGAAGCTTTTGTAAGAGAGCACTATAGGATTGAGTTAACCAAAACTTCAATCCTTAGGTTGAGCGCCACATGGCGCAGAGTGAATGCGCCTTGGTGGCGACATGAATGCTCTCCAAAAGTTTTTCATGGTTGGCAAATGTGCCTTCGCTTTTCTCAAATGTTTTGACTAAAAGATTATAAGGGACATTCCCTATTTATTTCTATAATTAATTATGTAATGTTTACTACCTGATTGTTGTTGATGTAGCAACCGACATTTTAGTTGTATTATGTGAAAGCACTGTTATTCTATTGGATGTTAGATTTTATTTGCTTTCTGTTATTGCTAGTTGCTGTGGGTAATTAGCTATGGGTAGTTTTAAAAGCTTTTGTAGCTTCATAGAATTGATTTTGCATAAGACAATTATATTAATAATAATTTTAAGTTAGGATTTTGGAGGATGATTGGAAACATAGTGACCTTTTGATTCTGAAACCTTACTTGAAATTATTCATTGATATGATGGGTCTATGCAAAAGTAGATGCATAAATGATAGGCATTAATTATTCGTGCATATATGTCTCGATGTGTTCGGATCGATGGTTTCAACAACTAAGAACGTGATTGCTGATATGAACGGTAACAATTGTGAAATATTGAATATGAAGATTCAATATGTGCTGGAAAAGCAAGAAGCACTAGAAGCTCTTGACCATGTTATGGAAGATCTTAAGGATGCCATGCGCCACTTTGAGCTAGTAAAGGACCGCCTAACGGTATTTGATCCGAAAATAGACATTTGCTATGCTGATTCTAGCTTAGAAAGGGCTTTGTGCTTTAAGCGCAAGCGTATTGATTCTTTCAATATGTGGGAATGCAAACGATCAAGTCCTTATTGCAAGAAATCAAGAGTTAACCAACACAAGAGAGGAAAACGTCCTCAAGTGAAGAAAATGTCAAGGGTGAGGTGTTACAATTGTGACAAGAGAGGTCACTATACTCGCGACTGTCGTGAGCCAAAGAAGGTATACACCTCTTGTACATTTGAGAACTTTGCTTATGTGTCAAGTTCTACATTATAGGCTGAATCCAATCCTTTATGGAATGTAGATTCGGGAGCGACGATCATGTAGCAAAGGATAGAGGATCATTCGTGGAATTCGACAATACCAACTGGAACTAAGTGGATCTATATTGGAAATAACTCCAGAGCTGGAGTTAAAGGGATTGGCACCTGCCAATTGAACATGCATGGTGGACGCATCTTGATGTTCTATATGCTTTGGAGATTCGTCGAAATTTAGTGTCTATTTAGTGTTGGTTAAGCTTGGTTTTGGTATGAACTTCCATAATAAAGGTGTAGATTTGTGTTTAGATACAAACTACTATGGTTGTGGTCACTTACTGAATGGTTTTATTGTACTAAATGTTGACTCGTGATGATGTCAATATGTTATTCCCTTGTTTCACGTCTTCTACCTTATATGATAATGATGTGAAATGGTGGCATGCTAGACTTGGTCATATGGGCCAACAACATATAAATAGACTAGCCAAAGAGGGCTTGTTGGGCAATATTGAAAAAATCGATTTGTCTATAAGTGAGCATTGCCTAGTAGGGAAAATGACAAGGAAACAATTTGGAAAAGGTAAAAGAGCTAAATTTCCTCTGCATTTAATCCATTTGGGCGTTTGTGGTTCAATGAATGTGAGAAGAAGGCAATGGGCTGTTTATTTCATCACTTTTTTATAGATGATTATACTCGGGTCGGATATGTCTATTTGATTTCTCATAAATCTGAAGCATAAGTTGTTTCAGAAGGTTTATGAACCTGGCAGAAAATCAATTAGACAAGAAAATAAAGGTATTTAGATCCGATCGAGGTTGAGAATATTTATCTGATAAGTTCATAAAATTATGTGATGAAAAAGGAATAGAAAGATAGTTGTCTATTCCATATACTCCTCAACAAAATGGTGTTGTAGAGAGAATAAACAGAACCCTACTGGAATGGTTAGGTCCAAGATGGTGCATGCTAACTTACCTATCACTTTTTGGAGTGATGCGTTGTTAACTGCTGCCAATATACTTAACCGGATGCCTTCCAAATCAGTTATTTCCACTTCATATAAGTTATGGACAGTTAGAAAACCGGACTTAAGTTTTCTTAAGCCATGGGGTTGTGCTACCAATATTCATGAGTCCTCTCACAAGTTTGGGAAATTGGGTCCCAAAGAAAATAAGAGTATTTTCATGAGATACTACGAACACTCAAAAGGGTATGTGTTCATAGGTGAGCAGGAAAGTGGGAGTATAACTGAATTTGAATCACATGATGTCACATCCTTAGTAGATGAATTTCCTAAGAGGGGCGAAATAAGGGAAAATTACTCTATATTTGAAACATTGGATCAAGATAATGATGTCAGTGGAGTTCGTCCAAGTAGGAGTAATATGAGATGTGATGAATTGAATTCAACTCATTCTCAATTGCAACCACCTGATGTGACGACATCATCATTACCTAATCCAAGTGGGAGCATGATGGGAATGATGTGCTAAGTGTACAATCTCCCATACGGTGAACAAGTTGCCAAAGTATTCCCCCGGTCGATGTTTTGACATTGAAAGGGAAACTTTTATGGTTGCTCCACAAGATGAGGATGAGCCAAGAAATATTAATGAGGCTCGAATTGCCCTAATAAGGAAAAATGGATTCATGCAATGAAAGAGGAAATGGAGTCAATGAAATCAAACCAAGTCTGGGAACTGGTTGATCTTCCAAAAGGACACAAAGCTATTGGGAACAAGTGGGTTCTCAAAATAAAGCGAAAGGCTGATGGCTCGATAGAAAGGCATAAGGCTCGCCTTGTGGCAAAAGGGTATAATCAACGAAGGAATTGATTATGAAGATATGTTTTCTCTGTAGTAAGATTTACCTCGATTCGCATTATTCGGCAATAGTAGCTAGTCTGGATCTTGAGTTACATCAGATGGATGTAAAGACTGCTTTCTTCAATGGAAAATTAGAGGAAGAAATATATATGGAACAACCTGCTGGTTTCATAGTAAAAGGCCAAGAAGAAAAAGTATGTCGACTTTTGAGATCGATATATGGTCTTAAGCGAGTCATCAAGACAATGGTATATACGTTTTCATAATGCCATAATGGCATATGATTTTAAAATGATTGATGAGGATCATTGTGTATATATCAAAAGATCCAAGGATCAATTTGTGATCATATCATTATATGTTGATGATATACTTGATTGCCGGAAGCAATATGGAGTTGGTTAATACTTGTCAAGAGATGGTTGTCTTCTAACCTTGAGATGAAGGATATGGGTGAGGCTGCATACATTCTTGGAGTTAAGATTTCGAGAGATCGTTCGAAGAGATCATTGTCTCTTTCGCAAGAAACCTATATAAATAAGGTTCTTGAACGATTTCGTATGCAAGACTGTAAACCCATAGACACTCCTATTGCAAAAGGTGAAAGATTGAGCCACAGACTGTGTCCAAGGATTCCACAAGAGAATGAACAAATGAAACATGTTCCTTATGCTAGTGCTGTTGGAAGCTTGATGTACATTATGATGTGTACAAGACCCGACATATGTTTTGCGGTTGGAATGGTGAGCATATACCAATCCAATCCAGGTCAAGCACATTGGAAAGCCGTTAAGAGAATACTAAGGTATCTAAAGGGGACTGCTGATTATACGTTGAGTTATTAAGGAAGGATCTGCAACTCAAAGGCTATTGTGATACTAATTGGGGAGGAGATTTAGATGAAAGAAAATCTACCTTTGGGTTTGTTTTCTTACCGAATAATGGCACCATATGTTGGAGCAAAGTAAGAAACAAAAGTGTATAGCCTTGTCCACTATAGAAGTTGAGTTCGTGGTATTATCAGCAGCAGTATAAGAAGATGTTTGGCTTAAGAGATTTTTTTTTGGATCATTTAGGTGTTATTGGAAGTGCTGCAGATTCATTGTTGGTTAACTGTGATAGCCAAGCAGCAAAAGCGTACACCAAATAACCAAAATATCATGGTAAGACCGAACACATAGATACCAAGTATAATTTCGTAAAGGATATGGTTGCACGAAAGGATGTGAACTTAAAGTACATACTACACATAGAATGGTAGCAAATCCTATGACAAAGTCCATACCTAGAGATGTGTTTTGTGGCCATATGAAATCTCAAGGATTACGTAGAGGCTAATGTACTGAATATTGTATTTTCCCTAAGTGTTCACATTTGATGAATTTGTGTTTTCATCATTAATGCCTATGAATCTTTGTTTGATCTTTATGCATCTTAATGCTCGGTGCATTATTTTGAGAAAGTATGTCGGACATATAAAGATTAGCCCACTCACACGGGTAATCGCCTCTATTTACTATGTGATAAATAGAGATGAGACTGTTTTTAAGCTTATTATCTAGGTGATAATTTAGAGCTCAAACTTAAAACACGTATGTCGCCTTAACTAGTGTTAAGATGAGGATATAATACTTACTATGTTCGAAAGTAAAATACCCCACATATTTTACTTTATCTGTCTAAGATGCCAGATGTGAGTTATGAAGAATTTTGTGAATGAGTAGATATGTGAACTCAAGTTAGACATTAGGTATGTCTGAACTATCATCTGTACAGTATTGAAAGGTGTAGACATACGCTCCATGGAAAATGAGTTAATACCGTAATACGTATTTCATACTACGTATGCATGAGATGACCAATAAGAGTGGCAAAAGTTTGATCTCAACTTTTATGTCGTGTGAGACTCTTGAGGAAGAGAGTTCCTCAATTTTTTTGTCCCCTCATGACTCTTACTTATTCTCAAGATTTCTATTTAGTGTTTGCTATCTTAGGATGTTGCCAATGGTCATGAGTGATTCGATCTAATTGGACATTTCTAGAAAAGCAAGCTGAACTGAAATTGAGAGTTTGAAGGAAAGAAAAAGATCGAATTTAGAGAATCACATTATAGTTTTGTATTCATCGGTTAACCAATTATGACTGTCTTTGTGATAATATATATATCATTGTTTAAAAGAGATCAAGAGAGATGTAAAATGTGATCGATCGATCTAGGGTACTGCATACTAAATCTACTCAGAGTGTGATGCTCATTATGAGCTGCTATATATTCCTAACAGATGTATGGCAACGAGTTCTCAAAGTATGCTGGTCGCACGGATTATTCACCGGTATGAATGTTGAAGAGAGGAAAAGAGGATTCTGTTCGGCCCACCATGTTAAGTGAGAGTCTATGATGGATTTTTCTTTGATGGGGCTGAGTAGGGAATGTCCGCCCATGTTGGTTTTGGACCACCATGTGCGAGTGGGAGATGATGGATTTTTTCTTTATTGATGGGCCTGAGTTGGCCCGTCCGCCCATGTTGGGCTTAAAAGCCCGGCCCACTAGATTAGGGCCCATAGATGAAGGGGTACGATTCCTTTTTGGAGGAACGTATATAAAGGGAGGAGAGAGAGGGAGAAGGCACCATTTGGCATAAGAACGTACGTACGTTCCTCTCCCTCTCTCCCTCTAAGAAAAAGAAGAAAAATGCTTACGGCGACACCGTCTCCCTTTAAAGCAAATTGGCATCATTGGATCAGAATTTCTTCCTCGATCTTCGGCACTGGTGTCTAATCTGTGGCTAACAAGGTACGCTCGAATCCGTGGTGTGCTTTACGATCGGTGATACGTGATTTTCCCGGGCCTCGTCTTCCGCATTGATTTAGGGGTTCGATTTAGTGTCGAATTCGGTTTTCGGGGATCAATTATTCCCGACATGAATGTGTAATTAAGTGTTAAAACTTGTTATAAAACTACAATTAAATTCTAAAATTTTAAAAGACTACTATTAATGAAAGGATTCAATCTACAAATTTTAGAACTTAATTGCACTTTTCGAAAGTTTTACTACTCGATTACACTTTTGTGACAAATTAGAGGACTTAATTGCATTTTCTGAAAGTTTTATGTATAAATTACACTTTGTTAGTAAGTTTTAGAACTCTCAATACTCTTATCCCTTTAATAAATTACGAGTGAGGTCACCCATTAAAGAAAATCGATGAATAGATATACGAACCAAAGGCAAGGGCTCCTAATTAAAGATTTTGATATACCCACCTTTCAAGAAAGAACGGATGACTTTTAGTCAATTATTTCGGGTCTAATTATAGGCAACGTTTTGAAAACGGTACCAAAGATTGAATCGGAGTATGGGCCGATATGCGATTCTTCTAGTTCAACTGGTCCAACTATTTGTACCAATTGGTTTGAATATAATGAATGAAGCAAGAACAATAAACAATATTTGCAATAATGATTTTGAAAATGTTATGAGAGAACTCATGTAATATTTGCATGCTTCCTAGTATTTTAGGAGTTACGTGATGAGTAAAAATCAATTTTTCACCATCGACCGTGGTGACTCGCTAGATAGATTTCGGTGATCCTTTATGTAGGAGGGGAGAGGTTTGAAGCCCTTGCAACGCAAGGAGGCTGGTGGAGTTACTTAATGACTTAACCGGTGGCATGGGGTGGGAGTTGGTGGAGTTACTTGGTGACTTACCCGGTGGCATGGGGTGGTGGTTTCCCAATATTACCCTCAGTTCTTCCCGCCGACTGTTGGCTTTCGAGATTTCCTGGGTCACAAAAAAAAAAATCAATTTTTCCTATGACATGCTAATTTTCCAAGATCACCCTAATATTTTCAAGTCGCCGATTAGGCCTCCAACAAGCAAATATTAGACATGATGTCATGCAATGGAAAGAGATGGCACCTCGTTTTCTTTTTCAATTTTTTTTCCATTGTCCGCTCCATTGTGACTTCGACATAGTTGGATGAGCCAGTGACTGGGGGTGATCAGTTCCGGGTCCGCTTCGGTCTGATTTGATTTCCGGGCGGTCCTTTAGAACCGATCTTGTGACACTGCCACTTATACCTGAAGTCGTTGATGGTGTGGAGGGTTTGGGCGATGGAGACGTAGAAGACGAAGGGGGCAAGGGAGATCGAGGCCGGCGAGGAACCACTTGAGGCGGGACCACGGCTGGGAGAAGGCGTTGAAGAGGAGGGCGAGGTAGATGAAGAAGAGGAGGAAGAGGCAGCGGAGTTTATTTTTCTGCTAGTTGATGGTGCGTTTCTTCTCGAGGGCCTTCTCGAAGTCGAGCTGGGTTGTTGTGTTTAGGGCCGTCCCCTTCGCTTGCTGGTGGTGGCTACTCTCGTCCATTGCTACCGTCTCGCAATAGGGTGCGCGCAGAGAGAGAGAGAGAGAGAGAGAGAAAGAAGAAAGAGGGGGAGATTTCAAGGAGAGAGAGGGAGGGAGAGGGGAGAGAGGGTTGAGGATGGGGAATGAAAGAGGATACGGGGGAAGATTTTGAGGAGACAAGGGGGAGAGATTTCGGGGATGGGGAAGGAAGAGGAGGGGTGAATTTCGGGAGACGAAGGGGGAGAGATTTCGAGGGGAGGTGGAGAGATTTCGAGGGTGGGGAAGGAGACGGGTGCGCAGAGAGAGAAAGAGATGAGAAAGAGGGGTGAGGCGAAGTCATTGAAGGATGACTTTTTAGAGCAAAAGATTTTTTTTTTTTTTTGACAATTTTAGGCAATAGGATATACTCCTAGCTTTGCTTAGGTTAGCTTTAATTTTAAGAAATAAAAACAAATAAATAAAAAGTAATCGGTTCACTTCCTCTCTTGAAATCAAAACTCAGACCATTCGAACCCCAATTCCACTTTTAAAAATTAGGAATTGAACCAAACCGATTGATCCAATTTGGTCCAGGCAATTCCCGATTCGGGCAGTTCCGTTGCACACCCAATCAGGTGCCATGGTAGGTTGGGAAGTCATTTGAAATTCATGCATAACTGGTATTGCTGGGGTCGATTACAAGGACATGAGCGAGAGCTTGCCATTGTCATCACCTGGGCTATAATTGGGGTTGAGATCCGTCAAGATAAGGCTTTCAAGTGATCTCAAGGATAATCACCAGCACTGCTCATGTGATTGCTATGAGCGGGTTTGTGATTACAGCCATTCCTCTTCATTTATGATTTTTCTTTTGCTGAGTTATAAGAGAGGTAGTGAGGCCAAGCAAGACAAGACACCCTGTCTTGAGCGAAAAACATGTGAATATTGCGAAAGATGAGCTCTAAGTGCATTGTCGAAATTATCTAGCACGTTACCATCAAAACTTAGGTACTTGGCCAAAAAAGATCAGTTGTATGTTAGATTTAAGATGTCCATGGTGGAAATTTACATGAACTTATCTAGCACGTTATAATCAACACTTTGGTCTTTGGCCAAAACATATCGGTAGTATGTTGATTCAAGATGTTCATTGTGGAAATTTACATGATGCTACCTTTTAGGACCTACGTAATCATCTCCCTTATTGGCAACTTTTGCAAGATGCATGTCGAAAATGATCAAAGGGCTCGTTAGAATGGAGAGTATTAAACTATTTAAGAATGACACACCTTTTCATAGCCTAGATGAGAAGCTGGTAAAGTAAAATTTTCCCTGTTTCTTTCTCTGTGAAGTTTCCCCAATTCTGCTATGGACTTACTGAAGATTACTAGAATAAACGAGAAGCAAATTAACAAATATAAAAAGCCCATGTGCCACAGAACGCATGAGAAAAGGCATTTACCCTCCAAGTGCATGGTTCCCACTAGTATTTAAGTCGAAGCATTCAATGACTGATGGACTCTCCGGTATCAAGTTCTGCAGTATGTCAATAGACAATATGATGACAGCTTCAAGGAAACAGAAAAGACCCCCCAGACTCACTTACTCTGGATATTCTCAGGATAGGATCTTAAGAAAAGGTAACACCAGATTATTTGATATAAAGCAATGAAAAGATATGGCAAGGAACAGTATCAAACAGGACATTTGATGAGAAATTTTGGACAGCTTACACTTTTAGAAATCAGATCTTTGTTTTCCAAACTGGGAACAGTGAAATATTATTTCAATAGCAATCCTAGAAACAACAGATTCCTCAGCATAGATAGTCGGTGAGTAACCAGGTTTCTCAAGCCTAGTTGTACATTTTTGTTAAGAAGTGGCAGGGTCAAACTCTGACTTTTCTTTGGGGCCATCTGCAGAAAATAGAAAGGAAAAGATGCTTTCGACAAGATCTTAATGGATTACCCTTGTACTTCACTGAACCCAAGTGCATGGAAAATGACATGTTTGTCATGTGATCCAAGAGTAAATGATATTTCACTGTGCAATCTTGTATTGATGATGTTAAATTGTGGACATTTGACTAGTATAGAGATATGCAGTACTCTTAGTGTGAACATGTCATAGAAATGAATATGTTGCTTTATGTTTGTGAATTATTCGATATATTTTATGGACTCATTTGAAACAATTGAGTAGTCAGATTACTAAGAACTCTTATGATTCTGGACTCAAATGATATGTTTTCACAGCTAGTAGAGAATATTACTTCCTAATCCAATTAAAAAACAATTGAATAGTCCATATTGGCACATATGGAAAGAGCTATGACGATGAAGCGCCAAAGAAGTTATAAGTACAACTAAAACTACAACAAGAGGAAAAAAGCATAATTCAAACATTATCTGATAATAGCAATTAGCAAGTGAACCTTCTTCGTACCAGCCCTCCGATGAACATATGAAATTGCAGCGATCCTTAGATCATATGCTTTTGCAGTGGAAGCATCTAAAGTAGGTGATTGGCGAAGCAATTAGATTACCTTCAATCAACTAGCTCATTTTCCTGACATGTCACCACTATTTCTAGGGAAGATACCGGATTCTACCCATAAGCTATTGTATTTTGGACATCTCTCTTCCTGATATATCGCTCAACATCCAGGGGGAGTATCAAGTAAAATGCGAATACTATCGTGATCTCTGAATCTTGGAAAGCTGGGGCAAGTGGTTTTGAAAGAAATCCATAGAAAACTGGATCCTAGGCCTTTTTCTCTCTCTTTGATGGTCTGACGATATTCTAGCTCTGACTCATTGCAATTTAGAGTGACTCTCACATCAACAGGGGTGATGCTACCATTCTGGTAAAAACACGGATATTAGGGCATCAAATTTGTACAAAATGTTTTCTTAATTTCCACCAAGTTAGATCAGCAAGAATTAAGATTCAAAAAGCAAGAATTCACTTCTCAGTGAGGTCTACACTTCTTGTCCAAGATAGTCAAACTTAGAAACAAAAGAAAAGAATGACTAACAACTTTTATAGTTAGCGTCATATTTTCCACAAGAATACAATAACCAAATCCTATTGTTGACACCTAAATTTTGGACAACCCATTCAGTCATTTATTGCATAAAAATTGGGGATTAATTTTTAACCCTAAAAAAATATTATAATTCAATCACGTAGCATATAATTTTTAGGTGCATTTATATTTTTAATTTACATGTTTTGCATTTTTTTATTTTTTAGGACTGGTGGTGGATGAGCTCAAATTTTATGTTTTTAAGCTCTAGTTTGGTAGGCCGGGCTAGGCCCATGAAAGGATAAAATTAACCCAAGCCTGTCGTTATTTTTAATTGATTATCTTGCGAAAAATTAAGATTTGATACGATATTATGGTTTTTGAAAATTAAAAAAATCGCATTGTAATCTTATTTTTTATCAATAGATGATGAAATCGGGGGAGAATATTTTTGAGATAAGGATTTTGGGTGATCGGGAGGTTATAGATTATCTTCGTGTATATTGAAAAAACGAGATAAAATATTCTACGAAGATTACCTATTTTCACCTATAAAAAGCAATCGGGTATGTGGAGATGTGGGGCTTCTTTTGAAAAAATTCAGGAAAAAAGGTCAAGAGAAAAAGTGTTTTGCTTCTGCAGTGAAAAGAGAGAAAGGGTACGAAGGAAGAGAAAAAGTGACGTGAGAGAGAGAGGAAGATAGGAGAGAGAGAAAGAAAAGGGAAAAGCAAAGACAAGACCCCTACTGTTCATCTTCTCCAGGGGTTCTTTACTGTTGAACTTCCGCCGGTTCCTGTTGCGTCCCAGCCCGTGCGATCCGACACCATCCTTAGTCATCACCAACCACCGCACCTTCGCCACCCGAACCCACCTTGCCGCGCCGAGCCCTGCCCCTGCTCCGCTCGCGAATCGCCTCATCGCGCACGCCGACGCCGCCTGGAGCTCAAAACCAGTCCCGTTCGCTGCAACCGCCGCGCCGCTCCAAGTCTCCGACGCCTGGATCTTCCTCCGCACGAGCCCTGACGACCCCCGCCGTTCATCTTGCCGAGCCTCGCCGCGCCTCTTTCGCGAACAACCTGCTGCACCGGCGCCGCGACGCCAGCCTCCAACGCACCACCGCCCCACTCCGCCGCGCCAGCCCCACCAACGACTCGCGATGCCCAAGCTTGCCATGCCCACACCGCCGAGTCGATTCGCCGGTTCCCCTTTGGAGATCCACGAGCGGTGCCTGGAAAAGAAGAAGAAACAGAAAAAAAAAAAAAAAAGCAAAAAGGAAAAGATAACCTGATTAGGTAGTTTTTTCTTTTTTCATTTATTTTACTTTATTTTGTTTATATTCTTTAGTTTAGTTATTTAATTGGATCCCAATGTTTGCTTTATGAATCTTGTAGGCATTATCCGCAAGAGTTATCCCTAAACTTATTGTAATTATTAATTTGACCCGTAAGATGTCGGGTTATTTTTTTAATTACATTAATTTTTGGGGTTTGTTGATAGTTTTTAAGTACTGAATCAATATAATTATTAATTTGATCCGTAAGAATTCGGATCAGATTTTTAGTTATTTTGAACTCTTTGTTGTGATAATTAGGGTTAGGATAATCGTTAATTTGACCCGTGAGACAACGGGTTATTTTTTCGATTATTTTGATCCTTTATTTGATTGAATATCTTGATTGTTTAGATTTAATGTTTAGTTGAAAAGCCAGTAAAAAATCTAAAAAATATTTGAGTTAGGATTTAGTTTGTTTTGGAATATTTTTTGTTATATAGCATATCTAGGATAGGGATTTCAGCTCGGAAAATATAAAAAACCAAAAAAACTAAAAAATGCATTCATTTAGGATTTTTAGTTTCTGTTTAATTTAAGTTGCATTTTTAAATACATAGAAATTTTAATTTCGAAATTAATAAAAAGAACACAAAAAAATCATCATACATATATCATGTTATATTAGGACATTTTTGCACGTCATTGCATATTAGATAAATTGCATGTTAGATTAAGATAACATCTTAGTTTAAATTAAGATTTAATGTGACTTGATCCTTAGTTAAATTAGATAGAATTTTAATCTAGCTAAATCATTTTTGCATAGAAATATCAAATGCATGTCATTTAGTTTTTATTAGGTTCATTTAATTAGAACTTCCTCATTATTAGACTAAGTCATTTAATAAATGTCGCGTGACGTATAACCCGCATACTAAATTGTATGTTGCGTGTCATTTTAGTTTAAATAATTTTGTATGTCATTGCATCGCATTGCATGTCATTAGAATTAGGTCATTTAGATTGCATTTAATTATTGCATTTCTTCATGTCATATAGTTTAGGTCATGCTGCCATGTCATATTAGATTATTAGCATGCATTGCGTTAATTTCATTAAGAAAAGCGAAAACAAAAATTGGATAATTGTGTGTTAATTAGAAACCATATCTAGGGTTGTCGATATGGATTTTAATTTAATACCGCAGATGCTTGTTTTCATTACTTTGAGATAAGTCTTGAATTATTTAATTGCTTTCCTGAATATTAAATTGGTGGTATGCGCACACGTATGATCACCTCACATGTTAGGAAGTTAAATTAAAATCAATTGAATTGCCAAACATTTTTTTAAAATGAAATAAAAAGGTACCGAAAGGGCACTAGGATAATCTGGTGTAACCAAGTCCCCGAACTCATGAATCTCTGGTTCGTAGGAGTAAAGTAAATCTCCCATTACTTTACTTGGGTTTCTAATCGACCCACCAAAAATAGATTAGTGGCGACTCCTGATTGAAAATCATTTGCATGTTAAGAATTCAGACCTAAGTCGCGATTTGGTATGGGCTTGGGAGAGTCCGAGCTAAGCTTAAAGACTTAGCAATCCATTAACCTAGTTTTAGGTGGTGAACCTAAAAAAAAGTTAGGTCGCGACAGCTTGGCGACTCCGCTGGGGACTTGTGTTAAAACACTTAGTGGACTTAGGCCAATTTTTCTTTTAAAAAAAAATGTTTTTGTTTGGCAGCGAGGATCCCAGGTATGTCCCTAACATTCCTAAGGTGTTAAATGTTTTTGCAGATAGGAGGTATAAGGGGAGTAGTCTTTGCTAACCCCTGTCTTGCAGGTTGGAGTAGGGATGAATGTTTGAATTAAAACTATAGAAGTGTTGCTTGCATTTAAACTGTTGTGCATGCTTTATTGCTTTAGCACCACACTATTTGCACACACAACCTGCGGTCGAACCTGGGCTGCGATAGGATTTCTAGGATGGTGTTGAGAATGATACTTCCTCCAAAGCGAGACTGCTATGTAGAGGTTGACATTCTCTTCCCCGAAATTTCTTTCATGGTGTCAAATGTATTTGTCCATATCCGCGAGACTGCGTGATTATTGGGTATTCCATTCGACCGAGCCGGGGTTAGGAGGACCTGACACGTTAATGCGAGACTGCAACGGTCAGATCATCCTCTTAGCTCCACCTTGTTAAGCCGTCTAGGTAGAAATCGAGCCTCACATTTCATGCGCATGTCTATGTGATTGTTGTTCATTTCCAGTGAAAGTAAGTTGTTCAATTTTTTCGCAATTTATTTACTTTATTGTAATTTTGTTGGTCCATGACAATTAGGTTTCATCGTCGGTCTTGTTTTATATGCAATGGGGAAAACCGATGCACAATTCATTTCCACTCCCAAAAAAGAGCTCAAGAGGTGGTTGGATCAGTTGGATCAAGATGGTCAGAGATATGTGAAAGCCAGGGATAGCCCGACTTCTTCCACTTGTTAGAGATCAACGTCCACTCGGTGTGATTCGGGCACTCCCTCATTTCTGTGTCCACAAACTTCCACCTTCATATTTGGTAAGTTTGAATTGACTCCAACACTTGAAGAATATAGTGTTGCCATCGGAATGCCCCTGGAAAGGGAACTTGTTAGACCACCTATCGGTATAGATTCTATTTCTGAATTATCACAGTTTTTACAAATCGAAGCCGAAGGAGTAAGGAAAGTTGTCAAAGCCAATTGCTTTGCATGTCCATTTTCATTCTTAGAACAGTGTTTTGCAAACCAATCAATGATTTCAAAAGCTAGGATTTTTATGTTAGCATTTTTGGGCTAATCATTTTCCTTATCGAAAAAATGCCATTAATCCTTCAATTTCATGGGTGGTTAATCGTGTTTGCGACGGGTTGAATTATGTCAATATGGTTTTAGCCGAAACATTTTTATCATTAACCCGTTTCAAACAAAATGAGGAAAAGACCATGCGTGCCCTCCTCGAACTTTTGCAAATATGGTTTTTCTCCCACATAAGAGGATTTGGGCACCTTATGAAGCAATTTAAGATTGATGATTTTAGGCACCCCATACAAAAGTTTGCGGTCTTAAAACAATTTTCCCCAAATAAACAGTATGCCCGTTGGATTAATTTTTGAAAAATCCTGATCCTAAGGCATTCTTATGGCATACTAAATGGCTCCACATTGAGGAGGCTCGTTTGTCTCACAAACATGATGGACCAATCCCGCTACTGGGCCTTTCCGGTGCTACTTCCTATTATCCACATAGAGTGGCCCGTCAGTACAAAGCTCTTCAAGAAATTCCCCCACCTCTCAAGACAGATTTGTTCCAAGTTCGTTTCGTTCGAAAGGATTACGACTACTTCAACGAGATCCAGATGATCATTACTACGTGGAGCGAATGTCATCCAGAAAAGATTTTGGTGCCCATGAGACTGAAGGGTGAGGAGGAGATTCACCATGCATCGGCGTTCTACATCCAACAATACCAGATTCCTGCTGCTTTGCGTCCAGTAGTCCCTGATGTAACTGAGAAGCCAACCCAACGAGCACAAATTGAGCATCTTAAGAGGAAAGTGGAAATGTTGGAAGCTGAAAATAAAAAGCTTCGCAAGGCGTTGGGTTCCCGAAAGCATATAAAATGATATATTTTGTTTTCTTAGTTCAATGTCTAGGGACTTTTATTTCAATTCAGTATTTTTAGTTTTTAGATTCAATGTTTAGGGATTTCGAATTTCAATTCTTAGTTCGTTGTTAGGAAACTTGGTTAAAATTTCAAATAAAATCAGGCGATTAGACCATTGTCATGGGCCATTTTTCTTATATTGTCATTGGTTCTTACATTACTTTTATCTGATTAGGTCATAACGGATCCACCGCGATCACCTATTATTACACGATCAAGGGCTAAAATGGCTGACCAAAATGAAATGCGTGATCGTATGTCAGCTGTGGAGACTCAACTCCAACAAGTACTCGCCTCTTTACAACTTGTGACGGATCAACTCCAATTCCTCCAAGCGAATCCAACAACCGCACCTGCTCTTCCTGAAGTAGTTATCCCGAAGCAAGCAAACAAGGTTCAAGCGATTGACGACGACATGCCTGGGCTGGAAGATGACCCAGTTATTGTTAGAAAGGCCAAACTTGATGGCGTTCCCAAGACGGATCGGGATGAGCGTGTTGCGAAGTTGGAAGAGAAAATGAGACAGCTGCGGGAATCACAAAGGTCCCTCCCGTTTGACCTCTCGGTCTATGAGAAGGTCAAAATGCCAAACAAGTTCAAAATGCCAGAGTTTGAGAAGTATGATGGCACATCCTGCCCAAAATCTCATCTGCAGATGTACCACGTGCGCATGGCCTAGCATGTCAAAAATGAGCCCCTCATGATCCAATCATTCCATGCGAGTTTGACTGGACCCGCACTAAACTGGTACGTGATGAAGAATGTGAACCTGCTCGACACCTGGAACGAAGTGGCTGATGCATTCCTCAAACAGTACAAGTTCAACATGGACTTCGCACCTTCCCGAGAAAGCCTTGGAGCGAATGGAAAAGAAAAGGAGCGAATCATTTAAAGAATATTCTGTAAGATGGAGAAACCTGGCAGCTCAAATCACTCATGAGCCTACCAATAAGGAGCTGATGAAGTTGTTTATGAAGACCCTCCCATCGAGTTTCGTAATCGAATGGCCAGTACGTATGTTGAAAGCTTCAATCAGCTTATTCCTGTGGGAGAACAAATTGAGATGGGGATAAGGGAAGGATGGTTTACTGAGCCATATAGTAGAAGATTCACTGCCAAGAAGGAGAAGGAAACGACAGTGGATGTGAATGTGGCTTATAGCCAAGAAAATGTCAAACGTGCCCCGGCCATCCAAATGAATCCAAGACAACCACAAACCACTAGCCGCCAATCATTTGCCCAAGCAAATAATAGGAGGCAATTTTCTCCTCTCCCTGGGTCTCCATCCCAAGTGCTGACAATCCTCCGAAAGAAAGGTTTGCTTACTAATGAACCAAAGCGTCCCAATCGCGAAAGCATTCGCGGTTATGACCCGGCAAAGAAGTGTGACTACCATAACGGTGAGTTGGGGCATTCAACTGATGAATGTTTCACCCTCAAGCACAAGATCCAAAATCTCTTGGACACAAAGGCCTTCTCATTTCAAACTGCTTGGCCAAATGTCCAAAAGAATCCGCTACTAGAGCATGAGGGTACAGTGAATGCTATCCTAGAACCTGAAGTTAGACGGATCAAGAACTCGAAGGTGAAAGTGGCAGATGCCTACAATGGACTGGTGAGAGCTGGTTATTATCCAAATCAAGAGGATGTTCCCCTATCACTGATGAAGGAAAGAATCGCCAAAATGGTGGATGACGACATCATTGTGTATGCTGACCATAACGTGTAGTCTCCACTATTTCCCACATCATCATCGATTGGGAGGAGGAGCAGGCTGCTCTCGATGATGGTAAGGAGGAAGTAGATCCGTCACTTGCGAGATATGCCCCCGCTAGAAGATGCAATTGATGAAGAGATTGTGATTGAGATGCCTCAACCATATGAGTATGTCAACAATAAGGCAGTGCCTTGGTCTTATGACTTAGATGTTGACCTCGTTACAAGGTCTGGTCGAACTTATGCTCAAAATAATGATCAACCTGCAAAGCCCGTCATTGACGAAGAGGCTAAGGAATTTCTGGCTGTGATTAAAGCGAGTAAGTATAATATTGTTGATCAATTGCGAAAAATGCCTGCCCAGATCTCTTTGCTTGAGCTCATCCAAACCTCCCCTGTGCATCAAAAGTCGTTGATGAAGGTGCTAAGCGAAATTCGTGTACCCGAAACAGTTGAAGCAGATAAGCTGGAGGATTTTGTGGGATCAGTCCTTCTCAAGGACATGATTGCTTTTTCTGATGAGGAATTCCCCCTTGAGGGTAGGGGGCATAATAAAGCACTATACATATCGGTCAAGCATAAGGCTTCTCATGTGTCCCGAGTGCTCATTGATAATGGGTCTGCCTTAAACATATGTCCATTGGCCACTCTTCACCGCCTCAAGGTAGACCCGTCAAGGATACATGCTTTGTGAAGACTTCGGTGAGAGCTTTTGATGGAACAAAAAAGGAGGTAATCGGGAAATCCATCTTGACGTGCAAATAGGGCCGGTCGTCTTCAACATTCCCTTCCGTGCTGGATATCCCTACCGCATTCAATTTTCTGCTAGGTCGTCCATGGATACACACTGCTGGAGCAGTCCCTTCAAGTCTACATCAAGCTGTGAAATTTGTGATCGAAAGGAAGTTGGTCACTGTGTATGGTGAGCAAGACCACCAGATTTATCACGAGACGGCTATCCCCTATGTAGAGCCGGATTCTGAGTTTGAATCAAGCTACCACTCATTTGAATTAGTATCTACCATACATTCTTCTCGAGGTTCATCGCCGCCCACCCCTGAAGTTTCAGATGCCTCCCTTATGGTGGGAAGAGTAATGGTTAGGAATGGTTTTGTCCCTGGCAATGGTTTGGGAAGAAATGGTCAAGGTATTCGAAGCCCCATTGAAGCCCCTCAGAGGTCCCGATCTGCTGGGTTAGGGTACCATGGAAGAGGTGGAGGAAGTTCTAGAAGGCAAAGACAGGGAAGGCATAACTCGTCACCTGAGCAAGGGCGAGGGAGGCAAAATTTACCACCTCCAAACATTCATGAGACGTTCCCTGGTCCTCCAATTATGATGCAAGATGAAGCTGAAGTGATGGATACTCTCGGACAACCAAGTGGGAAGTTCGACTATATGGTGAAGTACTAAGCTCCTCCCGGCTTTTACTTTGATGCCCACAATATAGTTCCAAGTGGATGGGATGGCATGGATGATCCGACGCCTTCAAAGACGGAAAACTCGGACGACACCCTGGAAGGAATTTCAAGTTTGTTCGATGACCTTTCCATTGGAGCCATTGATGGAGAACCTCTGGAGGAAACGGGCCATCGCCCACAAGAGTAACCCGTTTATCACTTTTGCACATTCCCCTGCGCGGGAATTTTTGTTGCTTTCTAGGGATTTTATTGCTTTTTAGGAGTTATTATCGCTATCTAGCGATTGTTTTTCATTTTCTTCTTAGGACTTGAATTGCATTTTCCATTCAATAAATTGTAATTGATTGATGAATTTCAATGAAATTGCAAGTTTTATTTTGAAGGCATGATGAGGTACACCAAACCAGCCCGGTGATGATATCCAACCGATAAAACAAAAGAAAATCCAAGGAGAACTCGAGGCCTGGGCTTCATCATGCTTCCACGTGTCAAAATGTTTCAAAAATGCTTTTGCAAAGAATTTCAAAAAAATTCACAAAAAATATGATTTACCCTGTTTGTCTTTTTGATCATTCTATTTCTTGTTTCAGGGACAATCATATAGCATGCGAAAGTGTGAAAACGGTCCAATCCAATGCAACAAGTGTTGATAATGATAATCCAGAAGATTCAACCCAGGATTCCATTGAAGATTCCATTGAGGTGCAGCAAAGCTGGGAACAACATGAAAAAGCCAAGACTCTCACGTCCGAGCAGACCGTCACTATTAATTTAAGTGACATTGAAGAAGCCAAGGAGGTGAAAATAGGGGCGAATCTCCCCAAAGACGAGGCTGAGCGCCTAATTTAGTTACTGAAGGAATATCAAGACATCTTCGCATGGACCTACTCCGACATGCAGGGTTAGACCAATCAATCGTGGAGCATTGTTTGCCTACTAACCCGGACGTGCCTCCTAAGAAGCAAAGGTTGCGAAGAACTAAGCCCGAACTATCGAAGAAGATAGAGGAAGAGGTGATGAAGCTTCTAAAAGTCGGATTTATTGAGGTCTCGCAATACCCTGAATGGGTAGCAAACATCGTGCCGGTGATGAAGAAGGATGGTCGAGTTCGAGTTTGTGTCGATTATCGGGATTTGAACAAGGCTAGCCCAAAAGATGACTTCCCGCTACCTCACATAGACGTCCTTGTTGATAGTACTGCCGGATTTGAACTATTCTCATTTATGGATGGTTTTTCTGGATACAATCAAATAAGGATGAGGAAGGAAGACAAAGAGAAAACTGCATTTATCACTCCGTGGGGAACCTTTCACTATAAGGTCATGCCCTTTGGACTCAAGAATGTAGGGGCAACTTACCAGCGAGCTATGGTAGCACTATTTCATGACATGATGCATCAAGAGATCGAGGTCTATGTTGATGATATGATCGCTAAGACTCGACCTGGGAAAAGCCACGTCGAAACCTTGAAGAAATTGTTTGATCGACTCCGTGAGTTCAAGCTTCGTCTAAACCCCACTAAATGCGTGTTTGGAGCAACATCTAGTAAATTACTTGGGTTCATTGTGAGCAGTAAAGGGATTGAAATCGACCCGGCTAAAGCTAAAGCCATATGTGAGTTGCAACCTCCATCAAAAGTGAAAGAAGTCCGGAGTCTTTTGGGGAGGTTGAATTACATTGCTCGATTCATTTCCCAACTTTCTGAAACCGCTAAGCCATTCTTCAAGCTCTTAAAGAAGAATGCACGAGTCAACTAGGATGATGAGTGTCGAAAAGCATTCGACAAGTTGAAACAGTACTTGATGAATCCACCAGTTCTTGTCCTGCCATCGCCAGGGTGTCCTTTGATTCTTTACCTCACCATTCATGGAGAGTCATTGGGTGCGATGTTGGCTCAGGAAAATCCCGTCGATAAAAAAGAACGAGCCGTTTATTACTTAAGTAAAAAATTCACTATGTCAGAGCTAAAATATTCTAATGTGGAAAAGACTTGTGCTGCATTAGTGTGGGTATTGCATAGATTGAGACAGTACACACTGCATTACCAGACATTTCTCGTAACTGAGAACGATCCTATCAAGTATTTACTTGATCGACCCACTTTGGTGGGTAAGTTGGCCAAATGGCAAATTTTAATTTCCGAATTTGATGTGCAATTCATGCCACAAAAGTCGGTTAAGGGTCGAGTAATTGCTGATCTATTGGCTGAAAATCCAGAAGCCTCAAATAATGACAATCGTTCTTTGGATGACTGTATCTTGAGTGTAGATGAAGATTCATGGACAATGTTCTTTGATGGGGCTGTGAACTTGTCTGGTTCTGGTACCGGGGCAGTTTTGATATCCCCAGACAGACAGCATCACCCAGTCGCTACGAAATTGATATTCCCATGCACTAACAATATAGCCGAGTATGAAGCTTGCATCCTTGGGCTTCAAGCTACAATTGAGATGGGTGTAGCCAAATTAAAAGTGTTCGAGGATTCCGCGCGATCATACTACAGACCATAGGTGAATGGAAGACTAAGGATGCTAAGTTGCTCCCATATCATGAGTACTTAGAAGATTTGATCAAGAAATTCGATGAAGTCTCATTCAAATATTTATCAAGGTCTCACAATCAATTTGCAGATGCACTCGCAACTTTATCATCTATGTTGCAGGTCACTGACGGATTAGAAGTTGAACCATTGAAGATAGAGATTCTTCCAAGGCCGGCTTATTGTATGGTAGTGACGAAGAGTCGACGGAAAACCATGGTATTACGATATCATGAAATACATCCAAAAACAAGGATTCCCGAGGAAAGTACTCCAACCGATAGGAAGTACATCATGAAGATGGCCTCAAAGTTCTTCGTTAGTGGTGAGAATTTATACAAGAGATCCTATGATTCAATTTTGTTACGATGTGTGGATGCAGGCTGAAGCCACTCAAATTATGCAAGAAGTTCATGGAGTGTGTGGCCCTCATATGAATAGGCACATGTTGGCTAAAAAGATTATGAGATTAGGCTATTATTGGCTCACGCTAGAAGGTGACTGTATTCGGCATGTTCGAAGTTATCACCGTTGCCAGGTTCATGGTGACAAAATAAATGTTCCTCCAACAGAGCTGCACCAATTTTCTAAGCCATGGCCCTTCTCAATGTGGGGGATTGATGTGATCGGCTCAATAAATCCTAAGGCTTCAAATGGACATCGTTTCATTTTGGTGGCGATAGATTATTTTTCCAAATGGATTGAAGCTATGTCATTTGCAAGTGTCACTTTTTCGCAATGTCGTGAAGTTCATCAAACGTGACATAATTGCTCGCTATGGTGTCCCTAAAATGATTATCACCGACAACGGGACAAATTTGAACAACAAGCTCATTGATGAGTTGTTCAGCGAGCTCAAGATCAAGCATTTGAATTCATCCCCTTATCGCCCTCAAATGAATGGGGCTGTTGAAGCGGCCAATAAGAATATTAAGAAGATCTTGGCTAAGACAGCCGAGAATTATCGAGACTGGCATGACAGACTACCCTTCGCACTGATGGCGTATCGGACGTCGATTCGTACTTCTACCGGGGCAACTCCTTTTGCTCTGGTATACGGCATGGAGGCAGTTTTGCCTGTGGAAGTAGAGATTCCTTCCCTGAGAGTATTATCACAAGTGGAGTTATCGAGAGCGTAATGGTCGCAACAAAGACTTGAACAGTTAAACTTGATCGATGAGAAAAGACTGAAGGCCCTCTCGCCATGGCCAAGCATATCAACGAGAGTAGCCAGATCTTTCAACCGAAAGGTGCAGCCGAGACGTTTTGAGGTAAATGATCTTGTTCTAAGGAAGCTGTTGCCAATTTTTCCAGATCCTGGGGGGAAGTTTGCTCCAAACTACAGTGGCCCATATGTGGTAAAGAAGGTACTTCATGGCGGTGCTTTGATCTTGGCAGAGATGGATGGTCGTGTGTTTTCCACTCCAATTAATTCAGATGCTGTCAAGAAATATTACCCATGATAGAATTTGCCATGTCATGTGTTGAATTGCAAACATTTTATGATGAATAAATTGCCTCAGTGAATTGAATTGTTCAAATTTGTCGCAAATATTGCATTTTTCTTCCTTGATGAATTATGTGAGATAGATTGAATGTGTCAAATGGGATACTTTGGAATGATGAAAGGCAAACCCCGTTCCATACATTGTTTCATACACCAACCCCCAGTGAGTTGTGTGAAAAATTCCATGCCTACGAGGAAAAGGATGATCTCGCAAAGGGTACGTCAACCAAGGTGACGAGAGGCAGTTTCTTCTGCTATCCAAATCACTACAAATATATCCATTGTTCAGCCCTTTGAGCCCACACACACGAAGAGATTTTTAAATTATCCCTGTCAAGAATCGTCTCATACCGGGACAAGATTTGAAATGAATGATAGAAATTTTCTTACTCGTACTTGCATTAATCTTCGAGTATTGCTTTTACAATGTGACTTGTACGATAATTTAAAGTGCCTTAGGACGACGAAGAGCAGTTCTTTCTCTATCCTATACACTTTATCCATTGCATAGCCCCATTGAGCCTATGAATTCATTTCACATTAGACCCAGTTGGTGATCATCCCCCACACTGGGGCAAGGCAAGAAAAAACCAAATCACTCAAGTAGCATGATTTACAATGCTGATATAAGTGGAGACTTTGTCGAAAAAAAAAAGTGCAAAAGGGGGGCATGAAAAAGCAGTGTGCCTGGTAAAAGCAAGGGCAATGCCCAAAGAAAAATCAAACACTTGATGAAGTGAGTTGTATCTCCAACAAGGTGGTACCAAAAATACTCAAATGTTGTGATCAGCGGAGTTATGATGTGAAGAAAATCTTCGATGATGGGGAGGAAAATTGTTGCAAATGTCAAGATGATCACCAATTTTGACCCCATAAACACTTTTTGAGCCAAATGATTATTTCATTTCTCAACCCATGAACCCAACCTACGTTACGTCCCTTACAAAGTCTCTTCAGATTAGGGCACTTGAATTAACGTAAAAGTTCATACGTTTGGAAGCATCGCTTAAAGAAGTGCGAGTAAGATATTTTCTACTTCATTTCTCATGTTTCTTGGTTTGAAACCCCATGATGATTATGAAATATCATTCATTTCTAATAGCCTTGACTCAAAGAGTCCCTTTTGTTAAGCCATTGACCAAGCCCACATTACGGTCCCTCTTAAAAACCTCTCAAATTGGTGAGATCGTATCACTTGCGAGATTGCTTAGACCCTTGTTTGGCATGACAATGGTGAGATAAAGTGATTGACAAAATCCTGCATCAAAGGTCAGGATAAAATGGCCATTTTAATGAGGATGAGAGAAAAGTCCTTTCAAACCAAATGATCCCTCATTTGACACATTCATGACACTCATGTGTTCATAATGGAAATTAGGTGATGCTAGATTATTGGAAATCATCACGAACCTCTATTAAATTGACGCATGTTTATGATTACCAATGCATGTTGCCTCTCCTACGACCATGTTTTGTAGGAGACGTATCCCTGAAGATCGGAGACGTTACCAGGTAAGTATATCTCTATCCATACCTTGAATACTTGTCATTGCACAGATATTCTCTTTTAAGCATACTGACACTCAATTGAGTTGTCCCCAAAAGATTTCTCCCCAGATTCAATCTGATTAAGGCGACCGAAAAATGGTTCGGGTCCTGGTCGAATGATTTCTGTCACAAGGCTAGGCGACCGTAGAATGGTTCGGGTCCTAGCCAATCAAAACCTCGCTAGGCGACCGTAGAATGGTACGGGTCCTAGATAACATTTATTGCTCTAACAGGCGACCGTAGAATGGTACGGGTCCTAGAAAAGCAATTTCCCCATTCAGGTCGAAAAGCAATTTCCCCATTCGAATGGTACGGGTCCTGAAAAAATCAATTTTCCGTCAAGGCGACCGTAGAATGGTACGGGTCCTCGACAACACCTATTCCCTAGGCGACCGTAGAATGGTACGGGTCCTAGAAAATCCCCGTTTAGGCGACCGTAGAATGGTATGGGTCCTAGACAAAACCTATTTCCCTATTCAGGCGACCGTAGAATGGTACGAGTCTGGAAGGTAAATCCCGTTTAGGCGACTGTAGAATGGTACGGGTCCTAGACACAACCAAACACTGTCATACTAGGCGACCGTAGAATGGTACGGGTCCTAGGAAAGCAGTCTTTTTGTAAAGCCATGTTACTATTCTGGGCGACCGTAGAATGGTACGAGTCCTGGACATGTAACACCAACTATCTTGAATTACTCTACCCTCCTTGAAGGTAAGTCACTTTACCCTCCTTGAAGGTAAGTCATTCCAGGTAAGTCTTTTATCATCTGCATTAGCATTTCCATGCATCATATAAATTGCATTAAAAAACGGAATTCATTTTCCGACAAAAAATCATTCAGTGCATTTGCATGGTCAAAATTTAGATCTCAATTTGTCTTTGAAGGCAACCTCTTTGAGCTTACCTTCAAAAAGGGGCAGCTGTTGACACCTAAATTTTGGACAACCCATTCAGTCATTTATTGCATAAAAATTGGGGATTAATTTTTAACCCCTAAAAAAATATTATAATTCAATCGCGTAGCATATAATTTTTTAGGTGCATTTATTTTTAATTTACATGTTTTGCATTTTTTATTTTTTAGGACCGGTGGTGGATGAGCTCAAATTTTATGTTTTTAAGCTCTAGTTTGGTAGGTCGGGCTAGGCCCATGAAAGGATAAAATTAACCCAAGCCCGTCGTTATTTTTAATTGATTATCTTGCGAAAAATTAAGATTTGATGCGATATTATGGTTTTTGAAAATTAAAAAAAAAATCGCATTGTAATCTTATTTTTATCAATAGATGATGAAATCGGGGAGAATATTTTTGAGATAAGGATTTTGGGTGATCGGGAGGTTATAGATTATCTTCGTGTATATTGAAAAAACGAGATAAAATATTCTACGAAGATTACCTATTTTCACCTATAAAAAGCAATCGGGTATGTGGAGATGTGGGGCTTCTTTTGAAAAAATTCAGGAAAAAAGGTCAAGAGAAAAAGTGTTTTGCTTCTGCAGTGAAAAGAGAGAAAGGGTACGAAGGAAGAGAAAAAGTGACGTGAGAGAGAGAGGAAGATAGGAGAGAGAGAGAAGAAAAGGGAAAAGCAAAGACAAGACCCATACTTGTTCATCTTCTCCGGGGTTCTTTCTTGTTGAACTTCCGCCGGTTCTGTTGCGTCCCGGCCCGTGCGATCCGACACCATCCTTAGTCGTCACCAACCACCGCACCTTCACCGCCCGAACCCACCTTGCCGCGCCGAGCCCCGCCCCGCTCCGCTCGCGAATCGCCTCATCGCGCACGCCGACGCCGCCCGGAGCTCAAAACCAGTCCCGTTCGGCGCAACCGCCGCGCCGCTCCAAGTCTCCGACGCCTAGATCTTCCTCCGCACGAGCCCCGACGACCCCCGCCGTTCATCTCGCCGAGCCTCGCCGCGCCTCTTTCGCGAACAACCTGCTGCACCGGCGCCGCGACGCCAGCCTCCAACGCACCACCGCCCCACTCCGCCGCGCCGGCCCCACCAACGACTCGCGATGCCCAAGCTTGCCGTGCCCACACCGCCGAGTCGATTCGCCGGTTCCCCTTTTGGAGATCCACGAGCGGTGCCTGGAAACGAAGAAGAAACAGAAAAAAAAAAAAAAAAAAAAAAAAAAAAGGAAAAGAAAACCTAATTAGGTAGTTTTTCTTTTTTCATTTATTTTACTTTATTTTGTTTATATTCTTTAGTTTAGTTATTTAATTGGATCCCAATGTTTGCTTTATGAATCTTGTAGGCATTATCCGCAAGAGTTATCCCTAAACTTATTGTAATTATTAATTTGACCCGTAAGATGTCGGGTTATTTTTTTAATTACATTAATTTTTGGGGCTTGTTGATAGTTTTTAAGTACTTGAATCAATATAATTATTAATTTGATCCGTAAGAATTCGGATCAGATTTTTAGTTATTTTGAACTCTTTGTTGTGATAATTAGGGTTAGGATAATCGTTAATTTGACTTGTGAGACAACAGGTTATTTTTTCGATTATTTTGATCCTTTATTTGATTGAATATCTTGATTGTTTAGATTTAATGTTTAGTTGAAAAGCCACTAAAAAATCTAAAAAATATTTGAGTTAGGATTTAGTTTGTTTTGGAATATTTTTTGTTATCTGGCATATCTAGGATAGGGATTTCAGTTCGGAAAATATAAAAAACCAAAAAAACTAAAAAATGCATTCATTTAGGATTTTTAGTTTCTGTTTAATTTAAGTTGCATTTTTAAATACATAGAAATTTTAATTTCGAAATTAATAAAAAGAACACAAAAAAAAAAAAAAAAAAAAATCATCATACATATATCATGTTATATTAGGACATTTTTTGCACGTCATTGCATATTAGATAAATTGCATGTTAGATTAAGATGACATCTTAGTTTAAATTAGGATTTAATGTGACTTGATCCTTAGTTAAATTAGATAGAATTTTAATCTAGCTAAATCATTTTTGTATAGAAATATCAAATGCATGTCATTTAGTTTTTATTAGGTTCATTTAATTAGAACTTCCTCATTATTAGACTAAGTCATTTAATAAATGTCGCGTGACATATAACCTGCATACTAAATTGTATGTTGCGTGTCATTTTAGTTTAAATAATTTTGTATGTCATTGCATCGCATTGCATGTCATTAGAATTAGGTCATTTAGATTGCATTTAATTATTGCATTTCTTCATGTCATATAGTTTAGGTCATGCTGCCATGTCATATTAGATTATTAGCATGCATTGCATTAATTTCATTAAGAAAAGCGAAAACAAAAATTGGATAATTGTGTGTTAATTAGAAACCATATCTAGGGTTGTCGATATGGATTTTAATTTAATACTGCAGATGCTTGTTTTCGTTACTTTGAGATAAGTCTTGAATTATTTAATTGCTTTCTTAATGTTAAATTGGTGGTATGCGCACATGTATGATCACCTCACATGTTAGGAAGTTAAATTAAAATCAATTGAATTGCCAAACATTTTTAAAATGAAATAAAAAGGTACCGAAAGGGCACTAGGATAATCTGTGTACCAAGTCCCCAAACTCATGAATCTGCAGTTCGCGGGAGTAAAGTAAATCTCCCATTACTTTACTTGGGTTTCTAATCGACCCACCAAAAATAGATTAGTGGCGACTCCTGATTGAAAATCATTTGCATGTTAAGAATTCAAACCTAAGTCGCGAATTGGTATGGGCTTGGGAGAGTCCGAGCTAAGCTTAAAGACTTAGCAATCCATTAACCTAGTTTTAGGTGATGAACCTAAAAAAAAAAGTTAGGTCGCGACACCTATGATATTGAGTTAATTGATTTTTTATCATCAAGTCACGAAGGCAGGCAAAGTAATACCTATGTATCTCTATGTCATGAACTCAAGTAAAAAAATTGAACAAGAGACAACTAAACTAACTTAAGTCATGATAATTGATGAGGATATTACCTGCCAATCCACATTATGATAGTACTTCGGACTCTCGAGCTGTGAAGCTGATCTTGTAATAAGTGTCTGCTAAAAGAAGATTGGATGAAACTAATCATCGTGGCATGGATATCCATAAGGTTTCAAAAGCAAAGTCGACATAGACACCATGTAAAATGAGAGAAAGACGTACAAAGCTATGACAGCCATCACTATGCTCATTCAAGAATCCAGAAGGTAAATGTTTTAACAAAGTCAAAACAGTCGAATTCTACTCTTGTCAAACAAACAGTCACTATTATCTATATTTAACCAGCAAATGAACCAACACTACATCTTGTGTATCTCTAAACAATGTCAAAGATGTCTGTATATTCCTATAAACGAGCTGTGCACATAAGCAAGATCATGCTCAAGGAGGGAAAATCAGTCAAGATAAACTTTATATTGATGCCAATGTCAATCAGAGACTGAACTATCATTCTGATTTTTCCTTCAAACTTGTCCCTTGCTGTTGCAGTATGGGAAGCAGTGCACTCATCAGCTTCTCTCCCCCAGTCTGCCAAAGCTTGGCCTGTGGCCAAACATGCTGGTGTGTCCAATTGAGACTTGAGCATGGCCCTAATGTCCTATTAGTACCCACAACAGCGACTTGCTTGCACATGAACCTATAAGTGAGCGAGTGAAGCTGAGATGAAGTGATAGGAGATGAAAACATCTAGTGTGAACGGCTCCATGAAGGCTCTAGTGCGCTGCTTGAAGGACATGTGCTTAATTGGATTCTTGGATTTCTTCCCCTTCTGGTCAATGTATGGCCACTGTTGTCATCATCCAAATGGGCCAACTCCAAAGAAACTCTTGATACTAAATGAGGTTGCCTAAAAGCCAACACTCATAGAAAATCTCTATACAATTCAATGGAGATTGAGTGCCCCCACATTCAATTGATTATTTGCTCAACCATTCTGCTACATTTGTACCACTATCAAGGAAATGAGTGGACATCCCAAACAAGAAAAGGAATGAGATATTCAATGAAGCACCTGCCCACCGTGAACACCACTTGTCAGCATAAGGACGCCATGTCGAGAGGCAACAACACCTTGCACTGGAACATTATTAGGGCACAGGCTGCAGAACACTTGCTTCAACATCTTACTACAAAGACAGTTTCTAGCAAATAAAAGTGGCCACTTTGATCGTAGAGTAGCGAGCATGACACCTAGGAGAGACGAACATTATCGGTAAGACAGTGTCTAAATACTGACATTCCTCAAGGGTAACTGAATAAGTGGGCCAGCACACAACCCCATATAACAAAACCCCAGTCTTTGCAGCTACATTGACAGAGGTTATGCTAAGCAATTCATCAAACAGCTACAATGCATTGGTGGATAAGTGCCCATAACTCCAACTACGTTATGATCCCATTAAAAATAGTCAAACATTTTTAAAGAAAGAGCGACTTCATATCAGCTAATATAGAACTCGAAGAATAATGCCAGTTTCTTCCTTTTTACATCGGGTTCGGGGAGACATGATTAGGCACCTAGATTTACCTGACTCAGTGAATTCAGCGTGAATTTTTTCATGTCGATGAGAATTGGATTGTGGCATTAAGATCCCCCTCCCAACGTCCTTTATAATCCTCATCAAGGAGAAATACTTTACGTACTCTTGGTGTACTCAAGGCACCATTGCAGAATATATTCATCTTTGGGCACTGCTTCACAATAATCCTCTCCAATGATGGGAACGTGAAGGTGCAATTCACGGAGGAGAAGCTCTCAAGGCTTGGTAAACCATCAAGTGTCAACCACCACAGCCTGGGGAAAGAGATCTCTTCTACTCCATTTCCATCATCTGTCACCACGTCTTCCATCGCACCGCAATTTCTTAAGGTTAGCCAAGTAAGGTGCACCAGACTTGTCACTGCTGAGCAAGTCCCCATATGAACTAAACCAGCGCAATCCTTTACTTCTAATTTCGCTAATCTCTGGAATGCAGTCGGGGATGGAAGTACGATTGATAAACTTGAGCACTTCGAAACGTGCAGAGTTTCAATCTGTTTAAGGATTTCAGTCATCAAGGAGCCATCTTTCCGGACTCGCTGGAGTTTACACAGCTTATTCAACTCAAGTCGCCACAGATTTTTGAGTGCCTTGAGAGGTGTTTCCATGTCGGTTAATTCTCCGTAGGAAGTTGCTCCCCCATGTCCACACGCACCTTCTGGAAATATCTCCTCGAGAGAACTACAGGATAGAGAAAGCACATTTAGATCGGGAATCTGTGGAGAAGGAAGTCGGAGGGGAAAGCGACATTCCCATCATGGTAGCATGCCAACTCTAGCTCTGTGAGACCGCGAAAGACGTGATGTTGATGCATCATCATCATAACATCCTCGCTCATCAATGTCAATCCCTTCAAGTTTGGGATGACCTGCGTGAATCGCTTTTAATTAGGCTACCGGAAGTAAATACGGGGCATAGCCACGGCGCAATGACTAAAATGTCCTTTTATTTTAGGGAAAAGAGGAAAAAGTACCCAAGAGCCAATACAAGGGATGTTTGTTTTTTAGTGGTTTGCCCAATTCAATCAAAATAAGTTTCGTGAATTTGGATAAAGACAATTATTTGTCAATCATACTCCAGCTATTTTAATTGTCAACTATTTCAATCCAAATGTTCAAATATGTGAATTTCAACAAGTTTGTAGCAAAAACTCTACACAAAACTTATTTGTTTTACCAAATCGTGCTACATACATAGTAAGTAGATGTGTTTCAATAGTAAGGTATGCTGCACTCTGTTTTCTAAGCTGCAGTTCTCACATCTATTTTATTATACATTATGAGTAGCGCATGGCTTCACCGTTTTTTTATGACTCTAAGCATGAACAAATGATTGGTGATAATATATTGAATGAGCTAAGAAACAAACTAAAAGTACATAACCCCAAATAAATGGACGTTTTTAGCATTCTACTTAGTTCGAAACGATGTGTTGGTCTATCATTGATATAACACTCAAAGTAAAGTTGGTAATTTCGATTAAACGATAATAATTTCAAAAGCGTTCGTAAGCCATTGGAATAAACATTGATAGATTACTAAAGTAGTTGGTGATTTTGAAATTATAAAGAAATATTAGCACTTTTCAAGATCTATAAGGTAAAAAGTTGGCGAGTGACTAAATCAATTGGTGCCTTAATTAATGAGTGTTGGTGAACCAATCATATCAACGTTCGTATATTAAAATATAAGTTAGTGATTTGAAAGGCGGTAAATGCCACAAGAATAAATATTGGTTGATTATTGAAGTAGTTTGTCATTTGGAAATGTTGGTAGTTTTCAAAACCTAACAAGATAAAAAGTCGGCAGTTAGCTAAAATCAGTTTGTATCTTAATGGGAGAGATAATACACCAATCAAATTAAGTTCAGTAAATTCAAATAAATTTAGTAATTTCAAATACGTTGACTAACCTCAAGAATATAAGTTGATAGATTATTAAAGTAATTGGTAGTTTTGAAAATAAAAAAAGAAAAAAGGTTTGTGTTTTTCAGAGCCTATGTGAGCAAGTTATCCGCTGTTTTTGATAATTAGCAACCAGGTTCACCGTGGAACTTTGTTTCAGATGAACAAAATACGAAAAAAAAAATTCACTTTTGGTGGATGAGTAGGTCAAATAAAACTAAATAGGTACATCCCAGCCACAAGACATGAGCGGCTCGCTAGAAGCATGACTATTTATGCAAGTTAATTCAATAAATGTTTTTTTTTTCAAAGTCAAAGCTGGGATCACTAGATTATACCAAAGAATATGAGCTTGAAATAATCAATAGCAGTCAATCTTCGAATTTCTAAGCAATTCATGGGTGTGTTATGGTGAGTAATAATAAGCATGATATATTTGACAATTTTAATTTCTTGTAGAAAATAACAAAGCACCAACAGCTATACACATAAACCAATGAAGACAACAGTAGAGAGCTAGAATTAAGGACGGTACCTCTTCAAAAGGAAAGAGTAGTGTAGGTTGGTTTTGGCCAGTAGTTGTACCTATTGAGAATAGCCTCATCTTGCCGCAGTGTCTCACTCGCAATATATTCAAGTGTGGCCATGTTAAAGCATGACTATTCCTGTAGAATCTCCTAAGTTCTGGCAACTCAAGTAATCTCAGGTCAGTTAATTGAGGGAAGAAGAGATCTCCTGCACTCATCCCTACTCCGCCTTCTACCGCTATAATTTCCTCCACCCCACAATCTTGTACTAAAAGTTCTTCGAGTTGTGTCATACTTTTTGCTATTGAAACTGGAAATAAGCTTTTGAGACTCTCACAGTTTTTAGCCTTCAAGCAGCATAATTGTTTGAATGTTAAAGTCCCACAAGGAGGTCCACTCCACACGTGCTTCATTTTTGAAGTCGTTTCAATTTTAATTTTCTCAATTGAAATGTGCTTGTGGGATGGGATCCACTAATATTTAACTCTTGCATTTGAAATACTACTTCTAAAGAATCACAATCGGTCACTTTTAACTTCTCTAGGTTTTGAAATCTCGTGAGGATAGAATCCGATGAGAAAATGGATGAAAGTTTCTCACAATACTCCACAATTAGCTTCTTGAGTTTGGTGAAGGCATTTGAAGGAAGCTCATCAAGCCATATCTTCTTCACGTTATCCATATGCGAGATCTTCATCGACTCCATGCTAGGAAACACAACCTATTATTTTTCATTTTAATTTGTTAAAACCAACTCTCTATCAAAGAAAATACTTTAATTTCTAGGACAAGGAAAATCATAGGAGAAACATTATTAGTAGAATAGTAAGAAAATAAAACTAGATGCACGTTATTTTCTTTCAAGCAGATACCACCCCTTAGCATCCATTCTCCTAAAGAGATCTTGTCATATTATTTAGGAGTAGAAAGCATACATTTTTCCTAATATGTATCGAACGTTATGTTTGAGCAGTACCATAACCTATAGCCTCCAATCTAGCCTGTCTTAGATTTCACACACTACAGCACACGTACACAATAGCCAATTTACTTTCCAATTTCTTTGAGCCATTTAAAAATATAGCTTGTGCATTATAAGGTATTAATGGGAAAAAAAAAAAACAATTAGCACAAATCAAAGCTCCATGGATCTTGCACTTCAAAATTTTCTTCGACAAATTATAGTCTCCAGGAAAACACGACAGATACCGAAGAAATAATCCAAAAATTAGATCAAAAGATGGAAAGAGTACGGTAGGATGGGATTCTTCAACCACTAGCTAGTTTGTTTCTTTATGTAGTTTAGTTATTCAATATCTCTCCGGTTTCTCCCTCATTTGAAATTATCTGATTTCCCTCCAGCTGTCACAAATCTAACCTGACTTTCTACATGCTTCCGTTTGACATAAGTTGTTACTGGATCTAGATCTCTTCATCATCAATTGGTATCTGAGCTAGATCTCTTCAACATCAACTGGTATTAGAATTCTGCTTTGACTGCATCTTATCATTGTGCGATGACTCTAGACCAAAGGCCAATGCTATGGTACCTATTTTAGTTGCTACACCTGCATTTCTGATCCGACATGCTCATGAATGAAATTCAAGCCCATTGAACGTTCAGCCCCCATGCTTGCTGATATGGAGCCGCTCCATGTTTGGTATAATATTCTCTTTGAATATCGTTTCAATATTTATTAAATCTGGTATATTGAAATTTGAAAATAATAAGGGCTTATTAAGGTTATTACATTGATTGGTATGACAATTATTATTATTATGATTCTCATGTTATTTTAATAGTTTTGACAAGATTATTACGACGATTGCCGTAATTATGATGATCATAAATCCTAAATAATCTTGAAGCAATTAAACTTATTTTTAAGGATCTAAGAGAAGATTTCAACACTTTTGGTAAGAATTTCATAGATTCAATCAAAAACTGTAAGGAAGACATGAAAACGGTCCAAAATTAATTCTCTAATGTGCAAAAGGGAATGGATGAGTACTATCAATATCTTTAAGAGTCAATTAAGGACTCTTGCTGATGAGAATAGTGAAGCGAGTGGGATAAGATTGAACTAACTAATATGGATGAATTTATTGAAACACCTTCTGTAATTTAATAAATTCAGAAATGTAATTTTTCCTATTGATCATCCATAGCCATCTCCAGTAGCCCTGCAAGGGTCGACCGCCCTCGCCATGACCTGGGGAGGGTTGTGGGCTCTGACGGCGGGAGGGGCTGCTACCTGTTTACCCCCTCACCCCTCGACTTGCGATGTTTCGCAGGATTATTTTAATCTAGTTTTCATATTCACTGTTTTTCTACTGTTAGATTTTCTTCTATATTTTAGTCCTTTTTCTGTTAATTTTTGTAAATTTTTCCAATGCGGCAATAGGGAAACAACTTCTGTGCTGGAGGAAACTCCATGACTGCGTTAATTGCCACGTATGACGGCAAATATGATAAAAATGCAGATTTTCCATCTACAAATAAACAGAAGACTTTACAAGTCCTAAAAAGTGCAATTATTCAGACTTGAATGCATGTAAAAAAAAAAATTGAGAACTTAAGTGCGGAACTGACACCCCTTTGGGACTCTTGATGTCATGCATAAAATTTAAATTTGAGCTGACCTCTTTAGCTTTGTCCAGACTCTAAATTAGTTAAAAGATATTTAATTGGAGCTTAGCTTCTAAATATTATTTGTATTTCAGTTACAGTATTAATGAAACATCACGTTAGTCTAAAATTTGAATACGAAAGAAAAATATATCAAGCTTTTGAAACTTATGATATATGTGTCAATATGTTTATTATAAAGAAGTAGCTTTAAGTTGTTTGTTATTAATTTAAAGTAAAAAATTTGTAAAAGGAAAATGATAAGTTAGCAGAAACCACACCACAGAACCTTACATTGTCTAGCTCAAAGCACCAGGGACAAGAAACAAGATATGCCATTAGAGAAGAATGCGCACAAACCTTTTCAACCAACAAAAGTGGTTGCTGTGTTGGAATGCTACCCCGTAGTCTTCTACAACCAGCATCACCTAGAATCACCTCCACAGCTTTACAATCTTCAACGGTAAACTCTTTCAAGGAGGGCCACTCTGAAATATGCTTCCCATGGCAGAAACTTCTGAGTTTTATCATTTTGTGAAGATACAGAGTGACAAGTTGAGGAATTTCAATTATGTCAGGAGCTTCTTCAGGCTTCTCCTCTTCTCTGGTAACAATGTACTCCATCTCTCCACAACCACCTAGACCAAGATACTCGAGTTGTACCAGACTTTTTGCCATAGACATTGTAAAAAGGTTTCTCACACGTGGGCACTCTTCAACTGTCAAGGACTTCATACTTTGAAGCAACCTCTTCCACGTGAATGAAGGAATGACATTCAATAGGTTGGGACACTGCTTCACCTCAAGGACCTTTAGTTCGCAAATGGACTCATTGGGCATCTCATTCTCCCAAAGTACTCTTGATTGAATTGCTGTTAGATGTAGCTCTTCTAAGTTGGGAAATACAACCTGCAGAAGCATCACCTGGCTAAAGTCACAATGACCGGCATTGAACCAAAGTTTCTTATGTATGCAGAGCATCGCAAAGAAGAAAGCAAATCACATAAGCAGCGATAAAGCTGAAATAAAGGAAAGAGGAAAACTTTCTTGTTAAATAAAGAATGTGGACTTTCATCAGAACCGGAAGATCCCTCATTCATCGTCTCCACTCTTGGTGCTGGCAGCCACAATATGAATGCCTTGAGTTCAGTGCATTTCAGAATCGATAGATTTCTAAGGGAGGGAAACTCATATGCACAACTTCCAGAGCTGAAGCTAATCAAGCTCTTAAGGGAATAAAGCTTCAATGTACATAAATGAGAGAACTTCACTGCCTTCAACTTTTGCTCTTCATTTTCTTTGATGGCAACTACTTCCTGCATCTTATTGCAATAAGAAACATCTAGCATCTCAAGTTTATCAAGAGTCCTGGATGTGTCATTTGCGAAGAGATATCTCGAACTAGGGCAATGGTGCAAGCTAATAGTAGTCAGACTAGGAAGACTCAAAGTTGCTTGGGAGCTACTCGTCACAAATGCGTTCAGCATTGGCAGGTCCCGCAAGTTCACTTCTTTTAAAAATGAGAAGACCAGACTTTTTGGCCTTTTGTTAGCATTAACAGCAACCATTTTAATTAAGGCTTCCAAAGAGGTACAATTGACCACCTCAATCCTTTTTAGGCTTCGGAGCCTCTCTATTGAAGTTGATGGAAAAATATAAGACAAATTTTCACAATCTCGGACCTTGATGGATGCTAGTTTGGGAATGCTTCTTTAGAAAGTTCATTGTGCCATATCTTCATCAACCCACACAACGACATCAGGGTCAACACCTCCAAGCTCGAAAAAGGAGTTTGTATGAAAGGACCATATGTTAGTATAATGTACCCATGATAATATGCTCTATAATGTACTCTGAAGAATTAAGTTGGTTTCCCAATATAATACCGTTGTGATAGAAAAAAAATAGAGGCAAGGAGTAGCAAGAGACTTTACAGGACATGTTAACAAACAGAGTTTACAACTGCTTCATCGGCAATAAGACTATAGTTACCAAGAATAACTTCTACGATCAACATAAAATAGAAAATTCCAGACATATTCAGAATAATTTCTATGAAAAATATAAAATAGAAAATTCCAGACATATTTACGTACATTTTGATTGAAGAAAAACGTGGATCTAAACAAATTGGCCTATTGAATTACATTTGATTTTTCATTTGGTACTCGCATAATAGTCCATCAATTAACTTTTTAAGTGAATGAAAAATATACATAATGGAAGGCTGTTTAGAGCCACATTTCCACAAAATATTAATTGCGGATAATTCTAAAATCAATACTTTAATGTGTTTATAAACTAAATATCTAAATAATCAAATTCGAATTTAACTCGATACCTTTTAACACAAAACACTAAACGATACAAATGTTAGTAAACAATTGTTGTCGTTTGGTTGATAAATGCATATGACTTTGTTAAAATTACACAAAATCTCTTGATTGAGCTTCTACTAGAAGTAGCTCTTCTAATTTGAGAAATACAACCTATAGAAGCATCACCTAGCTAAAGTCAACATGGCTGACATTGAAGCAAAGTTGCTTATGTATCCACGGCATCACTAAGAGGAAAGCAAATCACATGAACAGAGATATAGCTGAGATAAAGGAAAGAGGAAAACCTTCTCGTCAAATAAAGAATGTGGACTTTCATCAAAACTGGCAGATTCCTCATTCATCGTCTCCACTCTTGGCGCCGGCCGCCTCGGTATGAATGCCTTGAGTTCAATGCACTCCAAAATTGAGAGATTTTTGAGAGAGGGAAACTCGTAAGCACAACTTCCTGAGCTGAAAGTAATCAAGCTCTTAAGGGAACAAAGCTTCAATGTATGTAAACGAGAGAACTTTACTGCCTTCAAATTTTGCTCTTCACTTTCTTCCATGGCAACTACTTCCTGCATCTTATTGCAATCAGAAACATCTAGCATCTCAAGTTTATCAAGAGTCCTGGATGTGTTATATGTGAAGAGATATCTCAAACCGTGACAATTGCGCAAGCTAACATTAGTTAGACTAAGAAGACTCGATGTTGCTTGGGAGCTACACGTCACTAACGCTTTGAGTCTCGGTAAGTCCCATAGCTTCACTTCTTTTAAGTCTAAGAAGACCAGACTTTTTGGCCTTTTCTTAGTATCGATAGCAACATGTTCCATTACTGATTCCAAAGAGGTACAATTGACCACCTCAATCCTTTTCAGGCTCCGGAACACCTCTATTAAAGTAGATGGAAAAATGTGAGACAAATTTTCGCAATCTCGGATTGTGATAAATGCTAGTTTGCAAAATGATTCTTCAGAAAGTTCATTGTACCATATCTTCATCAACCCACACGACACGAGGGTCAAGCTCTCCAAGCTTGGAAAAAGAACCTGTATAAAAGGACCATATGTTAATTACTCGACCTCGAACTCCTGAAAATCCTCATTTGGATGAAGTTGTTTACCCATGATAATATGCTCTGTAATGTATTCTCAAAAATTAAGTTCGTTACCCAAGATAATATCATTGTCATAGAAAAACAACAGATGCAAGGAGTAGCAAGAGACTTTACAGGACATGTTAACAAACAGGGGATCCAACTGCTTCATCGGCAATAAGACTGTAGTTACCAAGAACACTATCTACAATCAACATAAAATAGAAAATTCCAGACATATATCGAGAATAATTTCTACGATGACCGTAAAATAGAAATTCCAGGCATATTTACGCACATTTTGATTGAAGAAAAAATTGGATCCAAACAAATTAGCCTACTGAATATTATATTTGATTTTTTTCATTTCATACTCGCATAATAGTCCATCAATTAACTTTTTAAGTGAATAAAAAATATATCTATTGGAAGGTTGTTTAGAGCTACATTTCGACAAAATATTAATTGAGGATAATTCTAAAATCATTACTTTAATAATTTTTTTAAGTGAATAATATATATATATATATAAAATGGAAGGTTGTTCAGACTTCAGAGCCACATTTCCACAAAATATTAATTGACGATAATTCTGAAATCAATACTTTAATGTGTTTATAAACTAAATATCTAAATAATCAAATTTGAATAAACTCGATACCTTTTGACACAAAACACCAAAAGATACAAATGTTAGTAAACAATTGTCGTTGTTTGGTTGATGAATGCATGTGACTTTGTTAAAATTACACAATATCCCTTGATTGAACTCCTGTTAGAAGTAGCTCTTCTAATTTGAGAAATACAACCTATAGAAGCATCACCTAGCTAAAGTCAACATGGCTGACATTGAAGCAAAGTTGCTTATGTATCCAGGGCATCACTAAGAAGAAAGCAAATCACATGAACAGAGATATAGCTGAGATAAAGGAAAGAGGAAAACCTTCTCGTCAAATAAAGAATGTGGACTTTCATCAAAACGGCAGATTCCTCATTCATCGTCTCCACTCTTGGCGCTGGCCGCCTCAGTATGAATGCCTTGAGTTCAATGCACTCCAAAATTGAGAGATTTTTGAGAGAGGGAAACTCGTAAGCACAACTTCCTGAGCTGAAACTAATCAAGCTCTTAAGGGAACAAAGCTTCAATGTATGTAAATGAGAGAACTCCACTGCTTTCAAATTTTGCTTGTCACTTTCTTCCATGGCAACTACTTCCTGCATCTTATTGCAATCAGATACATCTAGCATCTCAAGTTTATCAAGAGTCCTGGATGTCTCATATGTGAAGAGATATCTCAAACCGTGACAATTGCGCAAGCTAACAGTAGTCAGACTAGGAAGACTCAACGTTGCTTGGGCGCTACTTGTCACAAACGCATTCAGCCTTGGCAAGTCCCATAACTCCAATTCTTTTAAGTCTAAGAAGGCTAGATGTTTTTGCCTTTCCTTAGTATTGACAGCAACATGTTCCATTAATGCTTCCCCTAATTCTTCTTCTTGCACGTCGATAATTTCCTCCAACAGTTTACAACTTACTATTTCAATCTGTTTTATTTGCTGGAGTGCTCTAATCATGGAAGAAGAAAAAAGAAACCTCAAGTTGTCACAATTTTGCACCGTGAGTCTTCTCAAGTTTTGTAAACACAGTGCTATTCTTGGATGGTTGCTCCATATGTATCCCAACCTTGGTAAGTCACTCAAGATTAATGTGGTCAATTGCGATAGAATCTTGTCATCCTCACTAACTGTCAGTCCTTTAAGGTCGAATACTTCTCGTATTAACGGACATCTTTCAACTGTTATGGCTTCCAAAGTTTGTAGCTTTGTCACAAAATTTGATGGGAAGATGCTCAATAGGAACATGCAATCTTGTACCGCTAGAAATTTTAGGTTGTCCACATATGAAGGAAATTGAGAGTTCCATATCATTTTTAATTTGGGAAGTTCAGACAATGTCAAGGACTCCAACCAACGCAATGAAACCTAAAAAGGTAAGGAGAATCAGGTTATGAAGGCATAGGCATCAATTCTTCTTTAGTTGCGAGGAGTGGATAACCCCACATAATTTCACAATACTTGTAACTGAAAAAATTATGAACCCATGTTGCGTGTGAAAAATTAATAAAGGAAATAATCTCACATAATAGGTTTGAAGATGGTGGAAGAAAAGGCCAAGTAGTGATTTTTGAATTTTACCCTTTTCTTCTTGAAATTTTATCAACTTTTACCCTCACATTTTGTGCTTTCTAAATTTTATAAATTAATGGCATAGACTCAATTAATTATTGTTAGTCAATAATTGGGGTCTTATTATATCTCAAACGACAATGTACAAAAAAAAAATCTTATATAATATCTCAAACGACAATGTGAAAAAACAATCTCACTCATTTTTCTACCAAATGGTCATGATTTTACAGCATCTTAAGTCAAAAAAAAAAAGACAGAACAACATTAAACATAACAGTGAACATTATTTAAAGGGCTTGTAAATGATAAACCGATTAAAACTATACTTTTAATTGATTAAAGGTTTAATTTGAGTATGGTATTTTACTTCAAAGTACTCTAAAAAAAAAACGTGCCTTATCAAAAGATCGAAGGCAAAAACTTATCATAAATTTATGAAATAGTCAAAATGTTTTTGTCCCCGCGCATGACATGGGCTAAAATTTTGGTATATTTGTAATGCGGAATAGATGACTTATCGAACCAAAGTCAAAAGGGGGTTCATCAATTTGAGATCCATGGTTGGCCATAAGATCCATGAACCGGTCGCAACAGCACCATATGGGCATCACACAATCAATTCCGGCAAAGGATTTAATTTGTCCTATAAAAGGACCTAAGATACGCTTCCTTGTCATAAAAAAAAAAAATAATATATGTGGAGACTTTTAGGGTGTGCATGGAAACACTCCAAAGAAGTGTTTTAGGAACACTTCTGTACGAAAAGTGTTCAAACAAAAAAAAGAACGAAACGCGTTTGGTTGCGTTTTTTTTTGTTTTTTTTGTTTACGGAACGAAATAGAAACAGAAAAAAGAAACAAAAAAAAGTTGTTTCTCCCGAAAAGAAACACTTCTCGGAAGAACAAAAGAACAAAAACCACTCTTCTCTCTCTTCTTCTTCTCTTCTTCTTTTCTTCTTTTTTTCTTTTTTTCTTTGGCCGGTCGCCGGCCTCGGCCATGGCCGGCGACGGCGGCCGTCGAGGCTCGGCGTCGCCGCGCGGGCGGGCCGAGCCTCGCCTTGGCGGGCGAGCTCGGGCTTGCCCGAGATCCGGCGAGGCCGAGCGTCGCCGGCCCCGGCGAGGCTCGGGCTCGCCCGGCCATGGCGAGGCTCGGCCTCGCCGGATCCGGGCGAGCCCGAGCTCGCCCGGCCAAGCGAGGCTCGACCTCGCCCGCGCCGTGACGCCGAGCCTCGCCTTGGTCAGGGCAAGCTCGGGCTCGCCCGGATCCGGCGAGGCCGAGCCTCGCCATGGCCGGGCGAGCTCGAACTCGCCCGGATCCGGCGAGCCCGAGCTCGCCCGACCAAGGCGAGGCCGAGCCTCGCCCAACCACGGCCGGAGCTCGCCGTGGGCCGGCGAGCCTCGCCATGGTGGGCGAGGCTGCCGCCCCCTTGTCGGCCGATCGCCGGAGGCCGGTGACCGGCCGAAAAAAAAAAAAAAAAAAATGTTTAAAAAATTAAAAGAAACAAAAAAATAATAAAATTTACCAAACGTGTTTCGTTTTATTTTTTATTCCCTGGACCAAACGTTACCAAACATGTTCTTTTGTTCAAAACTGTTCCCCTAACAAACACTTTTTTTTTTCTGTTCCTAGGAACAAAAAAGAATAGAAACAAATCCATGCGCACCCTTAGTCGTGTAGCCAAGAAAAGGAGTTTCTTCATTCAATAAATGATCTTAGTCGAGCGTCATACTTTTACAGTTTGGAACACATGATAACATAATATTGAAAAGATAATTCAAAAAAGCGTTTCCATTTCTTTATCCTATACTAGCAGAATAGTTACAGAAACTAATTAATCCAAACAATAGTGAACAAATTTATGCTAGATGTGTTTCTAATAAATACTTTCAAGCTCTGTCAAAAAAAATACTTTCAAGCAATATTTTATTACCAAAAAAGATATTTAAACATGTGCAGCGCACATAAATTCTACAAGTAATATCATAAAAGTGGTTAAAATGATGATTTGTCATAGATTTGATCACCACAAAAGGTCCATATTAGAACAAAGAATTTAATTACTCAATAACGTCAACGTACCAGGATTAACGAAACAAACTGGTCTGTCAGAATAGTATATTTAATTTTTCATTTCAGCGTCACATAGGATAACAAATTTATCCGACGTAAATTTATGTAGTACCACATTTCCACAAAAAAAATAAATTGAGATAATTGTAAAATCAGTATTTCAATGTGTTATAAATAAAATCTTTATAAAATTCGAATAAATCCAATACCTTTTAACACAAAATATTAAATGATCCAGATGATAATAAAAAAAATTTGTTGTTTGGTTGATAAATGGATATTACTTCGTTAAAATTACACAAATTTCTATACAAATTTGGTTAAGAATTTCTGAAGTAAATCATTCAACTAGTCAATTTTTATTTTTTTAAAGACCGCACCATGTGTGGGAATCCAACGGATAACTTTGAAATGTATGGATGAAATTAGAAAGGGCTATACACGTCGAAAACCGTAGGTAAGATACTTCGTCAGTTTTTGCTCAGATTTCTTTACCAAGGGTATCAACGAATTGAGCAATGAACTAACTCGTGCTTAAACAATTTTTTTCCTATGATTAATATATTTAGCTGAACGCGAAATTCATGTTTATAACTCATGAAACAGACGACTAGTCAGAGAGGGTTTCCTCCAACTGGGATGTTCCTGATGAACGATAAAAGGACTTTCAGAAAGTATGAAATTTACCTGTTGATTGTTGAAGAATGCGACCCCATGGTCCATTGTTTTACAGAAGCTCATCAGCTTTGGCAAGTTTTGCAATGTCAGTCTACGCAACATGCATGACTTCACGTTGGGTTCATCATCTATTTCATCTCCATCTTCATCTGCCTCAGCGTTTGCGACAATTTGCTGCATCAAATGACATTCGCTTATTTCAATCTCTTCGAGCTGCAAGAATATTCTCATCACGGATGAAGGAAATGAATGTTTGATTTCACCACAGTTTTCCATTTTCACAATCTTCAATTTACTGAAGGATTCTGCGGCAAGAACACCGTGACAAATCTTCTCCAATTTGTTCAGATTTTTTAAAGACAACGATTCCAATTTCACAAATGCAGGGCACTGTGAAGTGTCAACAATGTACTTAAATGAGGGGTTATTTTGTACGTGAAGATGCTTCAATTCCTGAAAACCTTTGTTGCACAATCTGTGAATGCTGGCTTCGCCGTCTTGCAATCCATCCAAGTGGAGATCATGCGTTAGCTGCAAACATCTCTGCATCCACACTTCATGAAGAAGATTGACCGAATCCAACTTGAGCTTTAAAATATTGGATTCTTTGGATCCACCCATCCAACCCCGAATGCGCCCAATTTGGATTTTATACTTGTTCAAATTCCCAAATGGCAGATCACTTGAGAGCTTGGCAGAATGAGGAATGGTGATGTACAAAGTTGTCAACTTTTTCATGTTCTTCAACTCAGCTAGGCTGGCATTGCTTTGCGATGCTTCATTCTCGATCTCCCACTGATCAAATTTGTCAATATACAACTCTTCTAAATTAACCAATCTTTCGAGCACAGTCGGATCAATCACTTTGAGCTGGTAACTTGTCAAGTCCAAAAATCTCAATTCTGTTAGTTCCCCTATTTCTTTGGGCAGTCGAGCAATTATAGATGATTTAAAGCTCAGGAACTGCAATCCTTTCAGCTTTCAAGAACAGTCACATCGTCCAAATTGCAGTTATCAAGACATAGCAACTTGAGGTTTTCAAGTAACTCAATTGACGAAGGTAGGTGGGTGAAAGATAAGCCAACAATGACCAAGACTTGAAGCTTCTTCGTATGGTCAAAAAACAAATCGCGAATTTTGAGAGACTGGTTCCATCCAAGTAACATAAGCATCCTCAAGTTTGGGCAGTCCAATTTTTCTGGAAGCCCATCAATTCCATCATGAGAGAAGGATATCGCGGTACATCTTCTAAGTTCATCCTTTGACCATTCTCTAAACCCATAATCCTTCCTCCCGACCAAGGCACTCCATTTCATGTCCATAAATTCGTCATGCAAAGAGATGGCAACGTCAACAATTATGTCATGCATTCTAAACCATTCCATATCATCACTATCTAATAACAAAGAAGAGTCCTGCAGGGTCCGTAGATCTTCAAACAACATATCTCTAGCTTTTTCGATGGTCTCGCTGAATTTTTTTAATAAGCCCATGCCCATGGAGTAGAGAAGGGAATCCCTCATGGAAATTCTCCCAGAGGCCAGAGCACAAATCAAGAACAATAATCTGATCCTCTCATCTTTTAAGTCCTGATAACTTAATTCCACAACTGATTTAACATCAGACACATTTTTATAGATCGAAGCATTCCTCCATGCAGCCAAGCCATTGTGCTTCAACCTATTTGCCAACTGAACAATCAAAAGTGGTAGGCCTCCGCAATTCCTGACCACTCCATCTACCAAAGTTTTAAACTCAGGATCGTTAACTTTGTTCCCTACTCTCCTTTCAAAAAGTATACGTGCTTCGTCATGCTGTAACTCTTGAAGTGTGAATAGTTTGTCACAGCCCATGTCATCACGCAAAACATTTCGATTTCTAGATGATAGCAATAACTTAGAGCCTCTTACTTTATTATTATCTCCACAAGGGATTCCAACATCCTCCAACTCTAACTTTTCCGACAAATTATCTATTATTATGAGAATGTTTTTTTGCGGACTACTTTCTAATCTTTCACGCAAACGTTGTGCTCTCGCACTAGCAGTTTTCTCATTTATCTGGTGCAGGCCAAGCGCGTCAATGATTTCATCCTGGATTGTTTTTATATCTTGAGTGCGTGATACTTTTGCCATGGCAACCCAATTGAATGGCTTCTGGTCTTTCTCAACTCGCTTTTTGATGTCGCCCAAAAGCTTGGACTTGCCCACCCCACCCGCTCCCCACACCCCAATCACACTTACCTTATCATCGGCTAAAGCCTTCATTACTTCCTCCATGATTTTGGCCCTGGACTCCAGGACATCTTCTTTGGACTCCTGGACATCTTCTTTGTTGTCAACAGATCTCGCAGCAGAAGGGGTAGCAGTGACATGTCCTATAGGAGGATTCTCACGATAGACCTTCTGGAAGACATTATTTCGGCTTTTCTCATGAAGTTCTTGAATGACCTGAGTTATCTTCTTCACCTCCCGGCCAATTGGATGGCGCACCACGGGGTTCGGAAGCCACCCATGAAAGCAGGCACTTTTTGCACTTGCGGTGCGTTTTAGCAGATTATCTGCCTTCTTAGTCTCCTCCTCCACACTCTTCAGCCAATTCTCAACTCTCTCGAGTATAAGTTTTCCGTTGTACACGGCTTCATCGACGGAGCTCTGCACCCCTCCCCTCGCAGTCTCCAGTTCCTCGACTCGATTTTTGAGATCTTCGACGCATTTCTTGTAGCACAGCACGTACCCAAATTGGCGTCCAATGGAAGCAAACAGGTGCTCGAGGGGTTTCAACACTAGATTCGATGCAACGGAAATGGCAAATGTCTCACACATAATTTCTTTCTTCAATTTCTAGAATTTCCTTTCCCCCAGCCCCCTCTTTGATTCTCTTCTTGTTGCCTCCTTTTATTATTCGCTTAAACAAATGCGTGCCAAGGAAACTGAAAAGAGAACAGAACTAACCAGTCAGAACAGTGCAACAAAACTAGAGAGAGAGAGAGAGAGAGAGAGAGCCTCGAGTGTACGGAAGCAAGAGCGATGTAAAGAAAGAGAGACTGAGGAATATCAGCAAGAGCAACTTAGAACGTAGAGTAACTTGGGAAAAAACTTGGTTGCTCCACGATGGCTCATCGCACTCGGTGCACCCAAGCAACACGTTACTGGTCTGCCACGTGCAGAAGGAAGCTAAATTTTTTCATAGTAGTTCAACAATTGTCTATTCTTTTAAAAATTGACAGTCATAATCATTTAGAACTACTTCTCAATATTTCAAAGCTAAATCATTTCTTTTCATTTTAATGATTTCGCAAGAAAGCAATAAGTAGAGGTTACAAATCAAAAGATGCCGTGCACTTCTTAGAGAGCTAGTAATTGTTTAGATGTTTGTACCATTCACCAATTGTTTTGATAGCTGGTGCTTCTTAGATCTTAGTAGATGTCGTGTCACCCATGGATTAAAAGATAATTTCATTAAAATGGCCACATCTAAATGTGACAAATTCTAAATTAAGTATAACATTGCACCAAGTAAAAATTTTGATGCTGTTGCTTTATTTTAAATAAAATAAATAGGTTAGGGCTATTTTTATCCCCTCTTTGGCTTGGGACAAATACTTTATTTGATCAAAATAACCTTCTATGTTCCGAGACAAGGTCAATCACCAATTCACCATACTTTTTCTCTCTCATCTCCTCTTTACCTTCTATGTTTATTATTAATTGACTAGATATCCTTCTATGTTTGAAAATCAAATTTTGTAAAATTATTAACTTTGTAATTTTGGTCCATAAAATACTTCAGTGCTTAGATTGTTAATTCTTTAATGTAACTTTTTTATTCTTAATCGTAAGGGAGTGGCGTGGGGCCATTTTTATATTGAGCACTACTAACTCTACTTTTTGACTTGAACAAAGTTGGCATTGCCCTTACTCTCTCTGTCGCACGCACGCCCACAACACAAATAAGCATATTCATTGTTCATCAATTAAAAAAAAAAAATTGCAATTGAGATATTGACTAGTTGAGAATTATATAAGGGGGAAATGATGAGGACAGAAATCATCACCGTGGTTCTGTCCAACTTGCCCAGATCAATAATTGCAAATGACCATTAAGAAAACACAAACAAAACTAGACAACATAAAATCACAACTTTATTGACACGCAACTTGCTATTAAGAAATTAATTAGTTGAGAACTGGTGTAATATTAGAGGAAAACAAAATGATGGAGAGGAACAGATGTCACCAGGTATCTCGATTGCCCTAAAACGCAATTTCAACCCAAGCCCATACCACGAGGGTCATTTCCAACTTGTCGACGGCAAAGACCTTTAATGTCTTTCTTTCTTTCTGTCTTCAATCTCGAAAGCGTGGAAGGAGACACGGCACTTCTTTTTTTTCATTTTCATATGTTTTTTCCATTGATCGTGCTATGTGGACTTAGACAGAGCAAGTTGTTAACAAATAGAATCGGAGTCCAATGGCCACGGTGGGTTGAAGTGTCATTTGAAGTTCTCACATAACTGGTAGGCTAACTCCAGAAAATATCGTGTTCTTACATCATAGAGATAAAAATGATTCCTTTTGCTATATATGTCGAAAAAGCACGTATTTTTTCTTGACAAACAAACATGGTCACTATAATTTTTTCCAACTAGCATCCATGGTAAGCGGCGCTATGGGTTAAGCTGAATTGCAATTTTTTTTTTTTTTTGGTAAAAAGAAAACGTAAAACAGATGATTCAAAACTTAAGCGGCGCTACGGGTTAAGCCGAATTGCAATTTTATTATTGTAAAAATAACAAAAACGTAAAACAGATGATTCAAAACTTAAAGCAATATAATTTATTTATTTTTGGGTAGAATTAAAGCAATATAATTTTATTAAAGAGAAAAGGCAAAAAGAAAAAGGTGACAGAATCTTGAAGCAAAAGCAAAGGTCGAGGTTTGCTTCTCTTTCTTCCTTTCGATTTGCAGGAGATACAAACACAAAAAACAAAATATAGTGAAAAAGAGGAACGATTGAAAGGGAAAAAAAGTTATGAATCGGACATTATACCTACCACAGAGAGCATTGTTCAGACAATTTTAAAAGATGTAGAGAAGTTCTCTTCAATGTGCTTTGGAATTAGATATACAAGGTTAGGGCTAGGACGGGCTATTAGAGGGGCACAAGCGCTAGCCCACCGTTCGTCATCAGGGTCGTAATCGGGGTTGGGAGATCGGTTGAGGCAAGGCTTGCAAGTGATTTCAATGGTCATCACCGACATCACTTATGTGATCTTTGTGAGCAGATTTGTGATTATGGCCATTCCTTTTCTTTTATGTCTTTTCCTTTTGCCGAGCTACAAGAGAGATGGTGAGGTCGAGCAAGACGACTGCGCAACTTGTCCCAAGCGACGTTGCCAACAGCGCCTTCTCCATGGTTAACTTTGCGGACTATGTTGGCCGGAGAAACTGGTAATGGTATTGGCCACCGTAGTTGAAAGAGCACTGAAAGCGCGCCGAAAGCAACGCGGTGGCGGTTGCGGCCCCACGTACCTCGACTGCCGTGGCCACCACAACCAAACACATGCCCTTTCTGATTCTGGTTTTTTTTTTTTTTTCTTTAACCCGGGAATCATAATATAGTCAGCAACGTAAACCCAAGGCGACGTTAGCATAGGGACCCACCTCCCACAGCACCACACTTAAATCGTGCAATTGCACACACGATAACTCGAACCTCCCGCCAACCGGGATGGGGGAACGCCCGAATCAACGCGTCCACAGAGTTTGTACATGTACTTTGTTTACTCTATTTAATTGAAAGAAGACAAGTCAGCTCACATGTAAGCCCCGTTTGTCACGTTACCCTCTCTATCCCTCGATTAAGAGTAAGAGCCTCTTCTGGAGACATTTGAAAAGTGGGATTATTCTTGTTCCCTTTTGATGTTATACAAAATATTTATGGATTTGGAATTTTCATCTAAGAAACCTGCCAGTCCTGAATAAAAGAAAATGAACATTTTGATTTTCTAATAATTGTCTTTTTATAAAAATCATGGAGTACTTGGACTTTTAAAGTTCGACTAGTACATATGAATGATTGTTAATCACCGCGTTGCTGTACATTGGGACTTATCAAATACCTTATGAAAGCGATTTTGTAGGAAGAGACATAGGAAAATTGGTGTTCCTAATTCCTAAAAGTTGAACAGAATCATAATCAATTTGGGGGAGGGGGGTGCAATGTAGAAAACACCTTAAGTTCTTGAAACATTTTGAAAGGATATGCAATACCAGTCTTTGATAGATTGGAGAAACGTTTCACCAAAAGCAATTACTAAGCATAACCAAGTCAAAAAAATGTCGCAATGTCTTTGAAATTGGAACTCTAGAAGGGAAAATTGGACAGCGCAAGGAAACTTTTGAACCAATTAAAGCAATGGTCGACCTTCGGTGATTTAAAAAATAGGGTCTCAAATTGGTCTTTTGCTAATCAACTTATTGGTCCTTTGCCATAAGACATTTTAATCAACATTTAGGTCTATACCCAAAAATGTGATACTTATGCAAGTGTCGTCGTGTTCAGAGTGGAAATTACTTATATAAATGATGGCATTCTTTTAGTGCCACGTAATCATCTTCTTTACTGACAACATAAGCTTTGAATCATTTTCTTTGACTCAACCGAAAGGCATCATTCACTAATGACCACGCTTTGTGAAAATTTGGTGTTATTGTGGTCCCACAAACTAAGACGTTATCCTCAAACCCTTCCCATCCAATAAGGACAACTTTTGATTCATGAGCAATAATTTACATTAACTCACCATAGGATTTCCCTTTCTCGCTTACAAATGTGCAAAAGAGACTAACATTCCATTATTAGTTACTTCATCGCCATACACATTTTATCGCACTTATTTATTGTTTACTCTATGTATGAAAATATATCGCTGGTGAGACAACTCATAGTTATGAAGAGGTCTCTCTCTCTCTCTCTCTACATGCACTTCCAAATCGTTTGTCCGTTTGTGGATACTCTCATTTAGTATAAAGGATGAAGTAGGTTTAGAGCAACATTGTCCATATCCCCATTTGTATAACTTATATACACACATACACTTTACTTTGGGATCATTGGATGAAGCTTAAATAAATTAAGAGTGAGCTCGTCCAATAAATAAATTTTTATGTATAGATACAAGAACAAAAGTTGAGGTCCCTTGATTAAAGATTATCGCCTACCCACCTTTCGAGGAAAAATGGGTGACCATAAGTCAACCATTCTAGTCTCTGGTCAAAGGTAATATTTTCGAACCGTACCCGAGTGAGGGCCAGCATGTGATTTCACCGTGTCCAAACGGACCAACCGTTTGAACCAACGGATTTGAATAAAAGAACGTATTAAAGGAAAAAAAAAAAAAGGCAATATATGTGACGATAATCATGAAAAAGTGATGTGTGAATTTCACATATAATGTTTTGTATGCTTTAAAGAATGTGAGGTGTCTTGCAATGTGTCGGACTCCAATATCAATTATGATACACTAGAAAATGAACGCTGACTTTTCTAGGGGGCAACGTAAAGATGAAATTCAATGCAATGGATTTTGTGTTTCAGAAAATGTTACCTTAAAACAAATCAAGTTGTATCTGAGTCACGAAAGGCAATACAATCGGAAGAATACCTTCACGCCTCCACATGCAGCCATCAAGGCAAATATGTCAAACTATTCTAGTGTCTCTGGTCAAAGGTAATATTTTGAGAATTGTTCTCAAGCGAGTGCCATATGCGATTCCAATGGGTCCAACAAGACCAACAGTTTATAAAGAGAAAGTATTAAGAAAAAGAACCAATTTAGGAGACGATTTTGAGAAAATGATGTGTGAATTTCACATGTAATGCTTCGTATGCTTTAAAGGATGTAAGGTGTCACGTAACAAGTAAAATGAAAAACACTAGAGAATGAAGGTTTGGGCCTTTTATGGAAGAGCAACGTAGAGATGAAACTAGTATAACGAGTTTTGTGTTTCAGAAAAGTTACCTGAGAGCAGATCAAGCCGTGTTCGAGTTTTGAAAGACAGGATGATCAAAAAATTACCTTCGCACCTCACACTGTAGTCATCAAAGCAAATATCTCAGAGCAAGAAAAAACTTCTTGATAATTTCTCGTGATCAGGTTGGTGTTTCTTACCATCGCGTTTCTCCTCTCAAGCACGAGGCACAAACCCTCAACACCTAAACAAAGCTCTACTTTTTCTCTTGCCTCAAACGATGAACCGAATGTGCTTTTGGTACAGACGAAATCTTGTGATGTTTGCTTGCGTTTCTTTAGCGAGGAAAACTTCTTTTAACCCTCAACCTTTCTACCAAGACCACCGAAACAATCCCTTCCTGGTAATTGACAAGAATACCCCCTTCCTCTAGACTCTAAGGAAATTTTCTTCGGTGCCTTTCTGATTGGACCGCGTGGCCACGCAAATCGAGGTGAGAGCAAATTTAGGAATGATGAGGACAGCACTCATCTCGTGGTTCTGGCCGCCCTGTCCAAATCCATAATTGGAAGTGACCATCGGACAATGACAATTAAACCACGGCAACAGTAATGGTGTGGCGTGGGCCCCGGAAAGGGAGACGTTTTCCTCAAACCCTTTGTCATGTTGCGATCGATCGGCAATACAATTCATATGAGCTCGCCAAAAGATTCCACTCTCTCTCTCTCTCTCTCTCTCAAACGTGTGGAAAGAGGCTAATGTTGTTTTCCAAAAGCTAAGATCCGTACAAGACCCAAAAAAACAACTATTGAAAGTAATAGCGAGAATGATTATAGGGTATGGGATCCGACGGATTGAGACCGGTTCAATTTCAAGTTTCAAAATGTACAATATGAGTTTCAAATTCTAAAAATTAAATAATCAATTCCAATTAATAGATCATGAGATCTAAAATAAGGTTTTATATTTTTTTTATTCTATATTTTTGCGTGAACCTAAATATTTCATTACATAGTATATAATCTAGATCACTAATATGAACTTTTATTTCTAATGATATCTATGATTTAGCCTTTTATTTTATTAATTTTTTATATTCTTCATGTGTTTTAATTATGAGTTGCGGTACTTAGATTATGATAGTAAATAGTAGTTATTAGATGTGATGATTCACTATAATTGTTCAATTAAGAATACAAATAAAACATATGAGAGGGTAAGTTCTAGATCTATGATGTGTGGGGTAATTTTCAAATTCTAAAAATTGGGGAACCAATTCTAATGAGTAAGGTCTAGCACTAGAACCGCTCACTCCTAATTGAAAGGACTTAAGCAAAAATATCTTTGTATACCATATATAATTTAGGGTTAATTTCAAATAAAAATCTACAATGATATTTTTTTAAATATGGTTTAAAGTGAAAATTATCTTAAATAAGAATTTAAAGTATTCAATATAATCTCATATAAGGGTTTATGGGCAATTTTATCCAAGGCTTTTTTTCTCTTTTCTTTTTGTTTTTCTCCATTCATCTTCTTCTTCCTCGTTTTTTCAACTGACTCTCGAGTTCATCTTTTTCTTAAAAAAAAAAAATCAATCATTGGTTAGGATTTCACTGGACACCAATAATTTTTCAAGGAAAGAAAGAAAAAAAGAGAAAAGGGTTTAATATCATCAAAAACTCCAAACTAGTACACTTATCCTACATTAACCATAAATTAATTTTTGTGTAATTAGAACTCTCGAATTTGTACACTCGTAATGCATTTACTCTAAACTAATTTTTATATCATAAAAATTTACAAATTGATACATATGCGCCATATTTACCATAAAAATCCCAAGTTTACCACAATTTGAAATAAATTATGCCAAGTATATATTAATTTGAGGTAAATATGGCACGAATATATTAATTTCAAAATTCTTATGACACACAAATTAGTTTTGGGTATATATATGTTTTCGGTAAATCTAGCAGGATTGTACCAATTTGGAGCATACGAATTTGAGCAAGAGAATTTAATATCCCCTCCACAGTTTCTCTTCCTCCATGCTTTGCCCTTTCTTCTTCGATCAACAGTGACATGTGTGTCTGCGGTGTTCAGAAAAGAGAGAGAGAGAGAGAGAGAGAGAGAGAGAGAGAAAAGAAATAAAGAACAATGACGTGTGCATTTCTCACAATCTCGTTCGCTTGTTCCTTCATCTGCATGTCGATCGTAAAGTTCAAATGCCAATAAATGAGGTTTTGATTGAAAGGTGAAACACGCATGTCCAAGCTCATCCTTACCCCCTTCAATGGCTGCCTCCAATCTCCCCCACCTCCTCTCCTTCTATATCTCCACCACCATTCACATCCTCAAGAACCTGCAGACAGCTGTCACATCTCAGGACCTCCACACGACGCTACTTCTTATCGCTCATTGATATATTCCTGTCGCTCTGTTTATGGTCGTGTGGCCTCTCACCCTACACTGTAGCCTTGGACGACAAGCAAACCGCCATCCACTTCTAAGGCTCCGTTGATAGGAGGTCTAAGAAGCCATATTTGGTCCTCATCTATGGCTATGGAGACAATCCTAGGTGGCCGGTTTGGGCACAAGTCGGCCATTTATTTCAGAGTTCCACCTTTTTCATACCAGATTAGCTCTCCTCTGGGAAATCACAAACGCTCAGTCCAAGCCCAAGCCATCATCGTCGATGAAGAAGAAGATGATGTAATAGCAAAGAAAAAGAAAAAAAAAAAGGAAAGAAAAAGTAAAAAAATTCGTAGATGTAAATGCCCAGAACAAAGCTTAGAATAGCATGTGAAATGCATGTATTCGCCAGGACCCATTTTTAAGATTAATTTTATTATTTCATCCTCTCGTTTGAGATAAAATCTATTTCGAATACTCTTTTGTAATAATAATCTCACTTTAAGTCCTTGTTTAAATTTTTCCCTTAATTTTATCACACTACTCTGCACAAAAAAAAAAAAAAAATCTTTTATAAAAAAAAAAAAAAAAAGTTCTTTTATAATCTTAGAGCGTGGTGTGATCACTTCCTTAAATCCAAAACAAAAAAACGTTCTTGTATCAAGTGCTCGTATGACAGGAAAGAAATGCCACATTTGACATTTCAATAATTTTCAAAAGAAGAGCTCGAGTATCAACTGACGATGGTTAGCCCTGATTTGAGTGACTCGCACACATGAGCGGGAGGATATCTACTGCACATGTGAGGCGGAAATTAAGAAAATCTCATATTGAATATTTGGAGTGAAGAGGATCGACGCAATTGATAATATTTTATAAGCCCATAATTTTTAAAAGAGCTGTGTGTGTTTATTAGAAGTGTTGACAATAAAAAAATAATTCAATTCCTTATAAATCGTTACGGTGCTGGTTCTAAGTTGTTGACAAAGTAATTGATAGGTCTAATCACCGACCGATAAACTACCAATGCAAGATTAGTGTTATGTTATCAGTGACAATGTTGATGGGTGATGATGGACCAAAATGGTCATTGACATGCGATGACAAATGGTCGATTATGTTATGAAAAGATGTAAAGTGAAGATTGTATAAGACTGTTTGATCGATGGTTGAGCTGGATGATAGTGATTGTAACTGTTTATAAATAACGACGAGTTGTTGAAGATAATAACTGCATATGAACGGTTATATTTTGCACAAGGCTATATAAAGTCAAGATTGGCCAGTTGTAAAGTATCTGCAGTCATTGAACACTAACACAATTTCTCAATTTCAGTCTATCGATTTATTGGTTTTATCCTCAATTCTTCAAATTACCTTTATTTAGAGTTAGTGATCCTTATTACGCAAATTGTTTCATCTTCAAATTGCCACAGCTAGCCTTTTTTGATTTGACGAAAGTTAAAGGTTCTAAACAGCATAGAGCTAGCTTCTCCCATAAACTCTTTATTATTCAACTTTAACCACTGCCATGAAACCTCCCAATCAAATATACTGCTGAGATATCATCTTCCGCACATGGAAAGACCAAACGCAAATGAAAACCCAAGTAATTCGAATGGGCTAGTAAATATTTCCCGTATAAGCATGATTGCAAGGGCAATTGCAAGTCATGATTCCTCAATTGCCATTTAACAATCTAATTTTAGCGCAAATATAAGGTCGTCCCGTGCATTCATTTTGTTTTTCCTAAACTCCAGGGACATAACAATTTGGAGATTACAAAACAGCTTAGACCAATTAACCCCGGAAGAATTGCCGTTCTGCCACACTTGAACATCCAAGGTAAGAAAAGACGAGCATTTATCTTTAGATAGTCCTAATTCAGGACAAACCAAAAATTCAGTCGATCCATAACTATAGCAAAATGTGAAATAGAATTGCAGTCGGAGACATTGTGAATGTATAACTAGGAAAGGCCATGATGCATAACACATGGCTCCACACACAATACTTGGAGGGGAAAAAGAACGAAATATGGGGCAAAAAAAAAAAAACCAATGTTAGTGAAAATCCATAAAGGAATATTAAAATATATTCTAATTTAATATTTATGTATCTCATTCTTGTTGGTGAAGCAATATTAAGACACATGTTTTTGTTTCAAAACTTTTTCGAAATCGTAAGCAACTTTTTTCGTTGACTTTTTATAGATTTCTATAATTTTTGTAATTTGTAAAATTCGTGCTAATCGATTATTTATTGTGAGAATATTGAAGATATATTACTGAAACCCTTTAAAAAATTCATCCAAAAGCTTAATGTGTTTCTGACTTGAAAATTTATTTTCAACAGTTATAAAGCGACAAAAATTCTCTTCATTGGCAATAAAGTGATAGGAAATTTGTGAATTCACCTATTTACATGCCGTATCATATATTTGCAAAGATCCATTCATTGCCAATATGATAACCATAACATACTATCAATTTTTCCAATTAAATATATGTTTATCATATAAAATTTGACAAGCTTCATATCTAACAATTAACCATATGTAACAAACTAAAAATGAATTGGCAAGAAAACCTCTCACCGTAGAATCGAAAGACACTTTGTTAGTTATCTCTGTAATTGGACCGGGTGGCCACGCAAATCAAAATGAAAATGTGTTCTCCCTGCCCCACTAAAGGAAATAATCGATACTTTACATGTTGACAGCGGAAATTTACTTGGCAACTTGTAAAGGCGTTCATAGTGGAAACCACTTTTTCTGTTGCCCCAAAGGATAAATCAATCCCTTTCTCTAGATTGGCAAGTATACCCTCCCCCAAAGACTTCAAGGATAATTGGTCTTTTGCTAGACGTGTTAATCAACACTAAAGTGGCCCAAAAAAGAATCGATTCTCGTGTTAAAGTCAAGTTGTTCACACTGGAAATTAACTCTTGCATGATGCTGTCCTTTAGAGTCAAGATGCTGAATAGTTATGCTTTGAAAATGATCAATTGATTGAGAATTTTAGCTAAAGTAGTGCCGTGTTTGAAATTCTACGGAAATATTTTGAAAGAAGCTTGGATGACCTCTAACACTTGACACGTGTGCCACAGGCGAGTCCGTGAGTGCGCCTTTTAATGAGTTGATGGAAAAGATCAATGTTGGATTCAACTCTTGGTCACTGTGAAAGGAAAGAGCTAGGCAATTCGTAGGAGTGCGAGGTTTACATTTTGCCTTGATTCATGTTAGCATGAAGTCATTCATAATAGGAAACTTACTAAAAAAAAACCTAAACCTATAATACTTATGTCAATTTAATTATAAACTTTTTGATTTTGATCAGCATGTCCTAAATCTTTTTACCATTTGTAAATTTAGTTACTACAACAAATTTTAATTGGAAATCGCTGACAAGGTAGTCACTAGCACCTACTGGCCGTCTTACGTGACACGGCTAATGTTTGTGTATTCAATTTTTACAATTTTTACAATTTATTTATTTTTTGAAATTTTCATTATTTTTTCTTTTTTAATATGTGGAATGAATAATGGAATTGTGTCGGTGCTTCTTGTCCAATCTTTTCATTTTTCTTAGCACTTCGCTTCACATGAATTGGTACTCTGTTGAATCTCCACTTCGTGTCCTTTGTGAGCGAGGTAAGGAACCTCGGAGCGATGCTTTCCACGCAATTTCCTTATATTTAAGTTTTTGGCACAATTAGGTGGATTTAATAGATTTTGATCAAAATTTTAATTTGTCTCTTGTTAAAACGGATTGTCCCTTTTAAATCTCTCTCACATTCAACTTTACAAATCCTGTGTCATTAAATTTGTCCCTAGTTTTGTACATGTGATAAGGAAAATTAATTTCTCACTAAAAAATAGGAGGTGTGTCTACGTCCATGTTCATCTCTCATGGTACTACTTATCGAGATAACTTGAGGTTATAGATGATACACTAAAATCTAGATAATATTACCTAGCTAAACAATACTTACTATAACCTCTTGTTCATGGAGAAGATAAGCATTTTATTCTTTTAGTTAGACAAGTTTTTAATTGTAACCAAAAATGTATCGGTCTATATTAGAATATTGAGGATGATGCCTCCATTTAGAAAAAAAGATGACAAAATATGTGGAACAGAATAATCGAGCCAAAATTTGGGCTATAATTTCCAGCTTTTGTTTTAACATCAGTTATGACATGAGATTGCAAGATGCATGGAGTCTTGATGAGTTGGCCTTTTCCAGTTAGATAATTTAGTAATAAATACAAGCATTAAGTTAGGATAACATGGACATCATCCACATGATCTTTACATGCGTGTTATGTTCATAATTTGTAATCCACCGACCAAAGATATGGTTTGAGAAAATTTCCTTCAATTAACGATGTGAAAATTACAGCCCATTCCATAAAATACGACAAATTTTATTTTCGTTCTTTTGTTATTAAACTGAGGAATTTTTTAGCATGTGTTTACGTAGGTCTCTCTCTCTCTCCCATATGTTTGAACGGTTGATTTTTTTTTTTTTTTGGATCCTCTCGCCTGGAAAAATGAGGAAGCGGTTTAGAGCACCGATATCCATTTTCCCATTTGCATAATCTATATATACACTTGCACTTCTCTTTGTATAAAAGAAAATGAAATTTTAATAAATTAAGAGCGTGGTCATCGACAAAAAGTGGATAGATATATGAATCAAAGGTGATAACCTTAATTAAAGATTTCCACATACCCATCTTTCAAGAAAAAACTTATAACTTTTAGTCCACCATTCCGGTCTCTAATTATAGGCAATTTTTTGAAAATATTACAGGAGGTTAAATAGGAGTGAGGGCCATTGTGCAATCCACTGGTTCAACCAGTTGAACCTTTATAATGACCAGTCGAATATAAAGAATGAAGTAAGAAAAATAAACAATATATGCAATGATAATTTTGAAAATCTAACGTGTGAATTCACGTGTTGGTGCTCTGCAATGAGTAAAAAAAAAAAAAAATCAATTGTAATGGGCTGAATTGTCTAAATGAAAGTGAATAGAGACTTTTTAATATTTCAAATTTACATATTATTTTTAAATTATTTTTAAGTCACAAATTAAGCTACCAATAAGAAGACCGAAAATTGAGTTTTTAGATAAGTTGTTGAAATTTTACTTTAAACGAAGAAGAACAGGACACCAACATTTAGAACACATTTGTTATAATCGAGTCATACTTGGTTGGGTTGAACCTAAATCTAAACCAAGATATTGCACGTATGTTGATGATCAGTGTCCTACTCTACATATAATATTGTCCAATTAAAGACAAGTGAGAGAAAAGCATGTTGAACTGATTGGACCAAAACGTCGTTGGATCATTATCAAAGACAATATAATTATATATAATCTCAAAGTTGAACCTAAATCCAAACCAAGATATCGTATCTATGTTTGTGATCAGTGTCCTACTCCACATATAATATTGTCCAATTAAAAACAAGTGAGAGAAAAGCATGCTAAAGTGATTGGACCAAACGTGGTTGGATCATTATCGAAGACAATATAATTATATCTGATCGCAAAAACTCTTTTTGTAATTTAAGGAGATCTTATTTAGATTTGAAATTTGGGTTACTTAGACTTTGAATCGAAACTGCTCTTAACTCCTCTCTCTCTCTCTCTCTCTCTCTCTGAAATGTTAGTAGAAATCTCATTTGAAAACGAGAGAAGTCTGAAATATGGTAATAACCCAAACGTCGTAATCTGCTATAGACTTTAATAAATGAATCCCAATTATATCTTCAAAATTTCCAATCATGAAAAGCGGGGCAAAGAGCTCAGTGAATGAATAGTTTTATAAAAGATTCTAGAGTACTCAGAATGATAAGACGATCGGTTGCGAAATCTCTTTATGTGGATTTCCCTCTAGCATTTTATTCCAAACGCTATGTTTCATAATGGAAGGGTGATCTCCCGTGATTGGCGTGATGTGCTTATCTCAAGACAAGCAAAGCAGAGATGCGGTGCGGCTCTCCTCTTCAAGCACAAGCCCTTCTTGCCCTTAAACAAGGCTTTACTTTTTCCCTTGCCCCCATAAGATGAACCAAATGCGCTTGGGAAATACGAAATCTTGCGGTGGATTGCATTTCTTTATATGAGGCAAATTTGCTACTTTAATCCTCACCCTTTGTCCAAACACCTCCAAAAAAATTCCTTCCTCTAAATTGGCAAGAGGAATACCCGTCCTGTACACTTCAGGATATTTTGTTAGTTCTCTTCGGAATTGGTTCAGGGCCACGCAAATCAAAGTGAAAGGGGTATTTAATAATGAGGACAGAATTCACTGACGTGGTTTTGTCCAACTTGCCCAAATAAATAATTGCAAGTGAACATAGGACAAAGACAAACAAAACAAGGTGAAAAAAATATCATGTCTTGATCAACACACAACTTTAATTTGCTTTCACTGAGATTAAATCACCACTTTAAACACTTTGCATAACTTTATTTTGCTTTCACCGTGGTTAAATTACCACTTTCTTAACACATAACTTTGATACCGTTCTCACCTCCCCACCCCAATCGACTGCCCAGCCACGAGGCCGTGTGCCTCGCATAAAACAAAAATTCTTGGACAACTCTCTTGATAAACTTTGTGTGGAAAGTTTAGGGAGTCTGGAACCATCAATATTGTACTATTTTTGATACATTCAATGTCATTCCTATGCTACTTTTTTACAAATGTAATCCTTAAATTATATACCTTTTAATTCAAGCAAGTCCTTCCATTATAATTGCAAATTGAAATGCTATTGTCTTTGCCATTGGTGACACGTGAAAGATGAATAAATGAATTAGAGATGAGATAGAATTTTTTTGTTGACTGGGATAAAATTTTAGAAAACTAAAAAAAATCTCTGACACGGGGAGAGGGAGAGAGAGAGAGTGGAGGAAGCCGTCGAAATCTTAGTTATTATCACTAAATGTAGCAAAGTATACATAGAATTTTTTATATTTCATTTATTTTTACTCAAGCAAGTCTTTCTATTATAATTGCAAATTGAAATGCTATTGTCTTTGCCATTGGTGCCACGTGAAAGATGAACGAATGAATTAGATGTGAGACAGAATTATTTTTTTTTTTGACTGGGATAAAATTATTAAAACAGGAGAGAGAGAGAGAGTGTGTGGAGGAAGCCATCGAAATCTTAGTTATTATCACTAAATGTAGCAATTTGGGTAGAAGCATGAGGTTTACATGTTGCCTTGATTCATGTTAGCAAGAAATCATTTATAATAGGAAAATTACAAATATATATATTCTCAACTTATTATACCTGTGTCAATTCAATCGTAAACTTTTCAATTTGGCCAATTTATTCCAAAAAATTTTAACCATTTATTAATTAATTTATTCCAACCAATTTTGACAGGGATTCACTAATAGGGATAACTTTACAATTTTCATTTTTTAAATTTTATTACTATTTATTTTTTAATAGGTGGAATGAAGAATGGAGTTGTGCGGGTGCTTCTTGTACAGTCTTTTATTTTTCTTCCGCACTTAGCTTCACATAAATTCGCGCTCTGTCGAATCTCCACTTTGGGCACTTTGGAGCGAGGTAAGGAACCTTGGAGCCATCCGTTGCTCTTCACGCAATTTCTTTTCATTTATTTCTTTTTGGCACATGGTTAGATGGATTTAATAGATTTTGATCAAAATTTTAATTTGTCTTTTGATTTTCTCTTTTAATATTCTATCAAATGTCAACTTTATAAATCCTACTTGGGTAAATATCATTAAATTTGTCCCTGATTTTGTACATGTGATAAGAAAATTGATTTCTCACTAAAGAATTAGGAGATATTTCTGCGACCATGCTCATCCCTTATTTCATGATAGACAACATTAGTGAAGTGAGGTACTACTTATCAAGATAACTTGAGGTTATAGACGATTTGTTATGATTCGGATGATATTACCTAGAGCTCAACAATACTTATTATGATCTCTTGTTCACAAAGAAGATAAGCAATTTATTTTTTTTAGTTAAATATTTTTTTAATTATAATTGCATATGTATTGATCTGAGGATGATGCCTCGATTTACAAAAGGATGAAAAATATGTTGCATAGAATAATTAAGCCAAAAGTTTGGCTATAATTTCCAACATCTGTTTTATCATTAGTTATCTCATGTGATTGTGAGATAGCTATAGTCTTAACAAGTTGGGCCCTTTCTAGTTAGATAATATAGTAATAAATAAAAGCATTAAGCTAGGATGACCTAGACATCATCCACATTCATCTTTGCATGTGCGATATGTCCACAGAATTTATAATCCACCAACTAAAGGCGTGGCCCAAGAAAGTTTTCTTCAATTAAGAAAGTTTTTTTACTTTTTGTTATCAAATCGAGGAATTTTTTTTTGTAGCATGTGTTTGCATAAGACCCTCCCTCCCTCCCTCCCTCCCTTCCTCCATATGTTTGAACTTTATTATTATTATTATTATTATTATTATTATTATTATTATTATTATTATTATTATTATTATTATTATTATTATTATTATTATTATTATTATTATTATTTTTATTTATTTTTTGTGGATCCTCGCTTGGGAAAAGGAGGAAGTGGGTTTAGAGCAACGATATCCAAATTCCCATTGTTATAATCTATGCGTACACTCGCTCTTTGTCGATGATATCCAATACCCATTGGTATAATCTATCTATACACTTGCGCTTCTCTTCGAATAAACAAGATGGAATTTTAATAAATTAAGAGCACAATCATCCATTAAAAATGAATAGATATATGAATCAAAGGTGAGGGCGTTACTTAAAGATTTCCATATACCCATCTTTCAAGAAAAACTGATGACTTTTAGTCCACTATTCCGGTCTCCAATTATAGGCGATGTTTTGAAAATAGTACCGGAGGTTGAATCGGAGTGAGGGCTAGTGTGCAATTCCACCGGTTCAACCAGTCCGACCTTTATAACAACCCATTTGAACAATAAAAATGAAGTAAGAAAAATGATATATGAAATGATCATTTTAAAAAAATTCTAGGTGTGAATTCACAATTAGGTGATATGTAATGAGTAAAAATAATTTTTTTTTCCTATCAATTGTAATAGGCTGAATTGTGGGCAGAGACTTGCTAGTTTCTCAAGTGTGCCTATTATTTTTAAGTCGCAAATTATGCTACCAAGAGAGAGGGTGAACGTGAAACAAGAGCTGATTGCACAGATGGATTCGGTCATTTATGACTTGGTGAAGGGGACGACCACATTGTCGTTCTTCGTTCTCAATGGTGTGGAAAGAGATGGCACTTCTTTTCTATTTCATTTATTTTCATCGACCATGCTATTGCGACTTGGAAATAGCAAGTTCTAACAAAGTGCACTGGGCCCTAGTGGCCATGGTGGGTTGCAGTGTATTTTGAAGTTTTGATACAATAGGCAGGGCAAATCTCATTAAACTCATGTATTTTTATCAAAGGAATAAAAATAACCTCACTTTTCAAATATCCCCTAAAAGGCAAGAACTAAACAAAAATGACAAGATCATCTTTTTCAACGAGTTTACATGGCCAATAATGCTTTGTTGATGAGCTTACATGGCCTTTTTATTATTGAAAATTTTAAAAGAAATCAAATTAATGATTTTAAATTCAAAAGAAAATGATTTTTCTCAAAGAGAAAAGAAAAAACAAACAAATGTCAATTTTCCTTCTTTTTCTTCCTTTCAATTTGTAGGGAGAAAGCATATTGCATATGCCAATGTGGTTGCTTTATTAAGGCGTGTAAAAGTATGTAAGCCCCTCAGCCTTGTCCATATAAGACCAACTTCTACGATAAGATGAGTAAGACGAGAATCTACCATTCTCGCAAGACCCTTGGATTCATAGCAACACGGGCTTATCAATATGGACAACTGGCAGGGACAGTTGGCAATGATGTTGATTCCATAAAATGATTCTAGAGGATTTGACATTATTGTACTTAGTGTGCTTTTATTTTTGTCGGCCATTACATTTGGTTACAGTGATTTGCATTATTGTCATTTTTCTATCAATCGAAAAGTGCTCATGAATATGGACAATTGGGAACAATGGTTGACAAAGCTTGGTGATGTTGATTCCTGAAAAATGACACAAGAGGATTTGACATTAGTACATGTGTTTTTTTTTTTTTTTTTTGGTCGGCCATTACATTTGGTTGCAGTGATTTGCATAATTGTCCGTTTTCCATAAATCAAAAAATGCTCATGGATATGGACAATTGGCAGTGATGGTTGGCAAAGCTAAGTGACATTGATCCCCAAAAAATGATTCGAGAGGATTTGACATTATCGTACTAGTGTGCTTTTATTTTTGTCGGCCATTACATATGGCTGCAGTGATTTGTATTATTGTCCTTTTTATGTTAACCAAAAAATTTCGGAAGCCTGAGACTCTCATGATATATGTTAATGATGTTTAGAGACTATAGGCATACTTGTCTCGGATTGTTATTAGTCCTTATCATATCCCCTTTATGGTATAAGTGCCAACTTTTATCAATGTTGTACTAAGATTATAATTCTACATCTGATGGTACATCAGTGCTACAGGAAAGGAAACAACAACCTCATGGCTGAAGTGAAAAAGAGGAACGATCGAAGGAAAAATAGATTATGAATCAGAAACCTACAGCATAGAGCGTCGATTTGATGGATTCAGAAGATACAGAGGAGATGCACTTCATATTTGAATCCACAAGTTAGGGTTAGGGTGGCCGGTCAGAGAGGCGAGAGAATGGTGAGCGATTGGTCGTTGGGGTTGTAATTAGGGTCAATCGTCGGCTTCTCCGCCCTTCCTCTAGATAGGCATCAAAGATATTTTCTTAGTTCTCTTTTGTAATTGGACAACGTGGCCCCGCAAATTAAAGTGGAGGAAATTCATAAATAATGTGGACGGAACTCTTTGTTGTGGTTCTGTCCAGCTTGTCTGGATCAATAATTGCATATGACCAAGACTTTTCCCTCTTGTGCAAAATATTAGGGGCTCAAACACAAAGAAATAAGGAAAAAAATGCAAATTAAAGTATTTATTCTGATTCATCCTTAAATTAGATCCATATCTGATAAAAGATTGACATGTCACATTTCTATTACAATCCTCAATTATAAGAAAAATTATATCTAATAATTATTGATGAGTCTAACTTCAAATTATCAATAAAATATAAAATTGCCCTTATGTGGCTCCCGAACCCTGCCCGCTCATTGAAGAGCGGAGCTTTTATGCTTTCTTGTCAATGGGGAGTATAAACTATGCTCCAACATGAAAGAGACCACTCTTTCTTTTTGTGAGCCATTATTCATATATAATAAAATAAAATCATTCATTAATTACTTTATGGTCCAAGATTTCTAAGTATATTGTAATAGATAATAAAACTATTTTTTTGTACTTCGTGGAGTCATGGGAAGCTTCTATTAGTTAATCTAGCCTGTTTCACAAGTTTTTAATCGTTTGTGCGCTTAGTCTGATCAATTTCCTTAAATCCCAATAAATAAATAAATAAAGCTTGAAAGTCCGCAATACAAATCAATCTTCCGCCCATTGTGTGATCACTTCCCTTAAATCCAAAAAAAAAAAAAAAAAAACGATTATTTATGGCTTTGGTCACAATGTGCATCAGTGGGTGTGGTTCATACAAACTACCAAGTCGATGATCAAATTTTTCATTCTTCCCGTCTTGCCAGCTTTTAATGAGTTAAAATGAGGATTTTTCAATTCAAAATGGATTTGAGTGATCTGAGTTGTGTAGGTCACACAAATCGCCAGCTAAAATAATCCCGTCCATAGTGAGCTGAGTTCAGACTAGACTGTGTTGAATTCTACGAATAAAGTATGATGGCCATGACTACAGGCAAACGCTTTTAAGCCTAGATGTTCAATGGTCTCCTAACCGCTTGCTACAGCATCTTGAAAAATTTCTCACGGTACAAAATTAGTAGCACCCGTTAAAAAATTACTGACTCGTTGGAAAATTACCATCACGTAGTATTACCCCGTGCTCTTTAACATGAAATTATACAAGAATACCCCACCCTGGAGACAAAAACAAAGTCATGAATAATTGCCCAACTTGCCGAGATAAATAATTGCATATCGTACAAAGACAAACCAAACAAGGCAACAAAAGTCGATAAATTTGATTGAAAGACATATGGTCCCAAATTGGTCTTTTGCTAATGCATGTTCTCACGTAATTGGTCTTTTGGTGGGAAATATATCAAAAATATTCTAGAAATTTATTACATTGATATCATTTCTATTATAAATCTTTTAACTAAACCGGTTAATTTTATATATTTTCATATTGATATCATGTGAGTCATCCAATTAATTTAAATCGGAAATTGCTGATATAGACTTCAACCGTCCTATATAGTATAACTCTTCAATAGAGGACGAAACAAGCTTAAAGCAAAAATATCCAAAACCCCATTATATGCTTACATTACACCTTGAATAAAGTTAATGAAATTTTTAATAATTAAGAGCGAGCTCATACATAAAATGCACAAATACATTAATCGAAGTTGAGGGCCCCTTGTAAAGATTTTTGCATGCCCTCCTTTCAAGAAAATAACATATGGATTAGAAATTGACTTAATTGACCACTCTAGTCTCCGGTCGAAGGTAATGTTTTGAGAACCAACTAAGCTAGTATGTGATTCCACAAGATCCAACCGTTTGTGCTGATCTAGTTTGAATAAAAAGAATGTATTAAGAAAAAAAAAGCAACATGATAATGATTTTACAAAAGTCACGTTTGAAGAATTCGTAAGCTTTGAAGGATGTGAGGTGCTGTGTAATGGGTAAAATTGACATGTGTCCTTTTCTGTTTGTGGAGGAGCAACGCAAAGATGAAAATATCATAATAGGATCGTGTTTGAGAAGAAAATCAAATTGTGTTCGAGTTTCGAAAAGCAGTACAATAGGATAGAACTCATCGCGCGGTCCTGTCCACCTTGTCCCAGATGAACTAAATTGCAAGTGACCCTCGGGCAAAGACAAAACAAAACGAAGGTGGAAGACAGGTAATGGGTGGCTGCGCATGAGAACGAGTCATCGTGGAGCGGATCAAAACTGTGTCCGAATTCCGAAGGGCAGTACGTTCGGATGAACCACATGTGCTTGTCATACACGAAATGTTAAAGAAGGATAAATTTACCTCTTTAACCCTTCCCTTTTCCAATCCCTTCCTGTTTATCGGCAAGCGTGCCCCCAGCCGCGTCGTGGACTCTAAGGATATATGGTCTTAGTTCGGTTTGCAAATGGGCCACGTGGCCACACAGATCGAGGAAGTAAAAAGGATATTTTGAAATGGCGAGGACGGAACTCATCACGTGATTCTGTTCACCTTGTCCAGATAAATAATTGCAACGTGCTGCAACAAAAACAAACGAAACTCGGCAACAATTATGGTGCGGGCGTGGGTCCCAGAAAGGGTGATGCTTTCCTCGACGGATGAGCTCCCCATAAGATTCCCTTTTCTAACGAATGCGTGGAAAGAGATTAACCTTTTTTTTTCTTAAGCCACGATTCAAGGAAAAATATTATCTAAAGGACTTAACTAATAATTTCTTCATCGCCACGTGCATCTTCTCATACTATTGTGCACACCAGAATATATATATTTCTTAATTACTTTACGTTTAAAAATATCTAAACTAATGAACCTCCATCACTACTCTAAGTAATAACAAGCAAATTCTATTTGATCATATGGACTCATGGTAAAACTTTCGTTAATTAATTTGGGCCTTTTCACGTGAAACAAATTTCACTTAAATAGTTTGATTCTTAATGATTGGGTCATGTGCGCTAACCAAATTGGATGGCATCATGACATCCTAAAAATCAGGGGGCTATCAACCTCCACGCCTCATGAAGTTTTTAATTTCAGCTAGTGCTATCGTATTAATTGACTAATTCAAAATCTCACTATCTCTCGTGTCAAGAAAAATGGACATAGACCTTTTTAATTCATAAAGTTTAATGGAAGTTAAAGGATCTAGACAGCACACAGCTAGCTTCTCCTCGAAGCTACCCGTCCAAGACATAAATTGAATAGAAACCCAAGCTATCTTAATAGACTTGTAAATATTTCCCAAATAAGCATGATTGCAAGAGTAATTGCAGGATAGTTTGCTTAATTGCCATTTTCGTGTTCGAGAACCCCTACGCAAACGTAAGATTGTACAATGCATTCACTCTGTTTTCCTAGAATTCCATGGACATAACAATATGTAGACTCCAGGACATCTAAAGCCAACCCACCCCAGGAAAGGCATCATCCTATTATAAAAAGAAGCACACTCAAGTATCAAAATTTAGCATGAGTAAATACATAAGGGACAAAATTTTTATAATGTACATTTAAGTGTTACTTTAAAAAAAATGAACATTTAAGTGTCAACTTCAAATTTTATTAATAAAAATCGATCTACGTGGTTGCTGGGAATCTAACGTGACTCATTGGAAATCCAACATGGCTCATTGTTGGCACTTTGGCACTTAAGTGCATTTTCTTTTTTTTGAAGTTTTTGCATTTATATTGTCACCCGTCTAAGTTTTGACACTTGAGATATCCACACCTCTTCTACTATGCTTGAACCTCAAAGAAAGGAAAAGAGATGGGCATCTTAAGTTGATCCATAACTAGATGTTGAATAGTCGAACTGATATGCTACAGAAATGTTTTCCATTCGTGTGGAATCCAACCTATCTAAAATAACTTCTGTCCTCCCAAGTTCCTCAAGCATCCGATTTCTTCTCCTCAAGTACGCAACTGCAATTGGATCACTCTTCAAGAATCCACTGATCAAAATTTAAAAACCTTTAAGCAAGCTCAAATTTGGGGGCAATGCAAGCAAGCATGAATCTCTTTGAATCAGTCATTCATTGGAATTATGAACTACTTAACTATATTAGTTTAGGTTTCTCATGTCGTCGCCTGAAACTTGATTAGAAGTATACATGCTAGTTTTGACATGAGTTGAAGTGCTATGGCAGAAATTTTGGCATATGAGAGTTGCTGCATGTGAAGCATACGACAAAAAGAAAATAGCATAAAGTACGCGTGCAAAGACTCTCCTAAAAGTGTTTTTTGTGGCACAAATGAGCCTGCCCGTCATAAAGTAATTCAGTAACACTCCGGCATTGAAGGCACAAATAACAAAGATCAACCATTAATGCATATACCATATGTTTTCATGTCTTAATTTCATTAGCATAAGAAGACAAAATCAAGTTTTAATACAAGTTGCTGAAAGTTTACTCAAAAAATATAAGAAGAATAGTCCGAGGAGAATGGTTATGCAAATTTAGAAAGTCATCGATTGAAGAAGAATGTTACTAGTTGCCAGCTAATCAATCACGAAACCATAGAAAAAATGCTGTAAAGTTATATTCGGTGCAGGTGCCGATGGTTTTCCCTCTATTTTCGGTTGTTCACTGCAATTGCGTCTCCTCTCTATGTACGTCTGCGCTCGCATCACAAACGGGTATTCACATCACAAACGGGTAAAAGCACCATATCTTTAACATCCATAGATATCGACTAGTAAGAATTCACATGATTTTGACAAGAATACACGTCAACATCCTTGAATAATCAGCAACCTGCACTAGGGTTCCTCGAGTTCAATGGTGTTATCGGGCATGCAGCAAGCCGTGTCCTTTGTGGTGCAGTTAGCATTCTTGTAGTGAGAATTGGGGCCTTTGTTGCTTGAGAGGGAGGATTGACATTTCGATCTACTCTCTACTGCATGTCAAGAGATGTTATAACCCACCGTCATCCAAAACTTGAAGAAAGACCTAATCTAACAATCCATCGGCAGTTCACTTCTATCTTCTTATGCATCTCCCTTTTGTTGCAATTGTCCTTTTAATCCCTCGTTACTCCTTGTTTGTTTTGGTTTTTCATTATGATCACCTGATACTTCCTGTTATCAACAGAAATGATCAGAATAATATTTGATGTTCTCGTCTCTTAGTTTTCTTGAGTATATTTTTCTTTTCTTTTATTATTATTTTTTCACAATTAATGTGTTGTACATGTGCTATGTGGAGTTGACAATTGGCACCTTCTTGTTGTCTAATTATAATTTATCTAATTAACCATTCATAAAAGAGATTCCAAGAAAAATTTCTTATTATGAGCATGGCGGCCTTTTTCCTTCACCCTTTTTCTATGTTGTTAACTTTTTTGAGAACTCATCATAATCCTCAAATTAAAGTAAACTAACAAAATATTTGCTAAAATAACAGTAAAAATTAGATCATTAGATAAAGCTCGCGAGAGAGCAAGAGAGCACATGTTGGCATGCGGCAAGTAATAACCACTTTCACATGTACATAGATACATTGTTAATGATAAAATCTTAAACTTATGGTAACACTGAATGAATCCGTGTACATTATTTTCTCTTGCGTCTCTTCAACGCCAAGACCAGCAAAACAGGCCCCTCCTCTGGCCATGGAGAAAATATTCAGTGGTTCGTGCGCGCCACGTCATCCGCCGACGTGGCGCGCATGTTCCACTCGGCTATCGACACCTGTCTGGGGGACCCGCTGGAAAATGAAAGGACTCCCTCGGCTTGGCTCGGCTCGGCTGACAGAGGAAAAGACAGGTCAATGGGTCAAGAAATTCGTAAGCTCCCGCCCGAAAAGTTTCTCTCTCCTCAATTGAATTTTAAGGGGTTTTCTCTCTCTCTCTTAAGAGAACGAACGAACAGAGAACGACGAGACTGTTTCTCCGCGCATTCCAGCCCCTCCGCTTCCGCTCGCCTCCTCAAAAGCCTCGCCCGTCATCCGCGTCGGCACGTCGCCTCCTCCGAGAGCCTCGCCGGTCGCCGTCGGGTCCCGCCCCCTCCGCCTTTGACTGTTCCCACGGAGATGGAGCACAAGGTTTGCGCTCGCGTTGATCTCTCGGCAACTTCGGACCTCGATTCCCTCCGACGAACTCCGACTCCGAGCCACCGTGAGGTCTTTGGACTCTATGTCCTCGAGCTCGATGGTCGGGACTGAGGGCCTCATGCTTCTTCTCCTTCTCCGCCTCCCCAAAAGCATCGTCGGTCTCGCTGTGGCACATCGCCCGAGAGCCCCGCCGATCGTAGGCGGGTCCCGAGCCTCCTCGCCTCCGCCTCCGCCATCGATTGTTTCCAACGCGGAGATGGAGCACATAGTGACAAAGGAGAAGAGAAGAAGGGACGAAACCACTCCCTCCCCTCCCGTCCCCTAAACTCCTCTCGCCGTTTTTCGACAGCTTCATCGATGCCTTCGAGGCCGACGGCGGCTTCGAGTCTCCGACGTCGGACAAGAAGCGCAGGAAGGAAAGGAGGAGCGGCAACAAAGGCTCCGAATCCAAGCGCCCGAAGCTCCTGGAGCATCAAGGGGATGCGAAGAAGGAGAAGAAGAGGAAGGCGCTGGAGTTGTGCGAGGACGACGAGGAAGACGAGCGAGACCGGCTCCGAGTTGGTCGACCCGAGAACTTGAAGGGGAAGAAGAAGAAGAAGAAAAAAGGCGAGGTTGAGCGACGGGGATGGTGAGGTGGCTTAGGAGAACCGCAACGCTTTGTCGAATTTCGGATCTCGGACGGCTTGAGGTTGAAGTTGAAGGACAATGGGATCGATGCGCTTTTCCCATTTAGGCCATGAGGTTTGACATCGTCCTCGATGGGACTGATTTGGTCGGCCGTGCCCGCACCGGCCAGGTATGAAGACTTTTTATTTGAATTCCGCAAGATTGACATGTCGATGGTCGCTGCGCTTGGCCGAAATCTGCTAATTAACGGCAAATTAGAGAAGTGAATGGTCTCGGACGTTGCGGTAATGACGGCGTGTGATGTGGAAAAGGGTAACGAAGCCGACATATATGAAAAGAGAAGCAGGTTTTGTTGGCTCTGTGAGTAGTGAATGGTTGATGTATGAGCTTGTTTTAATTAACAGCACAATAAAGCAATTGTGGTGTAGAGCAACGTTCTACAAGCCACCCCGAATTCCCATGGCTCGCCTTTGGTCATGGCGGCCGCACCGACTATCATTCCTCTCGTGTGGAGCAACCGACAAGCTAGTCGATATGAGTTCGCATGCTTCCATGGGGGTGGAGTTGAAAAATTGTCTTCATCGGTGATGGACTCTGAAGAAACCTCCCGGGTCATCCCTGGTTTCGATTTAGAGATCTCGATGGGATTCGGGGATCGGGTTTTGTAAACTCCAAAGACAACCTTTCTCCCGAAGGTGGTGGTACTACAATGAACTTGCTTCAATTATCATCACAACTTCAACGTGTGGAGGATCAAAGGCAATCCATCCATTTGAAGGAGGAAAATGATGTTTTCGGTTGTCGCAAAGATCACTTGAGCATTCCAAGACAAGGTACAAGGAAATCCTTGAAACCTTCATTTGCTTGATGGGTAGGTAGCGCCTATGTTTCTCTCGTATTCGGTTTGCTTTGTCGATATTCGCTTTATTGGAAATCGACCGTATATACTATGAGAGGAGAAATTATATGATTTTTTTCCCACTTCTTGTGCTTATTTAGATGAAATGTTGTTTGGCAAGGTTGTTTTCCTTGAACTCGTCTTAGCACCGAGTATTAAGTTGCGCTAGGCTCTAGCCGATCAATAAGAATCGGTCCCTACTTGGTATTTGAGTGTGTCTTACTCGCTATGCCACCCAATTGCATGGAGTTGTCAATTTTACAGCAACCTTCTTCCTTCTCTCGGCAAAGTTGTCACCTCATGACTCGTTTATATATAGACCGACGACTTGCCCTGTCTGATATGAGAGGATGTTTAGGCCAAGATTGCTACTGCAAGCAAAAGTAAATCTGGAACCAATTCCTCTTTTCTTTTCGTCCGCTACTGTCGAATTTGATGTTGCAGTTCAGTTCACTTAGTGACATACGCATTCTCATTTTCATTGCAGTTACAATTGACAAGCAGTTCGAAGCTTTGCATGTTTTCTGCATTGTTTCTCAATTCTTCTGCTGGTCTGGCTCGAATTCATGATCCTGTCTTAGTGAAACAGAGAATTGGCTGAGATTGGCTTTTATTTCTCTCGAGGGAGAGGTTAATGGTGGTAGCATAGGGAAGAATAGGTGAAGGGTGTATGTAACTTAATCTAGCAAAATTGTTTTGTTGTTTTGAATTTGTATCTTGGTTGTCAATGTTTGGTTTTACTTATTTGCTGTTGTGCAAACTCATCTTCACCCAACTTTTCCCGATGGCACGATTTTGCATTTCCAGATTTCTTCCAGTTCCTTAAACAAAACAGAGAACTATAGATCCAAAAGTAGGTAATGAGAAAATGAAGGCCGAACCAATGTTAGGCATATTGTTATTCCTTGTACAAGCTCGGCTAGACCTCGGCTTATCCCGCACATAATATGTCTTTGTTACAAGAAAGTTAGTTGTTTCCATTTTTATTTCTTCAATGTTGTGCTCTTTTGTTAGTCACAAGATTTACTTGACACTATACACTTTTAAAACTTTCTTCTCCGGTTGGATTTTCTTTAGTGGAGGCCGTACCATAATTTTTACCGAGATGAAGGAATCTCGCTTCTCAACTTTCGGATTATGGCTGGAGCACGGCCCTTGCATGGAGACATACAGCAAGCCCAATGAGAGTTAAATGATGAATGTGCATAATCTTTAGAGATACTAATACGCGTAAGAGTATTAACGTTGTAACACACTGAAGAGGAGATGAACAAAGAAGATAGAGCATGGTTTATTATACTAAATTACATGACTACAAATAGTTGGTTTGCCTACTCTCTAGTTGTCAACCACATATAGCAGGTGACAATGTCGTGCAAGTTTATTACTATCTTAATCAAATCAACCAACCTAGTTTGCCTAGAAGTTCATTTTCTTGGAGAGTGCTGATATATTGATGTGTGGTGGTTTCACAAGGTATAAATGATTACAGCAATAAATGTTACATCCGAGAGGCAAAGAAATTGGTCTCGTAGCAAAAAATTCCCTTTCATTATAAATTTTTTCAAAGAATAAAGGTGGCCGATGCTTTTAGTGGGGTACATACCCTCAGATTTTCGAGTGATGAATGCATAGGTCTAGGCTTCAATAGAATGAATTATGAACATTTGCTTTTGGATCTAATTCAGTGGTAGGTCCGGCATCATGACTGGAAACAATATTCTTTTGTTAATTTGCAGGCTATCTGTTTAAGTGATGCATTCCTTGTATGTCACTTGTTTTCTGGTTTTGTGTATGCAAGTATTTCTAGAAATTAACTCTCACGCTCCGGGGCATGTTTGGTTACACTTAAGCAAAAGTGATAAGTACTTCCCGCTAAAATTTAAAATATTATTTGAATTTGACAAATACTATGAATGAATTATTTCTGAATTTATGTGTCGATACTCGGGTGTTGTGATGATTTTGAGAGTTTCAGATTTAAAAGAAGTGTCTGCAAGCCACAAGATTTATATTAAGCAAAAACAAAATGTAAAAGGCCATCTGGATACATGCTCAGAATTGCTACCAATGACCATCTATATTAAAATGGTTGAAACCTTTTTGCCTCTTAATTGACACAAGACATGCTTTTCCTTGCTTAAACTTTGCTTCTTGAGTGCAAGTTACACTTGCTGGTTTCAGGTCTGGCAAGTATATGATATTAGTCGCCACGAATGTGGTGGCATGTGGATTGGACATCAATGATGTCCAGTTAATTATCCAGGTATGCTGGATAATTCATGTGGTATGTTTTGATTTGCTTCTCTTTTCGTGAATATATGCTTCAACATCACATGTAGGCTCACACTTAACCCCCCAAAAAAAAAGAGGCCAACTATTAGCACAACCGCATTGCATTTTCCATAGCTTCATTATTTCTATAGCTCGTCGATCTTTGAGGGCAATGTTGTTTTCTAGGCAATCTTGGAGTAGTTTGTCATGCTGTTCGATCCAAGAAGGGCAAATGTATCTAAGATCGAAAGAGAGTCTCGGGTAAAATTTGAACACATTGCTGCTCCGCAGCCAAGTGATGTTGCTCAAACTGGCAGTGTCGAAGCTGCAGAATCAATAAGACATTTCTGATAGGTACAATCATTCTTTTTGCTAAGAAGCTGAATCATTGCCTATAACAAGATGCTAATATCCTCCAAAATGCAGTGTCATTACGGCATTCAAGTCTGCAGCCGAGCAACTACTGAACAGGTCAGGCATGTCAGCAGTTGAATTACTTGCAAAGGCTCTTGCCAAGGCTTCTGTAAGTTTATTTTCCACTCACGTCTTGTTACTATAGCCTTGTAATACTAAATTCTCCATTATAATTTCTTTTTTGCGTCGACAAAGAAACGCCAAATTCATTACTTTGATTTTTTTATGCCAATCTTCTTGTTTTGAATGTTTTGCAACAGTTAATCCCAAAGGAAGCTTTCCGATTGCTTTCCCATAAATTTCATGGAAAAGGGCCTGGCAAAATGAAGCAAGAGAAGTGCATGAAGCAATACCAGGAAGAATTGAAGTTGAAGCAGACGAAGAATTCAGACACGCCTTCTTTGTCTGCAGAGAGGATGAGGGAACCTCAAGCTCAAATGAAGACACCTTATCTTGTGCTTAGTGGTCATGTTAAGCCTGGGTATGTTTTCCTGTGTTAAAAATCAAGTTACTAGTTCTTTATTCATTGGCATTTAAGTACCTAGCATTTTAGATTAACTGACTTTATAAGATGTCAATGTGGAGTGTCTTGTTCCATGACCAAAGTGCTTAACTGTCTTTTCGCTTTGCTGCTTCAGATTTTCTATTTATCACAAATCCCCCTCAGCACAGGCTCTTTGTGGAGATGTTTCGTTTGCTAATGTACATCTCCATGGATCACGGCCTGGATGACTCTTTCCATATTATATTTCCCCAGACATTTGAGGGGAATCTCCAGTTTCAAGACTCGTGAATTTCTTAACTAAAAAATCATAGCCTATGACCATGCATTATAGATCAACCTATATTTATAAGATGTCTCCATCTTTATGCTTAAAAAGGCGGCACCTTAATAGAAATTTTAGTGGTCTGACTTGATTGATGATAAACAATCTATATTTGAGAAGACAATTAGACACCATCTAATAAGTGTAAGCTGGACTTCATGCAATGTCTATTTACCATGGTAATTGAATGATAAAATAATGATTAGATTTTTGTTATTTAATTATTTTTTTTTTTTTTCTTTTGGGGTATTTCCAGTCAAAAAAGGTGATCAAGAAGTGGCTTTGCCACCATTGAGAAGGATCCTGGAGCTTAACGCCCACGCTTGGAGATAGGAAGGTCAGTGTCGACCCAAGTTTGGATGTAGTGTTACTCTTATTTTGTTGCAAAAAGGAAATTGGTCTGTGTTTGTTTGCACTATAATTTTCGACGCAAATTATCAAGATGCATCTTAGGTGCAAGGTTTTCTATGTATGCGGCACCGGGCTATCTTTTAACACCACTTGGAATAATTTCGAGTATTTGCCACCATCGATCATTTTTGTACTTCGCTTCCCGGATGCATTTTAGACTAAAGTTACTAGACTTTTAGAAGAAAAGCAAGGTCTTAGGCATCACAATTTTAGTGATATTTTTATCAAGCTGGGTTTGTCAAAATGGTTTTAGGGCTTCTCTCTTCTCCTTTTGTTTTCTTTTACCAGGGAATCTTTTGTCCTGGCTTTTAAGTCCTGGTTTTAGTGATACTTCATAAGTTCGATGTTCGGCTTTGTATTCTAGGTTGAGCATTTATTGGGGATAAAGTGGAAGCCTGAACCTAGTAACTTGGGAGCACCAAAGAAGCTGAAAACTTGAAGTGTTACTTGATGTGTCTTCTATTATTTGTTGAGTTCAAGCAACTTACTATTGGGGCTGGAAGTAACTCCAGGCCTAGGCATCGATTGCGGCTCCACATTACATTATTCTATATACCTTTTAGCTTTATTAACTATGAAGATCAAAATATAGATGCTCTTGTTGCTTTTGAAGATGTACTTAGACCCGTAATGCCAACAAGACAGGCGGCAATTTTTTAGAAGTCTTTGTTGCCTGAGAATTGAATGGCACCTTTATTAGTGATCTTCTTCATTGTTATTGTTCCTAGAAATGGTTGTACCCATTCCTAGAGATGGTTGTACAGATTATGTGATTCACGGTGGCTATTTCACGGATGCTACTTTTGCTGTTAGACAAACGATTGGGCAAGTGAAATGCTCTGCATGTGTTTATGGAGAGATAATGGCCATCGATGTAAACCTTGCTTTGATTTGTTGCTATATTGGGGGCGTGAACACCTTTGCTTTGATTTGTTGCTATATATAGGGCATGCATGCTCATGTGCGAATGTGGTTAGATGTGTGCATGTCCTACTTGTATACAGTTGCGCTTGCATGATTTTGAGAACTTTTAGAATACTCAAGATTCTTGCGATGGGGACATAATTATTTTTCTAAAGGGGGTAGAAGTCATTCTTCTTAAAAGCCATCATCAAATTTTTTTTTTTTCTGTTTCAATTCTATATCTCCACTATATAGTGTGGCTTAATGATTGGGAAAGCAAGCCTACCAAGGAATGGTTCTCAACAACTTAATTGGTATTACAAGACACAATAAGATGACTTTCATCTTTAGGAGTTATCGATATCAATTACTAGCAGATTAAGCCTAACTTCGGCTCTGTCGGTTGAAGGTTCATGAATTAGAAAGGTCACTGACTACTGAATTTCTAGAAACCAATACGGCATAAAAGGTCGGGCAATGCATCCTTTGTTCATTTGGCTTACTATAAATTGGCAACTTCATCACAAAAGAGTCTTTTATCCAGCCTTCTCAATACTCTTTTTGGAGAGCATTTTGAGGATAAAGGGTGGTTTTTCATCATTAGCCTTCCTTTGGTGTTCGAATTGTGTAGCATTTGTGGGTCTCAAAATTTTGTGTGGAATATGGTGTAATGTAGCTCACCCAACAACGACAATCAATGCATTTTAGGTGTGGAAAAATGTTCTCTACTTAATTGGATTTTAATTCGTTCATCGGTGGACCCGAGAGAAGGGAAAAATCTATTGCAAATCATCATCAGCCGACTTAGATATCAAAGTTGGGCCGAACATTTGAAAGTAAGAAGTTGCCCATATGACACTCATTTATGTTATAATGACATGACACTTTCAAAGTTGTCCTCATGCCATGAGTTCCCTACCATTTTACGCTTGATTGAAATAATCCATAAAGCAATATTCAATCGTGAACTCCTGCAAGTGAAAAACAATCTCTAGAGCAAATTATGAATAGGATTAATGAAGAGAGCATTCAACTACACATCATCAATAGGGGCTTTGCTTAAGCAACGAAAAAGGCATGGACATACAACACCAGTCCAGCAACTAATGACAACACAATTGTTTTTCCTCTAACCATAAACAGCACGATCTTTTGAATCATATACAAATCTATTGAACTACAAGAAAACATATTTTTACTACTCAATCCAACAGACACAAGGACAGAACGGGTGCCCCTATGGCTTCAATACATCCATGACAAGTCTTGCCTGAAAGAAACAGATTCTGCAGCACCTTGAAGGCCCTTTTCTGAAATCTGAGGACAATCTTCCACCACAAGCAACTCTAACTTTTGTGGTCCCACAAGTGGCTTCAGGCCATCATTGGTGACTCCTAGGCACTTTACCAATCGCAAGGTCCGCAAAGAAGTAAAGTGGATAACATGCTGCAGTCCCTCATCACTTACCTCTCGGCATCTGACAAACTGCAAGAACTCCAAATACTGAGCAAAGCACAGTGCCTACGAGCTTGCTTTTTTTCTTATCCATGTTTCTACCATCCCACTCAACAGTTTCTTTAAGTGTTCCCTATTCCTTGAGCAGCTTTAGGGCACCCAACAGCCCTTTCCCCACTGCAGCTTCATGAATTGTCTCATCTGGAACAAATTCCTCCTCATCCTCATTAACAGGACCTTCATCATTACCAAATTCTTTAAATTCTGTCCAGCCTCCGAGCTCATCTTTTACTTCATTATCGATGTTACCGGTGCTTCGTCTTCATCCATGAAGGCGGGCTTATGAGAAATTGGAATGAGGGGTAATGGCACAATTTCATAACTCACTTGATAAGAAAATAACATCACATATTCTTTCGGACACCAAAGACCATATCAAGCAATTGGTGGATATAACACCGATTTGAGGAGGAAGTAATTTCAATTACATGAATGAAATCTCAAAATTGCAATGCAAGCCCAATATGCATGTCCCTCTTCCCTTCTCAGTACAACCAACAGCATTCTTAGCCAGCATATATCCTGAAAACTAAATGTGGTTTTAGAACTAAGCAACTCCAATATGGCCAAAACAGTTGAATAAGTCCACCGCTCTTCAAGACAAAGAATCCCCTCGACCAGCAATTAGGAATTTAGTTCGGAAGTTAAAATGCATCCCAAATAAACAAGCTACTGGATCGCATGAGCAACAGATCGCAAGTTGTATGCGAAAAGCGCTTGTTTGCAAGTTGTCCAGGATGTTGTTCAATGAGGCGCATCAAGTGCACTTTGCTTGTTCGCACATACACGAGGGCAAATTCTAAAATAAGTCACTTACAAACAATCTTTCGTATGCATACAGTGAAAGAACAAGAAATGTTGCTCATTGACCATCCAAACAATACCGGGATTCTAAACTAAACAGCCAACTTAAACTAGTTTTGACCCAATAAGCAGACAATGCTACCCAAATCAGCAAAAGGCGTAATCTGAAAAATCTAGAGAACAAAATAAGGGTTCCATAGTTCTGAAAGAAAATATGATCGCAAATTGTCCAGGCCAACACGTAGAATTAATCGAATGTATACCTTCATCAACCTCAAGGCCCGAAACAAAACCTTCTATTTCGTCATGACAACCCCGCTTTCTGTGATTCTCCAATCGCGACACTCGATTCTCCAAACATTGACAACCAAGATACAAATTCAAAACAACAGAATAATTTTTCCAGATTAAGTTACATACACCCTTCACCTATTCTGGTAAAGTAAAGTTAAAGAGCAGCGTCTGAACTTTACCCGTATCCTTCACCTTGCCTACAAGAACCAGAAGAATTGAAGGATAAATATATCCACATCTATCAGCAATGTGGTTAGATAAAAAAAAATCACATAAGTGAGACAAAAATTCTCCAAATATCTCATGTTATTATCGATTTTCAAACTGCAGCCTAGATAATGCCTTACGTAAACCTACTCAGACAAGCCTCAAGCAAGCCTCAAGCAGAGGAATGGCAATATTGGTTTGAGCCCCTCTTAATGTATGCACAATAAGAGATATGTTACATATAGTAGAGCATTTAAAAGGCAAAAAGAAAATAAAGATCTTGCTCTTAAAAAAAAATTCAAAAATCTCTTTTTTAAAAAGTTCTAAGCAGCTGCATGATGCTGAAACTGAAAGACCTATTGTCAAATTTCAAAATATAACATCACTAACAATAATTGTAATTGCAATAGATAAGTAAAGCATATTTCCACCAACTCCATATTGAAAAAAATTAGTACACACACGCCAAGAATTAGCTCCACATCTTCAACAAAATCCATCCTTAGCATTTCATCTGCCTCATCAAGGACACGGAAGTTTAAAGAGCTCAAGTCAATATTTTCCCTCTCAATGTGATCCTGCCACAAGATGTAACAACTGTGAACATGCATTATTCCCAGCGGGTGAAAGAAAACCAAATAAGCTTCCAATTCAATGAATTACTTTCACATGGCTAGGTGTTCCAATCACTATATCAACTCGTCTCCTCAATCAGCTCTCCCGAGCATGATAGGGAGCTCCACCATACAAACAACATGATGTTAAGCCCACTCCACCATAAACTTCAAAATCAAGAAACACCTAAATAATAGGGTAAACGATGTCAGACATCTATCTCCGTAAAAAGATGAGATTATTTCTATAAGCTTGATTCCAATACCTGCTTGGCCAATTCCCTAGTAGGTAAAAGCTCCAAAATACTTGGTGGCCTACCACATCATGTCTTCCTTGAGGTTTTTGCAGGCCCATTCGTCAGAGATTCCAAAATGGGCAAGACAAAAGCCAGAGTTTTGCCCTGGTACAATTCGCACAGTGAACAAGGTGATGATCAGTGCTAAAAATAAAAACCCATCAACTACGAAATGAGGAAGCAGTTCGAAAACTCATGTTCCTAGCAGCCAATCATCTTTAAAAACTTGAAATGCAACTGCAGCCAAACAGTCTTCATGCCACTTTTGGTTTTTATATGTCAAATAACACCAATGAACTAATGTACAGATGACTGCCACAAACCAGAAGATTTATTTAGCTGTAGGTTTTTTGGTCGAATTATCAGCTGTAGGTTTGAATGCCTTCCGCAGTACAGTACCTTCAATGAATCTATTTTCCCTCCCCTGTTGACTATGAAGAATTAATGACCTAAAAATCTGTTCAGGCCAATGTCCTAAAATTGTCAAAATGAAAAATGCCCTTTCATACTGGGCCTTGCAATTCTTCTGCATGGTTGCCATAGATTTTCGGCAATCAAAGCAACAAAAACAAACCGACACGCAGACACAACATCAATGGGCAATGCACGGCAAGATCTCCATGACCAAAGTTATGGAGAAGTCGGACCACCATCACCATCGAAAGCGGGAAGAACAGAGGTCTTAGTAGTAGCTATAAAACTGAATTAGCAGCATTACACCCTTTCGCATGAGGATTTTTACTCGATCCTTGATTTTTCTTAATTGGACCGCCATTACCAACATCTTCGTAGACTAATTTCACTACTCTTTCACGCTTCTTGCTTGGACCAGAAAAATTGCAAAGTTCAATAAATAATTTATCGCTCAATTGGGTGTACCACCGCCTTCCGTGGCCATTAAAGAATACCGATCTTCCCTATGCTACCACCATTAACCTCTCCCTCGAGAGAAGTAAAAGCCAATCTCAGCCAATTCTCTGTTTCACTAAGACAGGATCATGAATTCGAGCCGACCAGCGAAGAATTGAGAAACAATGCAGAAAACATGCAAAGCTTCGAACCGCTTGTCAATTGTAACTGCAATGAAAATGAGAATGCGTATGTCACTAAGTGAACTGAACCAACATCAAATTCGACGTAGCGGACGAAAAGAAAAGAGGAATTGGTTCCAGATTTACTTTTGCCTGCAGTAGCAATCTTGGCCTAAACATCCTCTCATATCAGACAGGGCAAGTCGTCAGTCTATATATAAACAGTCATGAGGTGACAACTTTGCCGAGAGAAGGAAGAAGGTTGCTGTAAAATTGACAACTCCATGCAATTGGGTGGCATAGCGAGTAAGACACACTCAAATACCAGTAGGGACCAGATTCTTATTGATCAGCTAGAGCCTAGCGCAACTTAATACTCAGTGCTAAGACAGAGTTCAAGGAAAACAACCTTGCCAAACAACATTTCATCTAAATAAGCACAAGAAGTGGGAAAAAAAATCATATAATTTCTCCTCTCATAGTATATACAGTCGATTTCCAATAAAGCGAATATCGACAAAGCAAACTGAATACGAGAGAAACATAGGCGCTACCTACCCATCAAGCAAATGAAGGTTTCAAGGATTTCCTTGTACCTTGTCTTGGAATGCTCAAGTGATGCTGCGACAACCGAAAACATCATTTTCCTCCTTCAAATGGATGGATTGCCTTTGATCCTCCACACGTTGAAGTTGTGATGATAATTGAAGCAAGTTCATTGTAGTACCACCACCTTCAGGAGAAAGGTTGTCTTTGGAGTTTACAAAACCTGATCCCCCAGAATCCCATCAGAGATCTCTAAATCAGAAACCAGGGGATGACCTGGGAGGTTTCTTCTGCAGAGTCCATCACCGATGAAGACAATTTTTTCAACTCCACCCCCATGGAAGCATGCGAACTCATATCGACTAGCTTGTCGGTTGCTCCACACAGAGAGGAATGATAGTCGGTGCCTGCCATGACCAAAGACTGAGCCATGGGAATTCGGGGGTGGCTTGTAGAACGTTGCTCTACACCACAATTGCTTTATTGTGCTGTTAATTAAAACAAGCTCATACATCAACCATTCACTACTCACAGAGCCAACAAAACCTGCTTCTCTTTTCATATATGTCAGCTTCGTTACCCTTTTCCACATCACACGCTGTCATTACTGCAACGTCCAGACCATTCACTTCTCTAATTTGCCAGTTAATTAGCAGATTTCGGCCAAGCGCAGGCGACCATCGACATGTCAATCTTGCGGAATTCAAATAAAAAGTCTTCATACCTGGCCAGTGCGGGCACGGCCGACCAAATCAGTCCCATCGAGGACGATGTCAAACCTCATGGCCTAAATGGGAAAAAGCGCATCGATCCCATTGTCCTTCAACTTCAACCTCAAGCCGTCCGAGATCCTGAAATTCGACAAAGCGTTGCGGTTCTCCTGAGCCACCTCACCATCCCCGTCGCTCAACCTCGCCTTTTTCTTCTTCTTCTTCTTCCCCTTCAAGTTCTCAGGGTCGACCAACTCGGAGCCGGTCTCGCTCGTCTTCCTCGTCGTCCTCGCACAACTCCAGCGCCTTCCTCTTCTTCTCCTTCTTCGCATCCCCTTGATGCTCCAGGAGCTTCGGCTGCTTGGATTCGGAGCCTTTGCTGCCGCTCCTCTTTTCCTTCCTGCGCTTCTTGTCCGACGTCGGAGACTCGAAGCCGCCGTCGGCCTCGAAGGCATCGATGAAGCTGTCGAAAACGGCGAGAGGAGTTTAGGGGACGGGAGGGGAGGGAGTGGTTTCGTCCCTTCTTCTCTTCTCCTTCTGTCACTCTGTGCTCCATCTCCGCGTTGGAAACAGTCGACGGCGGAGGCGGAGGCAGAGGAGGCTCGGGACCCAGCTGCGATCGGCGGGGCTCTCGGGGCGATGTGCCAGCAGCAGACCGGCGATGCTTTTGGGGAGGCGGAGAAGGAGAAGAAGCATGAGGCCCTCAGGTCCCGACCATCGAGCTCGAGGACATAGAGTCCAAAGACCTCACGGTGGCTCGGAGTCGGAGTTCGTCGGAGGGAATCGAGGTCCAGAAGTTGCCGAGAGATCAACGCGAGCGCAAACCTTGTGCTCCATCTCCGTGGGAACAGTCAAAGGCGGAGGGGGTCGGGACCCGACGGCGACTGGCGAGGCTCTCGGAGGAGGCGACGTGCCAGACGCAGATGACAGGCGAGGCTTTTTGAGGAGGCGGAGCCGGAAGCGGAGGGGCTGGAATGCGCGGAGAAACAGGTCTCGTCGTTCTCTGTTCGTTCGTTCTCTTAAGAGGAGAGAGAAAACCCCTTAAAATTCAATTGAGGAGAGAGAAACTTTTCGGGCGGGAGCTTACGAATTTCTTGACCCATTGACCTGTCTTTTCCTCTGTCAGCGAGCCGAGCCAAGCCGAGGGAGTCCTTTCATTTTCCAGCGGGTCCCCCAGGACAGGTGTCGATAGCTGAGTGGAACATGCGCGCCACGTCAGCAGATGACGTGGCGCGCACGAACCACTGAATATTTTCTCCTGGCCATGGAAGATATTTTCTTTGTTCTGTCGGGTAATTGGACAAAAAGGCCACGCAAATCGAAGCGGAGGAAATCCAGAAATGATGAAGACGGAACTCATCGCTGTGGATCTGTCCAACTTGTCCGGATCAACAGTTGCAAATGACTAGGACTTTTTCTGTGCCTTCTGAATCACACCCCAGCACGAATGGGACTCATGTTTCTTTTTCTAAGCTATGAATCTTACACAATAAAAGATTAGAAGCCTATTTTATCGGACCAAATAGACTCACTTCTGTTAATTAATTTATTTCCTTTCACGAGAATTCAATTTCATTTAGATCATTTGAGTATTCAATGTGATCACTTCCCTTAAATTGAACAAAAAAAAAAAAAAAGAGCTTCAAAGTCTGCAATACAAAACAATCTACAACTTGCTATGTGATCACTTCACTTATAATCCCCCCAAAAAAAAAAAAAATGTTTACACTTTTAGTTGCCATGCGCAAAAGTTGGTGTGGTACTTACCAAGTCGATGATATATATTTTTATTCTCCCCTATCTTACTAGCTTTTAATGAGTTAAAATGAAGATTTTTCTAGAAATTATTGTTCAAACTCGGTTCAAAATGGATTTCAGAGATCTGAGATGTGTAGGTCACTCAAATCGCTTGCTAAAATGATCAGTCCATAGTGAACTGTGTTTAGACTAGAATGGGTTGAATTCTATGAGTAGATTATGACGGCCATGATTATAGGCAAATGCTTTTAAGGCTAGATGATCGATGGTCTCCTCACTATTTGATATAGGATCTTCTTAAAAAATTTCCATCAATACAAAATTAGTAGCACTCGTTAAAAAATTACCAACGAGAAAATTATCGTCACATAGTACTACCCTGTGCTCTTTAACATGAGATTGTACAAGAATGCCCCACCTTGTAGACAAAACCACAGTCATGAATAGTTACCCCAACTTGCCCAGATAAATGATTGCATATTGTACAAACATAAACCAAACAAGGCGACAAAAATCAAGAAATTGAAAGACATATGGTCTCAAATTGGCCTTTTGTTAATAGACGTTCTCATGTAATTGGTTTTTTCTGAAAAAAAATAAAATAAAATAAAATTCAAAGTTATTGCATTAATGCCAATTCTGTCACTCCAAATTAATTATATATCATTTTATATTGATATCAATTGAGTTTATCCAACTAATTTAAGTTAAAAATTACTAATGTAAATGCTAATCGTCCTAGATAATGTAACCTTTGAATAAAGGACAAAACAAGTGTAAGGCAAAGATATTCAAATCCCCATTATATGTTTACACTATACCTTGAATAAAATTAATGAATTTTTTGTAAATTAAGAGCACGCTTGTACAATAAAGAGATTTTTCTGCATGTATACATAAATCAAAGTTGAGGGCCCCTTATAAAGATTTTCATGTGCCCTCCTTTCAAGAAAAAATGGGTGAATTATAAATCGACCACTCCGGTCTTTAGTTGAAAGTAATGTTTTGAGAATCATATCGAGCCGCTAGTGATTCCACTAGGTCCAATCATTTATACTAATCAGGGTTGGAATAAAAAGAATGTGATAAGAAAAAGAAGCATCATGATGATAATTTTGAAAAAAGTCACATGTGAAGTATTCGAATGCTTTAAAGGACGTTAGGTGTTACACAATGAGTAAAATTGAAATGTGTTATTTTCTCTTTTATAGAGGAGCAACGGAAAGATGAGATTAACATAATGGGCTTATGTTTGGAAAGAAGATGAAGTGGTCAAGTCTAAAAAAGCGGTACAATCAGATGGAACTCGTCGCGTGGTCCTGTCAACCTTGTCCCATATGAAATAATTGAAAGGGACCCTCGAACAAAGACAAAACAAAACGAAGGTGGAAGGCATGCCACGGCTCTTGCGTTGGAGAATGAGTCATCTTGGAGCATATCAAAGTTGTGTCCGAATTTCCGAAGGGTGGTACGTTTGGATGAACCATAAGTGCTTATTAAATACGAAATCTTAAACGAGGCAAATTTACTTCTTTAAGCCTACCTTTTCCAATCCCTTCATGTTAATCGGCAGGATACATTTTCTTAGTTCAGTTTGTAAATGTGTCACGTGGCCCAACATATCAAAGTTAAAGGGATATTTCGAAATGGCAAGGACGGAACTCATCACGTGGTTCAGTTCACGTTGTCCAGATAAATAATTGCAACTGCTAGAACAGAAACAGACAAAACACAGCAACAGTTATGGTGCAGGTGTCGGTCTCATAAACCATGACGTTTTCGACCCCCTCCCGCCGCAAAAAAAAAAAAAAAAAAAAGACTCCCTTTTCTCCCCCAACAAATGAGTGGAAAGAGACTTTAACTTTTTTTATAAGCCACGATTTATACAAGGAAAAACATTATCTAAAAAGCCTAAGTAATAATTTCTTGATCGCCATGTGCATCTTCTCATATTCGTGCGCACAACAGAATATATATATATATATATATATATATATATATATATATCTTAATTACTTTATGTTTGAAAATATCTGAACTTATGAACCTCCACCGTTGCTCTAGTTGATAGCAGGCCAATTATATTTGACCATATGGGCTCATGTGAAGCTTTTGTTAGTGAATTTGGGCCTCTTCAGGCGAAATGAATTTCACTTAAAATGTTTGATTCTTAAAGATTGGGTTATGCGCACTAGTCAGAATTGGATGATGTCATGACATTCTAAATAATCGGGGGTAATCAACTTCCACTTCTCATGAACATGTTTTTAATTTCAACAAGTGTTATCATATTAATTGGCTAATTCAAATTCTCGCTAGCTGTCGTGTGAAGTAAAATGGACATAGACATTTTAATTCATAAGATTTAACGGAAGTTAAAGGTTCTAGACAGCACAAGGCTAGCCTCTCCTTGAAACTCTTGGTCCAAGTCATAAAGTGAATAGAAACCCAAGTCATCTGAATGGACATGTAAAAAATTCCCAAATAAGCATGACTACGAGGGTAATTGCAGGCCATTTTGCTTAATTACCATTTCACGTTCGGACTCCTACGCAAACGTATGATCGTCCAATGCATTCACTCTGTTTTTCGGGAATCCCATGGACATTGCAAAAGGTAGACTACAAGACAGCTAAAGCCAATCCATCCCAAGTAAAGTGTCGCCCTACTACACTAAAACATCAAAGGAAAGGAAAGAAAAGAGAAGCATCTTAAGTTGAAAGTGTAGGTTTAGTCATTTATTTGTCATAGCTAAATTCTCCAACAGTTGAAAGTGTTATGGCATGCCTGTTGGAGCTCAAATTAACTTATTGGGCTTCGGAATTCGAAAAGAACAGAGTAGGCCCAATACACGGGAATTTACGTAGATTAGGCCGAACGCAAACAATTGACAAATAGAAGTCTTGACCAATGCAACAGGGGAACTTGCTGCCAGAGTCGACACTAGCGAATATATCGGCAAGGCCGAGCGGTTATCGATGAAGAGATGAGGCTTTCGGAACATTTTAAATATCAAAATGATAACAACTAAAAGCAGTTATTTTTGGATTACCATTATAAATAACCGAAGAACATCAATGTTAAGTACCTTTTGCCAAAATTGACAATCGATCATTTTGTTTTTAATTGTTATCTTTCATTTTATCGCACTTTTACATTCAATCATATTTTACTTTTCTCTTGTTTTCCTGCATTTTACTTTTAGCAGTAGTTTAGATAAGTCGCTTTCTTTCTGGAGCCACACAGAACCTATCACAAACAATAAAACCGAAATCTTGCCCCTTCAATGAAAGATTTTGTCGAGGAAACATTTCCCCAGTGAACAATGCCTTTATTTTAGCAATAGTTATTTTCTTAGATTGTGCAGTTTAATTCCAGGAGTTATCATACTTGTATACGAAATTATGTGCAATCATGTCTTTTGTTTTTTCTATTTTAAATTTTCTTAATGGTGGGTAACTATATCTATTCATTTGCTAATAATTATTATCATCGTTTTCTAATATTCAGATTTGCAAAATACATGCAATTAATTTTTTGTGATGAAATTTTCTAGTAGCAAAGGATATTATTATTATTATTATTATTATTATTATTATTATTATTATTATTATTATTATTATTATTATTATTGATTCTCCAATATCATCTATCAATTATGGGCTATCATGTCATATTTGGTTTTCAATATTGTGAAAATCTATTAACCAAATTATGAGAGTCTGCAATTTAGGGTTAAAGAATAGGTACCTCTATATTGTTAAACTTTTTATAAGAACTCATCATAGTCTTCGATTCAAAGTAAACTAACAAAATATTTGCTAAAATAACAATAAAAATTAGATCATTAGATAAAGCTCCCACAAGAGCGAGAGCGCATATGCTGCTAGGTGGCAAGTAACAGCCGCTTTCATGTGTACATAGATAGATTGTCAATGATCTAATCTTAACCCTATGGTAACACTGCATGAATCCGTGTATGTGATTTTCTCTTTCCCCAAAGGAGGAACTAGTGCTGGACATGCTGGTTGCGTCTCTTTAATGAGGCAATTGACTCGTTCAACGCTCACCTTCTGTCTGACCAAGGCTAACAAAACAGGCCCTTCCTCTAGATAGGCATCAAAGATATTTTCTTAGTTCTTTTGGTAATTGGACAACGTGCCCCCGCAAATCGAAGCGGTGGAAATTCAGAAGTGATGGGAACGGAACTCTTCGCTAATGGTTCTGTCCATCTTTTCTGGATCAATAATTGCAGATGATTTTTAAATATTTCCCGCACGTAATTAAATCCTTTGCTAGATTTTACATACATCTCTCGTACTTTAGCGAAACTCAATAAACAAACCCTCTACATTCAACTATTAGATGAGTGCTATATGAGATTCGCTACACTCGCGTGCATTTGAACAATCACTAGAGAACTCTCTGGCAAATACGATCAATTCTCAGGTCAAAAGCTACGTTTTATTCATTTATTTTTGTTCTCCCCCAAGTACAATGTCCCGAGGGCCTTATTTTTGGTGCCATGTTCTAAAAGTGACGAATTCGTACCACAATTTATAGTGTGTGGTTAACAATTTACGAACACGGGGACAAGGACCAATATTTGAACGTACAGATTTTTTGAAATTAGGACACTTGCGTTTATGTTTCCTAAAAGTTGAACAAATCCACAGAGTAATCCATTGGGGATCAAATATAGAAAAATCCTTAATTTCTCAAAACATTTGGAAGTATGTGAAATACCAAGACTCTGGTTGGAGAAACATATCATTAAGAAAGGAGTTACGAAGCATAACCAAGTAAAAATCACATTATCTTTGGAACTCGCAGGATGGCAAATTGAAAAACAAAATGAAACTTTCCAGCCAATTAATGATGTGGTCAACCTCCAGCGATATAAAGAGATATGGTGGCAAATTGGTGCTATGCTAATAGACGTGCTCAAGTAATTGGTCTTTTACTGAAAGATGATTTAATCAACAGTCAGGTCTTTAGCCAAAAATAAATTAGAAACTTATGTTAGAGTCAAGGTGTTCATAGTGAAATTAATTTTTAAATGACGCTTTTCTTATAAGAGCTATGTAATGTTAGAGAGGATAATATAGGTGGAAATGGAAATGGACTTCCGAGCATGTAGATCACTTCCTTATGAGTGTTATTGCCTTGGTTATAGTAAAAGAAGAACGGAAAGTCATATGCCCCTATATAAGAAACCTTTTAAAGAGATATTGTTCTCTTAGTAATTGGACCACATGACCATGCAAATCAATGTGAAGGACATTAGAAATTGCGAGGACAGATTCCCGAGAACGAACAATCAAACAGAACAAACAAGGCCAGGGGCAACATTTTCTTTGATTGATAAGCAATATTTCACGTGAGCACGCCATAAGATTCCCCCTTTTCTCTTACAAATGCGTGTGGAAAGAGACCAATGTTCCTTTTTCTAAGATACGGCTAGTGCAAGAAAAAACATAATCGAAACAGCTTAAGTAATAATTTCTCCATCGCTATGTACATGTCTTCATACTCGTGTGCACAAAAAAAAAATTATTTATTAAATATTCAATGTTTGAAAATACCAAAGCTAATGGACGACTCGTAGTTAGGAACTTCCACCATTATTGCAATTGATAACAAGCCTACTTTATCGACCGTGGACTCATGAAGCTTCTCTTAATTAATCGGGACCTTTTCACAATAACTGAATTCCACTTACATCATTTGAGTGCTTGGTGTAATCACTTTCCTTTAATCCAAAATTCTTGAACTTTAACTCAATACACAATGTGAACCTATAGAGAAAAGAAAACCTATTTTTTAATTGTTCTTTGTTGCCCTCCTCCTCCCTAAGGGTCTTTTTTATTTATCTAGTCTCATTTTGAAAAAATTACCCAAAAAAATCCTACAACTATTATAATTTTTCCAATCCAATTATAAACATTTTGCATTATACCAATTTAGTCCATTCGGTCAATTTTGACTAGGCTTTCTAGCTATTTGGCCGACATAAACATATTTTAATAAATTTTTATTTTATTTTATCGAATTTTTTATTTTTTTTCCTTTTTTTCTTTTTCTTTTTCTTCCTCTATCCCCACAATGGTCGGTGAGGCTCCAGCAAGGCTCACTACTCGCCAGTGAGGTTGCCACCTAGGGGATGCAAGTGAGGTCATGGAGAGGTTGGTCTTACTTAGATTTGGCAAAGCCGCCTTGCTTGCAACCCTCGAGCCTCGCCCGGATCTAGGTGAGGCTAGACAAGGGCTTCGTGGTTCTCGCTCAATGGTCGACGAGCCTCGTCGAAGCCTTGTCGGCTACTATGGGGGAAAAAACAAAAAAGAAGGAAGAAGAGAAAGAGAAAGAGAAAAAAAATGAAAAAATAAATATCATTAAAAATTATCCATGTCAATGTTGGCAGCCAAAATTGGCCAAATGAACTAAATTCACACATTTGCAAAAGGTTTAGATTGAATTGGAAAAATTACAATATATTTAAGACTTTTTGGTCATTTTTCCTAGTTTGTTCCCCCAATTATATAATTTGTGCTCCTCCTTGTGGACATGCAAATTTTATATCTTCCGATTTTCAAAAAAAAAAAAATTTACTTACTAAATTTAGCTCACTCATGGGCATGGCACATTGTATCAGCTAGAATAACAGGTTGGCCAAATTTTCATCCCATCCAATTAAGTTCATAACCCTTTTTACCAGCCAATTAGAATGCAATTATATGGTTCTAGTATTATTAATGCTAAACAAAAATGCTCTTGATATCTATATATAATTTAATAATATTTTGGGGGTAGGAGTCGGGTCGATTCTAATTTTTATGTAATGAATACCGCATCGGTTGCCAAAATTTAGCTGTTCGACATTTTTTAATTCTAAAGCAATAAAAGTTCTAAACAAACTACCTTGAATGATTTCACAGCCACATGATATTAAGGCTTGACCTTCACCAAATTCTGCTAAAGCACACTTAATATCTAGCGGAAAAGCCGGTTAGACATATCTACAACGGAAACTTGCAGTGTGGGTACATGATTCAATACTATCTTGACAAAAGAACCAGGTGATCAATAAGAAAAGAAGTTCCGTTATATTTACAAAAAGAGCCTACGAAATAGGCCGGTGACAAACTTGTGATACAAAGCTCCTCCTGCATTTTCATGCAAAAGCCATCAACATCATCATGCTAAAGCGAATGCCAGTCTCAGTGATGGACGAGAGAATATAGAACCTATCTTGAAGGAAATAAATGTCTTATGCTATTGCGACCTGCACTTTTTGTTCGAAGGGGGCAAGGACTTAAGTTTCAAGATATTGCCTAAATGATAAGCCTACGACGCTTGATCAGGGGCAGACTCTCCCAAAACTTTACCTCGCATGATGCTTGCGCAATGTTGAGGCATTCGAAGTCAAGTCAAATTGATGATGTGAGTATTTTCATATTAGGAATCACCACTAGCTTATCGGAGTTAGTTACAAATCAAGTAAAACATAGGAGTATACCATACTTCTTATACAACTAGAGCATTTAGGGTTGAAAACTTAATTACACTAATTAATTAACTCGTGCTCTTCAATATCTAATCTTGCACAATTCAAGAAGATATTTGTCAAGTGGTCTCGGATTAATTTTAAGCCTATCTATTAACAATTGAGGTGATCATACAGGTACACAATCATTAAAATAACAATTAGCAATCAAAGAAGGATTACATAAATTGCAAGGAAAAGCAAGAATTTGATGCTAAAAAAAAAAAGAAAAATGCTATTCCTAGCTAGGCTAAAGGTAAACGACAATCAATGTATTTAAAGTGTGCGATCCAATGATAGTTGAGATAGTGCACAGATAGTGATCGACTATTTGTCTCTAAGGACATTCAAACGTTATTGTAAAACCATAAGAGCTTGTACAATTCTGAGCATGTTTTTTTTTTTTTTTTTTAATCAAGGATTTTCACACATCTTAAGAGAAGGCTACTTGAAAACTAATTTTTAAGCTCTTTACTAATTTTTAGAAAAATAAATAATGTTTTTCCGGATTTTTAATTTTTTAAATTTTTTTAATTTGAAAATAGGGACTCAGCTTAACCTTACGGCGCAGTTCCAATATGGACCAGATCCGGAGTTCCCCCACCAAATGTTCGGGCCTAATTTGTTGGTTCATATCCGCATTAAAGTCCAAAGGACTCCAAGAATGTGGGCCAAATTTCCAGGTCCGGTCCACATGAAAAAAGCCAAATTCGGGCCGCATAAGGTCACCCAATAAATGGGCTTACTAATCAAGCCCACTTCAGTTAAAACTCTCAAACCCCCTTGTAAATATAACCATAGCGTAGTCCAAGTCCATCTAAATTACTACCCAAAATACTAAAAATGAAACAAACCCAAGTCACTACGAACAAAACCTAGGCCACTAGACCAACATGGGCCCAGCTTAATTAAGCCATCTTATTTACTCCCCTCCCCAAATTGTCCACTTTTTTTTTTTTTTGATTACCTTTGTTTTTCTATTTTCTTCCCCGACATTTCCTCCTGTCACCGACGACGCTTGGCTTCCTATTTCCAGAACTTCAACTTTGTTCTACACCTCACCACCAACCGAGAACAACTTCGACCACTGATTCCTATGCCAAACTCCCGAAACATGAACTGCATATGGTTCATAGGCATTCATCATTAAGCCTCCCTTGCCGATTTCCTCTTGTTGTTGGACTGCCATTCTCGGCCACAAAGCATGAAACATAAAACAAATTAAACAATGGCGGTGGTGGGGGCGGCCAAAGACCAAACGGCGGTGCCTGAATCGCCGAATAACACAGAAACATAATAGTAGAACGCAACACGTGTGGTTAACTTGATTTCGACCAAAAATGGGGACACCAAAATTAGGGACTCCCGGTTCATCCGGGACTCAAAACTCTCGTCGGACCCCTTGACTTAGGACGCACCGAGACCAACGATGTCAAAATGCGGGGGTCAACGGGGCCGGAGTTCCCGTGAGCCAGATGGCCGCGAGGTCCGGCCCGACGTGCCTAAAACAGGGCGCTCGGTAACGGGAAAAGAAACAGGGGCGGTCGTTGGTGGAGTCTCTCCCCGGCTCGGCGACGGCGAAAGGGGGCGGGCTCGACAAATCGGACGTTGTCCGTGTCGCCTTGCAAGCCTTCGAGCCAGTATCCTTGGGGAATCCATCATCCCGATTGAACAAAAAACATAAACGGGAAACTCACCGCAAAACTTGAAACCGTGGAGAAGGTGGGCCGCGAGCTTGGTGGTACCTGCTAGGGGGGAGGTTTGCGTCGAGGACGACCGAGCAACGTTCAGCCGAGGCGGATTCGGCTCTCTCTCCTCTCGTTCACTCTTGGCTTTCCTCTCTCTCTCCCTCCCTTCCTCTCGATTTCTCTCTCAGCCCCCTCCCCACTCGCGCTCTCCTCCTCTCCCTTTAACCCCTCAGGCAAGCGTGCATGGCCTCCTGCTTTGCCAGCTACCGCTGCTGGCCTTGCCCCGACCACCCACTCTCGGTCGACGCCTGTTCCGCATCCGTTCTCCGTCGTCCTTCCTCCTGCTGTCATATGTTGCTTTTTTGTCGCACGCGTGGAAAGGGTAAAGGAGGAAGACGTAAGGGCTGAGCTGGGGAAACAAAAGAAAGTGGGTTGGGCCGGCCCAGGCAGAGAGAAAATAAAGGAAGGAAGCAAGCAAGAGGCCGGACCGACTTTCCCCCGGCCCCGCTCGCTTTTCTTCTCTCTCTCTCTCTCTCTTAATAATTTGATATAATTAATAATAATTTTTTTTAAATTACAATTTTCAATACTAGCATAATTATTCTTGTTGAGGGTTAAAAATTAATCCATAATTTTCTATATAAATTAAACCCTATATGAACAAGCAAAATTTTAGGTGTCAACACACATGCTCCTAGAAGTTTAGTGACTTATAAGCAAAGTTGGAGTAGTCATTCTAGAGAAAAATTATCAACTCAGTATTGTAAGTGTGTCAATTCAATTTTAAACATTTGTATTTGTGTTAATTCAATTTATTAGGCATATTTTGACAAGGAATCGTTGACATGGACGTCAATCGTTCTACGTGGCATAATCGACGTTGATGTTGATATTTTTTAATAATTTTTAATTTTATTTTTCTTTTGTATTTTCTTTTCCTTTTCTTTACCTTTTATTGGGCAAAGGGTTGACTAGGGTCGATAGCCAAAGGCAAGGGTATCACAACCCTCATTAACTCTAGGCAAGGGCTCATAGGCCTTAAAAATGTGATGATAGGTGGTGATATGCTTTGCTTTGCCTAGCTCATTGGGTTCTTTAATTTTTTTGGAATTTATTTATTAATTTGATTATTGGATGGTACTTTATTGATTGGGCATTCGCATGCCTCATATGTTAGTGGCATATGGTAAAAAATAGATAAAGACTACACGCAAACCATTTTTGAAACAAAGAACAAAGGTATTGAAAGGACTTTAAATCAATCTAGCGTTAAATTAGGACCAAATGACCAAAAATAAAAAATATTTTATTAATTATAATAAGTTAAGTTAATTTTTTTTTTTTTTTGATAATTTTCCCATCATTCTCGCTATAGTTGAGTGGGTGAAAGAAATTTATTGCTACATGTCAAATCGCCAAGAAAATGGCAGTCCATAGCGATGTGCTGGGAGCATTACATTGTAAATCCAATGAAATATCCCCAGGATAATTAAGCAGATTACCCATTAGATAAGCTGTCAATTAAATCAGAGTAAAAGGTAAGAGAAGATATCAAAAGAAAAGGTCCAAGCAATCCTTGAGAATTTCATGGCTGCGCAAGATGAAGATCAAGAGAAGTTGAAGATCTTGAAATCAACTTCTTATATACGGACGAGCCAATTTATCATATTATTGGTTTCCAGCAACTACAAAACAATATCAAAATTCAATATTTTGAGAGAATCAAGGGTAACATATAAAGGACTTGGTTCATGATACTGAGTGGCACACAGTTGCGGTTGGACAACTTTTCGGAGACTGATCACTAAATAGAGAATTGCAACCAATGCTTGACCTCTGTAGATGCGTACTACATTACATATGTTGATGGAATAGGAAAGTCACTAAGTTTTAAATAGGAGTGAAATGGAGCAAGCATTTGGTGGACTAAACATGTTACATTTGGTGGACTAAACATGTTACAAATGTAAAAACTAGAAAGAATAAGAAGATTCGGGTCTTTGAAGGACTTGCTAAGGATATTTTTTAATTGTGGTACTATATGGGAGACTTGGGATTTGATTAGAGTAAGGAGAACTCTATCCCAGAATGATATCTACAATAACATGTCATCAAAAGAAAGCATTTACTTGATTTACTGAATTTTGTATGGATCCTCTCTTGCCGTCACAGTTCGGATGGTGGTATTAAGGTCATCTTCCCAATGCCCTTCGTCATATTGATAGGAGAGGAGTACTTTATGTAGTTTTGGTGTCCTCAAGGCACCCTTGCAGAATATAATCATATTGGGGTACTGTGTCACAATAGTACACACCAATGATGGGAACCTAAAAGCACAATTCGTTGGAGAGAAACTCTTAAGGCTTGGCAAACCATCAAGTGTCAGCCGTTGCAGCTTGGGGAAAGAGATCTCCTCTCTGCTTCGTTTCCATCATCTATTACCACGTCTTCCAATGCACCACATTCTCTTAGTATTAGCCGAGTAAGGTGCACCAAACTTGTCATTGCAGAGCAAGTCCCCATATGAACTAATCCCTCGCAATTCTGCACCTGTAAATACGTCAAACTTTGGATTGAAGTTAGAGATGGAAATAGGATTGATAAGCCAGGGCATCGCCAAACCCACAGATCTTCAATTTGTTTAAGAATTTCAGCCATCAAAGAGCCATCTTTCCGAGATGCGCCTCAAGTTCCATAGGTCATGCAACCAAAGTCTCTTCAAATTTCCAAATGCCTTCGAGGTTTTCCCTCTCAATTATTCCTCCACATGGAGTCACTCCCTCATGTGCAAACATATCTTCTGAAAATATCTCCTCGAAGGAACTATGTTCCACAGTAAGATATTCTAAATTGGGAAATCTTTGGAGAAAGAAGTTAGAAGGAAACCGACATTTTCATCACGGTAGTATGCCAAAGTTAGCTCTTTGAGGTCGCCAAAGATGTCATGCTGCATCATCGCAACATCCTCCCTCGTTAACGTCAATCGCTTCAAGTGTGGAAAGACCTATGGGAATCAATTTAATAAGGCCATCAAAAGTCCATATGGTATGCTTTTTGCCTGTTTAATGTTTAACCTTCTTGGAGCCAGAAGACCGAGCATGATGACCATTGTAGATAGGATGTTTGTTGCTAATGGCATGCCCAATTCAATCAAAATATGTTTTGAAACGTAAAAATGTTATACTTTTTCAAAAACCAACAAGATAAGAAGTCAATAAGTTATAGAAGTGGGTTTGTTAATGTGATGTATGTCGGTATGTCGGTCAAATTAAAGTTGGTAATTTCAAATAAGAATTAGTAACTTTGAAGGTATTGTGAGTTACAATATTAGATATTGGCAGATAATAAAAGCAATTAGTAACCTTGAAAATATAAAGAAATGCTGCTACTTCTCATAAACGAATAGGATAAAAAATTGGTAAGTGATTGAATCAATCTACATCATCACGCAATGAATTCGGTACACCACCCAAATTAAGGTTGGTAATTTTGAATAAAAAATAGCAATTTTAGGCCCCATCCATCTCATGAAAAACAATTTTTAGGAGAATATTTTCAGATTTTTCTGATGTTCAATTTACAGAAAATAAATGAGTCAAGAAAAACATTTCTATCAATGGAAAAGGACACATTCAAAAATGAGGAAAATAGTTTTCTCTATCATTCTCTGTCCTTTCTTTTTTCACTATACCAAGTATGCTCTCCTTAGTGCACTCATTTTAATTATTTTTTCTATTCTCTTTTAAAAACAAAAATTGAATCTTTAATTATTTTTTTCTTTGTATAATTTTCTTTTCTTTCTTTTCTTCTTCCTTCTCCTTTAGCCGATCGTCGGCCATGACAACAACCCAAACAAGGGACAATCATGCCCAAAGCCATTGAGGCTTGAGCCTTGCCAACCTCTTGCGAGCTCAAAGCTCGCTGATTTGGCGAGGTTTGAGCCCACCTATGGCTGACCGGTGGCCGTCCATCGGCCCTACGCTGATCGTCGGCCATGACAACACCCCGAACGCAGGGACAATCTTGCCCAGCCATCGAGGCTTGAGCCTTGCCGACCTCTTGTGAGCTCAAAGCTCACCGATTTGGCGAGGTTTGAGCCCACTTATGGCTGAACGTTGGCCATCATAATGGCCCCGACGGCGACTAGCCGAAGAAGAAGGGAAAAGAGAAAAATAAAAATAAAAAAGAGAAAAAATAATTAAAATTCAAAATTTTTAAAAAAGAAAATAAAAAAAGGGATACCATGAAAAATCTCAAATCATTATACATGTGATAAATTTACCTCAAACTAATCTTTTGATCATCAAAAACCCAAATTGGTAGACTTGCAACAAATTTACCATTTGTTAGTTTTACTAAATTTTATTATCAAATTGCTAAATTGCTGAGTTAGGTGACATGTGACGGTTAACTAATGTACTAATTTGAGGTTTTTTTTTCCTTTGTTCATCACAGGTTTATTAATTTGTAGTTTTCGTGGTGTTGATATAATTTTACAGAAACTAACAGAGGATAAATTTGTCACAAGATTTTTGACGATCAAAAAAATTAATTTAGAATAAATTTATCACAACTGTATCCATTTAGGATTTTTAATGGTCAAAAATTAGTTTGGGGGTAAATTTGTCACATGCGTACCGGTTTATGATTTTTCATGGTATTAATCCAATAAAAAAGAGAAAGAAAATAAAAAAATTATTAAACAAAGTGCACGGACGAAAATCATATCCAATTTTCCATACCGAATGCTAGTATCTTAGTCAAATTATGGTTGGTAATTTCAAATAAATATTAATACTTCAAAATTGTTGGTAATCACGTAATAAATGTAGGTAGCTTGTAAAAAATTGGTGAGTGATTATAATTGGTAGATATTTTAATTTGATTGGTACATTAATAAATTGATGTTGGTAATTTTAAATAGAAGTTAGTAACTTTCAAGGCGTTCATAAGCCACAAAAGTAAATGAAGGCAATTTTGAACCATAGATAAATGTCAGTAGTTGTCAAAACCTGTCAATAAATTACTAAAACGTGACTGGATAAGCAAGTTACCATGGTATTCGATAGTTACCAACCATCTTCATGATGTACCAGCATAAAATTCTGTTCAATATCTAGATACAGAACATTAGCAATTTGCCGAACAAACATAAATTTTTAGATTTTGGCAAACCAGGAAGGTCAACTTAACTAAATAGGTAAATACCAGCTGTTAGACGTGCCGGCAACATAATGGAATAGATAACATGCGAGCGGATTATTAGAAGCATGACTCTCTATGCAAGTTAATCCAATAAAATATCTATTCTTCTAAAGTAATGACTAGGATCCCTAGAATTTATACCAAAGAATATGAGCTGGAAATAATTAACTTGAATCGTTCTTCAAGTTTTTAACCAATTCAGAAGTGAGGTTAGGTGAGCACTCGTAAGCAAGAAATGGTTTGACAATTTCAATTTCTAAAAGAAAATAACAAGCACCCAAGAGATATGCTGATAAACCAATGAATTACAGAGGTAGAGAGCTAGAGTTAGAATTAAGTATTTTACCTTTTCTAGAGAGAGTGCGGGTTGGTTCTCATTGGTAGTACTACCTTGGCAGTTTTGGATTTCAGAAGCGAATGGGAATGACTTCATTTTGCTGCAATGTCTCACTAGCAATTCCTTCAAGTGTGGCCATGTTGGAGTATAACTATTCTTGTAGAAGCTCCTAAGTTCCGGCAACTCATCTAATGTCAGGGTGGTCAACTGCGGAAAGAAGAAATCACTTGCACTCATCCTTACTCCTTCGTCTTCACCTGCTATAATTTCCTCCACCCCACAAGATTGTACTACAAGTCTTTCAAGCTTGGTTATACTTTTTGCCACTGAGCTTGGAAGTCCACTCCACACGTGCTTTAGTTTCGGAAGTCGCTCCAAATATAGTTCTCTCAATTGAGAAGTACTTGGGGAATGAGCTCCACTCATATTTAACTCTTGGATGTGAAATATCACTTCTAAAGAACCACAATCGGTCACAGTTAACTCTAGATTTTGGAATCTTGTAAGGATAGTGTCGATGAAAATATGGATGAAAGTTTCTCACAATATTCTACTATTAGTGTCTTGAGTTTGCTGAAGGCGTTTGAAGCAAACTCATCTGTCCATATCTTCTCCACGTTATTCATATGCGAGATGCACATTGACTCCATGCCAGGAAACGCAATCTGTTATTTTCCATCATAATTCATTAGAGTTTACCCTCTAGCCTCTTCCATAAAGATAGAACTTCATTTTTAAGAATAAAGAAATCACAGGATAAATATTATTTGATAGAATAGAAAGAAAAGAAAACAAGATAAATCTTTTAAACAGACGCCACCTCTTGAAATCCATTTGTCATATATATATATATATAGAATCATAATTCTTTCTAATGCGTATCACGCATTATGTTTTGAGCAGTAGAATAACCCATACCCTCCTTAGTTAGGCATCATATATTTCCCATAAACCTCCAATCTAGGCTAACTTAGATTTCACTCATTCCAACACACACCATGCACAATAGCGAATATACTCTGCCATTTTTCTGAACCATTTAGAAAATGTAGCCAGCATCTTTTTTCCCATCAACTTCTATGATTCTGAACCTACCCTGCTACGCACTTTCATTCTATACCTTTAATTGCTAACATATGTGTCGTATAGTAGTTAAATGACACTGTCATTGAATTATAGATTCCATGTCACTGCAATTAAGATATTTGCATATAATATATGTAGCAGCAAATTCTCTTGCCATGCACAGCAATTATTGGTTCTTGTGGAGCCATGAATACAGAGTTGCTGAACACCAAAGCTCCTCTTCACTAATTTGAACCCAAAAAGAAAAATATTAAGTTAATTACATGCAGTTTAAGTCATAATCTTTGTAATTCATGTTAGGGATAATGACAGAAGGAATCCATGTAGGACAGAAAATATGATAAAAATTGCATATTTTGAATCTACAAAAAACAGATGGACTTAACGAGTCTCCAAATGCGTAAGGAGTGTGAACATTACAACTTGAATGATTATAAAAAAAAAAAAAAAAAAAAAGACTTAAATGAAGTACTGGACAAGTTTTGGGACTCATCGTGTCATTATCCCTCGATCTTCCGTTAAATAAGATTTAATTTTGAGCCACCCTCTTTAGCCTAGTAGAGACTTTAAATTAGTTAAGGAGCTTGGCCTCTCAGCGATATTTGTACTTCAGTTACGGTGTTATGAAGCGTTACATTAGTCTAAATATTAAAATCAATCAAAATATATAATTTTTTGAAACTAGGATAAGTTTAGATAAGTGTTAATATGTTTATATCAGAGAAGTTTCTCATTAGATAAATTCTATAATTTCTAAAAAGAATACAATGACTGAGCATAAATCACCCCACATTGTCTAGCTCAAACCATCGGGGACAAGAATTCTAGATGTCATTAAAGAAAACAAGTGCAAACCTTTTCGACTTGCAAAAGTGATTGCTCTGTTGGAATGTTGCCCCCAGTTTTCTATAGCTTGTATCTCCTAATATCACCTTCACAGCTTTACAATCTTCAATACTTAACTGTTTCAGCGAGGGCCACTCTGAAATATGCTTCTCATGGCTGAAACTTCTGAGTTTTGGCATGTTGTGAATATATAGAGTGACAAGTTGAGGAATTACAATTTTGTCGGCTGCTTCTTCAGGTTTCTCCTCTTCTCTGCCAACAATGTACTCCATCTCTCCACAACCACCTATACCGAGATATTGGAGATGTCCCAGACTTTTGGCCATAGACATTATAAAAAGGTTTCTCAGACACGGGCAGTCCTCAACTCTTATAGAAGTTAGGTTGTGAAAGCAAATGGACTCACTCTCCCATAATTCTCTCGATGCAATTCCTGTTAGGCGTAGCTCTTCTAAATTGGGAAGTATGACCTACAGAAACATCATCTGGCTAAATTCACAATGAATGATATAGAAGTAAAGTTGCTTACGAATCCGGAGCATCATAAAGAAGAAACAAAATCACATGAGTAGTGATACTGCTGAGAGAAAGGAAAGAGAGAGGAAAACCTTCTTGTCAAATAAACAATATGGAGCTTTGTCAAAACCAACAGTTCGCTCATTCATCTCCTTACTTGTTGCTGGCGGCCTCAGTATAAATGCCTTGAGTTCAGTGCATTCCACAATAGAGAGATTTCGTAGGGAGGGAAACTCATATGCACCACTTCCTGAGCTGAAACTAGTCAAGCTCTTAAGCGAACAAAGCTTCAATGTACATAAATGAGAGAACTTCACTGCCTTCAACTTTTGCGCTCCACCTTCTTCCACTGCAATTATTTGCTGCATGTTAATGCAACGAGAAACATCTAGCTTCTCAAGTTTATCTAGAGCTCTCGCTGTATCCTTTGTGAAGAGATATCTCAAATCGTCGCAACAGCGCAAGCTAACATCAGTCAGACTAGGAAGACTGAACGTTGCTTTGGTGCTGCTTGTCACAATCGCATTCAACCTTGGCAGGTGCCACAACTTCACTTCTTTTAGGCCTAAAAAGGTCAGACATTTTGGCCTTTCCTTAGTATTGATAGAGACATGTTCCATTAATGCTTCCAAAGAAGTACACTCGACCACCTCAATCATTTTCAGGCTTTGGAGCCTCACTATTAAAGTTGATGGAAAAATATGAGACAGATTTTCACAATCTCTGACCGAGATGGATGCTAGTTTGCAGAATGATTCTTCAGGGATTTCGTTGTGCCATATTCTCCTCAACCCGCGCAATGACAGGAGCGTCAACTCTTCCAAGCTTGGAAAATGAACCTGCATTACAGGATGATATGTTAGTTCCTTGACTTTGAACTCCTAAAAGTCCTGATTTGGATGCTCTAATGAGTTAGTATATTCTCATCAAGTTGATTACCCAAGACTATCCAATTGCATGAAAAAACAACATATGCGTGGAGGAGCAAGAGGCTGTATAGTACATGCTAACTGGCAGAGTTTTCCACTGGTATACCGAGAATAATTTCTATGATAAACAAAAAATAGAAAGTTCCAGAGATGTCTACTCACATTTTGATTGAAGAAGACAGGCAAGGACAAGCCAAAGTTGATACAACCAAATGCTTGTTGTAAACTTGTATCAGTTGTCATTGACTGTTGCTTTCCTTCTAATGAAGAAAAAGTCATCATTTTGGGGCATCCAGATATTCTCAGTCTTGTTAAGCATGGACAGTGAATATAGTACTTTCCATTAGAGAATATCCTGAGACTTGGTAATTCCTCAAGAGACAAGGAGGTTAACAGAGGGAACACTAAAGCGTCCGTGGTTGTAGCATTCTCCGATTCTTCTTCTTGCTCCATAATTTCCTCAATGAGTTTACAGCTCACTACTTCTATTTCTTTCATTTGCCCAAGTGCTTTAGCCATGGAAGAAGAAAAAAGAAACCTTAGGTTCCCACAGTTTTGCACTTTTAGTGCTCTTAAGTTTCGGAAACACAACGCTCTCCTTGGATTCTTGTTCCATATGTGTCCCAAACTTGGTAAGTCACTCAAGGTTAATTTGGTCAATCGTGATAGAATCTCAACATCCACATCGATTGTCAATCCTTCAAGGTCAAATACTTCTCGTATTAGCTGACATCTCTCAATGGTTATGGTTTCCAAATTCCGTAAGCAAACTTGAGGGGATGATGCTCAAGAGAAACATGCAATCCTCTACTTTTAGAAATTTTAGATTGTTCACATCTGATAAAAATTGAGAGTTCCATATCTCTTTCAATTTGGGCAGTTCAAATAGTGTCAAGGACTCCAACCATGGCAATGAAACCTTAAGAAGCCAAGAAAATAACGTTACGAAGGCATATGCATCATTCTTTTTTTAGCTGGGAGGGGTAAATAACCCCACATAATCTCATTACAATGCGTGCAACTATAAATTATGAACGAGTGTTGTGTGTGTATGTCATATAATAGATTTAAAGATAATGGAAGAAAAAGCAGAAGAGTGATTTTTTTATTTCTAACTTATTCTCCCTTTATAATTTCAAAACTTTACATTTACTCGTCATTTAACCTATATGTATTCAGACTTCATGACATATATATAATAATAAGAGAGACTTTAGAATCCCTGAATTACTGGTGTTATTGAATTCACCCTCACATTTTGTGCTTTCTGCCTAAATTTTACAATTCATGTTGTATATAATTTCTAACCAATAGCTTTAAATTGAATTGACAAATAGCTCAAAACTATATTTTCAATTGATTTGCATGTGCAATTTGAGTCTGGAATTTTTTTTTTTCTCAAAGTATTTGAAGAAAAATCTCTCATCAAAAGATTGAAAGTAAACAAGGTCAAAAAAAAAAAAAAAAAAAAGAAGGGGTTCCTCACTATAAGATCCATGAACTAATGAATTAGTCACGACAGCACCCATGGGGGCATCGTAGTCAATTTCATCAAGGAGTTTAATTTACCTATATAAGGACCTAAGATACTCTTTCTCATTCTAAGAAAGTTTATCTATGTGGAAAGCTTAGTCATCTAGCCAAGAAAAAGAATATATCCATGAATGTATGTGTTCACATATATAATTTTGCCATTAAGAAATGATAAATGTTTAGACTACTTAAGACATCTATATATAGTATGGTGCTTATTTAACTATGTTGATAACATTAACACAAGTAAAGCACGATGTAATTAACTAATATATAATTCTTTTCATGTGATCATAGATCACATAGCAATTCCAATTTGAAAAATTAAATTTTTATTTGTCTTAATTGTCCTAGAAAGCAGAATCCCAAAGACAAGTTATTTATCACATAAGTACTCATAATTTAGACGCACATATCAAAAAGTGAATTGAGGGAATTCTAAAGCCAATGCTTCAATGTGTTTATAAATGAAATATCTATATAATCACATTTGAATAAAATCAATACTTGTTAACACAAAATAATAAAAGATCCAAATGTTATTACTTTTTTTTTTTTTTTTTTTTTGTGGTTTGGTTGATGAATGCATATTACTTTGTAAAGTTACACAAAACTTCTATAAATTATACCTCCAAAGTAAATATTTTAACAAGTCTAACCTTTGAATTTGACCCAAAAAAAAAAAAATGCCTTTGAAAGGTGAGGAAATTGAAAAAGGCTATAGAAGTCGCCAACTACATTCGTGTTATTTTATTTGTCTTCCCCAGATTTCATTAACGAGGGTATCACTAATTGAGTAATGAGTTAACCCATGCTTTAACCAAGTATATTTCTGTGACCGACAGATTTAATTGAAGGAAATGTCCATGTTTATGATCACAAATCTAATCGAAGAAGGTTTCCCCCAATTAGGATGGTCCCCATGTAGAAACATAACCCTTCTATAAAGCATGAAATTTACCTGGTGCGCATCAAAAATACGACTGAATGATCCACAGTTTCATGGAAGTTCGCCATTTTTGGCAAGTTGCGTAATGTCAGCCTACGCAAATTGCATGAATTCACTGTGGGATCATCATTTATTTCAATTTTGTCTTCATCTGCCTCGGCATCCGCAACAATTAGCTGCATTAAGTGGCATCTGCTTATTTCAATCTCTTCGAGTTGCAAGAATATCCTCGTCATGGGAAATGCAAACAAATGTTTGATTTCACTACAATTGTCAATTTCACAATCTTTAATTTGCTTAAGGATTCTGAGGCGAGACAGCCTCGACAAATCTTTTCCAGTTTGTTCAAATTCTCGAGAAACAACGATTCCAATTTCGTAAATGCAGTGCACTGGACATTCTCTGTTGAGTGAACAATATATTGAACTGATGGGCTATTTTGAACGTGAAGATACTTCAATTCTTGGAAACCTTTGACGCACAAATCGTGAATTGTATCGTTGCCACCTTGCAATCCATCCAAGTGGAGATCTTGTGTCATCCTCAAACATCTCTGCACCCAATTTTCAAGAAGATTGCCTGAATCTAGCTTGAGCTTTAAAGTTTTGGATTCTTTGTATTCACTTGACCAATCCCAAACATCCCCAATTTGGATTTTATACTTGTTCAATTTCCCAAATGGCAGGTCTCTTGAGAGATTAGCAGAATGAGAAATGGCGATGTATAAAGTGCTCAACTTTTTCATACTCTTCAACTCAGCCAGGCTGGCATTGCTTTGTGATGGTTCATCCTCAGCCTCCCACTGATCAAAACTGTCTTCCATGTATAGTTCTTCTAAATTAACCAATCTTCCAAGCACGCCACGTTCGATAACTTTAAGCCTGGCGCACCCTCTCAAGTCCAAAAATCTCAATTTTGTTAGTCCACCTATTTCGGGGGGCAACCGAGCGATTGTAGAGTCTAGAAAACTTAGGAACTGTAATCCTTTCAGCTTTCCAAGAACAGTCACATCATCCAAATGGTAGAAATCCAGGGATAGTGACTTGAGGTTTTCAAGGAACTCAATCGACGAAGGTAGAGAGGTTAAAGATAAGCCAGTCAAGTCCAAGACTTGGAGCTTTTTCATAGATTCAAAAAATAAATCGTGAATTTTGAGAGAGGGGTGTTTTCGAATAATAGAAGCATCCTCAAGTTTGGGCAGTCCAATTTTTTAGGGAGCTCATCAATGCCAACATAAGGGAAGGATATCGTGGTGCATTTTCTGAGCTCATTCTCGGACCATTCTTTAAACCCGTAATCCTTCCTCCCGACCAAGGCATTCCATTTCATATCCATAAATTCATCATGCATAGAGCTGGCCACGTCAACAAATATGTCATACATTTTGAACCGTTCCACATCATCACTTTCCAGTAACAACGAAGAGTCCTGTAGGGTATGTAGGTCCTCAATCAACCTATCTCTAGCTTTTTGGATGGTGTTGCTGAATTTTTTAAATAAACCCAAACCCATGCAAGTACACAAGCGAATCCCTCCCGGAAATTCTCCCGAGGTTAGCGCACAAACCGGGAACAATGATCTGATCCTTTCATCTTTTAAGTCATTGTAACTAAGCTCCCACAAGTGATTTGACATCGACAGGTCTATATTGGTGAAGCATTCCTCCACACAGCCAAATCTTTGTGCTTCAATCCTTTTGCCGTGGAACAATCAAAAGTGGCAAGCCTCCGCAATTCCTTACCACTCCATCTACCCAAGTTTCAAACTCGGGATCGTTAACTCTTTCCCCCAATGTCCTTTCAAAGAGTCTTCGGGCTTCTTCATGCTTTAACTCATCGAGTCGAAATTCTTGATCAGAGCCCATGGCAATACGCAAAACATCTCGATTTCTAGATGTTAACAATAACTTGCAGCCTCTTACTTTATTATCATCTCCACAAGGGATTCCAATTTCCTTCAACTCTAGCTTCTCCCATAGATCATCCAAAATGATGGGAACATTTTTCTTAGAATCACTCCCTAACGCCTCACGCAAACGATATGCTCTCCCACGAACAGTTTTCTCATTCATCAGGTGCAGGCCCAATATGTCGGTGATTTCTTTTTGGATTCTTTTTAGATTGGGATTGCGCGATACATTTGCCATGGCAACCACATCAAATAGATTCTCTTCTTTCACTCGCCTTTTGACATCCTCCAAAAGTTTGGACTTGCCAACCCCTCCTGATCCATACACCCCAATCACACGCACCCGTCATCAGCTATAGCCTTCATTACATCCTCTATGATTAAAGCCCTCGACTTCGGCCATCTTCTTTCTTTTCAACAGGTCATGCAAAGTGGAAGTGGTGGCATTGGCAAATCCTATCGGAGTATTCTCATAGTAGACCTTTTGGAAGTTACTATTTATGCTTTTCTCATTGAGTCCATGAATTACTTTAGTTATCCTCTTCACCTTCCCCGCCAATTGGATGGCGCACCACGGGGTTGGGAAGCCACCCACGAAGCAAGCACTTTTTACACTTTCACCATGTTCTAACAGGTTTTACGCTTCCCTAGCCTCCTTTTCACACTCTCCAGCAATCCTCAACATCAGTTTGAATAGGTTTTCTATTACAACCGGCTTCATCAACAACGTGCTGTACCCTTTGCCTTGCAGTCTCCAACTCCTTAACTTCGATTTTGAGATCTTTGACGTAACTCTTGTAGAACAGCACGTGTAAGAGTTTTTCCTAATGTGGACTAAATTAATTGTTATTGTAATTTACTATTTTTACCGTAAAACAGGGTTGGTCTAAGGTGAGATAGAAGGTTTCTTAATTAGTCTAATATGGGGTGGCTAGTGTGGGCCGAGTTGAGCCTAGCCCGTAATGAGGGGGACCGCTAGAAACTCTATAAATAGTGCTCAAGTCTCTCCTCTAACCCTAATTCTCACATGTATCCTCACCAGGGCGTTTACTAATGCTAAACGTGAGGGGGCCGCCTCATTGAGCCGGTGATACGGAGGGCGATAGAGGAGAAGGACGTGCATGGATCCCCTTGATATATGTGGGTAATTTTTTTTCTAACTTCGCTTTTATGTTTGATGGATCCCAAAACAGGTGTGTTAATCTTTCTACTCAATTATGCATGTTCTTGTTTTGGTTATGGAGATCTTGGGGTTATGCAATTTGCGTCCACATGTGGTATCAGAGCAACCATAACCCTAGAACTTGAATGCATAAAGTTTTTGCCCTAATTTGTATGGATTAGCCCTAATTGATACCGATCTTGCCCTAATTTGTGATTTTCGAGACTTTTTGTTCAATAAAAATTAAATTAAATCACAAATTTGGATTGGGGGAGATGAGACGAGCAAGAGGGTCAGCGACGCGTCGCCGGGGGATGCCGCACGCGCCCCCACGCGCGGACACGCGCCGCCTGGGCGTCGAACGCGCGCCGCGCGTGAGCTCCACTCGCCGCGCACTCAGGCGGCGCGTGAGGGCGCGTGGAGCGTCGGATTGGCGCATGGCTGGCGGCGTTGAACTCGTATGGTGATTTCCTATATTGTGGTATATTTATTTTATATGTTTGATGGTTTTATGGATGTGAAAATACATGTAGAACCCTAAATACGTGTTTTTTAGTGTATTTTTCTTGTATTTTCTGTGATTTTGGAAATACAGGTGATAGGTTACTAGTATGTTATCACATATAATCATTATAAATGTGTGATTCATCAATAAAAATCAAACTTTATTGTGAACTGAAGCTGGTGTAATGAGATCAATCAGTATGTGATAGTATTTGAGCTATGTATTGAGCTGATGAGAAACAGTAAATGTTATGAAACTTTTGTTACTCAAGCATACTCCTTGACACGCTGGTAATCTTTGAATGATAGACGACTTAAGGACTCGTGACCAAATTGATGTACTAGTTAACACATCTGCTGAATGTGGATAATGCATGTCAATTAAGTTATTGCATATTGTACATGAACTCATCTGATCACTTATTAATGTCTATCAAGTTGAATATTTTTTATAGCTAAGGAGTATGACAACATTTATGCAGAGCAATAGTATCTACTATTAAATTTTAGATATTTGGTTCTCTAGTTTGACTCAATTAATAGGCAACTGGTTGAAGTAATGATATTTGTTACCTAAAATTGATTAATAAATCAGTTGTTGGCCTTGGAGTCATTTTTGCCTTATGAATTCATGAGTGATAATAGATCAGCCGTCAAGCTTGTCGATTTGGTGTACCATGTATTACTATTGATGTTAATTTGTAAGAGATATTATAGATCGGCATTCTTTTTATGTTGTTACGGTAATATGTAATAGGGTGCATAAGAGATGTTTTATTCTACATGAGAAGTTTCTTGTGTATTCTTCTTTGTGATCAATATATATGTGTATATATATATATATATATATATATATATATATATATATATATATGATTAATTTTTATTAATTAATAAAGCAATGTAATTAGCATGATATGTGATTTTAGTGATATGATGCCCTTATCACTAAAGTTAAAATCACATATATATGGTGTACGTGAGGAGTAAAGCTTATATCCCCTGGTATGAGAGAATTTCAATGATTCAATTGAGTAGTGACCGCCAAAGTGGCACGCTTGATTGGGTTTGAGAAATTTCGGTCTCGTATGATGATTGGGATGTCTCCCGGTCTAATGCAAAGGAGGTGATTGTGTATTAGTTCATGGAGGGATACATGATAGTGTGGTGGAGGAATGAGTGATTCTAGTGATTCATATGCCCAAAAGTGATGAATTCACGAAGAATTGGAACATATTCTCATAACCCTTATCATGTGAGGAGTGTACAATTGCATGTCATGTATTCTGCACAAAGGTGATTATGTGACTTTGCATGTAACTCTCGGATGTGTATTTGTACGTCAAGTTACACCATACTCACATGATGCTAATTATATACTACTTGTTTTTCAATCACCTTTTCTCGTAAATGGTAATTCTGTCATCATTGAGGTTTTTACTTTGCTTCAAATTTTAAGTTGTGGACATATGATTTGTTGCTTGAAAAAGGGCAATTGAATTTATTTATTGTCCATGAAGCGTTCCATTATGGAACACTTGAAAAGAGGTTTTCTGCGGACTGCACCGGCTTATAAGATTATGGAAGCCTTAGTTGCTTGAAATTATGTCTTGTCGATATTGAAATTAGGACATATCTGTAAAGATTGTGTTTAAGTCCTAATGACATATACATCTCGTATATGGTTAAAATGTTGTTTCTAAAAGTTTTATATTTAAGGAAAATGGCCGAGATAAAGAATAAACTGGTTTAAATTAGTCTTGAAGGTTGTCAGGCCTAATTGTAACGGTAAGTATTTTGACAAGTATGACAATACTGAATTGCTTAAATGGTCATTTTGTCAAATACTTGGTAGATTATGGGGTGGTAATTTAATTACTATACCTGAAAATCCTGACAAAGAGATTTGACCGAAAGGCATAAATGCACCATATTGAACATGGTGATGAGTATGATTAGTAATACTAATTTATCTGTTTTTTTTTTTTTTTTTTTGTGGGCTGATATTATGAAAGCAATTTTTTCATATACAAAAGGGGTATTGATTTTATGACCCTAAAGAAGATATAAGAATTATAGAATCACATACTATAAAGTTTCTGCAGTTCGACGTAATTGTAGAAGATAGCTACTCTCAGACTATTAAGGATAATAGTGCGATGGAAGATCACTGTATCTTTGTCTTTGCCTATATAGACAATTGTGGTACAGACAATTGTAGAATCTCATATACCATAAACTAAACTTGTTGAGGTTCAATGTACTATTCTTAATATAGTTATGATGAATTTTTTTTTTTTAAACCTCTCAAGTATAGAATGAAGTGGTGGTAACTTTATTAAGGAGATTTGTTAGGGAAAAACGATAAGTTATTCCATTAGACTATATAGTCTATTTGTGGGAGCATGATTGCAATATCCATTATATGGTTGATTTAGTGACATAAATAAATGTTGTTTTTATCCTCAATCAAGTATATGATTTGATGCCACAAAGGCGATATACAATCTATGAAACATGTTTGGAAACTTACTGCTTGTCTAAAGATCACAAGTTTATTAGTTGCAAATTGGCGTACAAAACTAAAAGAATTTCAAAGAAAGATTGTGGAATTTAAGGTCAAATTAGTAACTAAAGTTTTCACTCTGAAAGAGGGGTGGATTATTTATAGTGAAGAAATAGTTATTTCTTTAAAAGATTCTTTCGAGTGAATGTGACATTAATAGTTTATTTATTTATTTATATATGGAGTTACGCCAAATAGATACAAAATCTATATTATGCAATTGGAGAATTTTGCAATAAATGTTTCAAGTAAACTTGTGTGTAGACTGAAAAAGGTCTTATTTATGATCTTAAGTAAGTTTCCAAACAATATTATTAAAGTTTCATAGTGTTGTTATTTTGTTCAATTGGGAACAAAGTAATTCAATATCTTGCAAGGTCGGTGGGAGGAAATTTATTTTTCTCATACACTATGTACATGATATTTTGCTTACAAGTTGTGACCTTGAAACATCTTATATCCTTTGTACTAAGGTATATAAGGATTGTTTTTGCCATATTATATTAGATTTTCTCGGAGGACATTTGCTAATTGTATATTGGAAATATTCAATAGACCTTATTGCAAGCCAGGAATTACTCCTGTTGTTAAGGGTGATGGACTAAATCTATCACATTGTCCTTATTTAAATATTGAGAAAATCTAATTAAATGAAGTACCTTGTGTCATGCACTTAAAAGTATAATGTATGCTTGAATTTGCACTAGACCGAATGTTGTCTTTGTGACAGACTTCTAGACGAGATATCGGTTAAATCCAGGACATGATCACTGGTTGCTGTCAAGAAGGTTTTAAGGTACTTAAAGAAGACAAGAGATTATATGCTAATTTATAGACATGTTCAATTCTTGCAGTTAGTAGGGTATTTAGATGTAAACTTTGCTGGCTGTTAAGATGATATAATATCAATAACATGATACACATTTATGTTAGTAGAAAGTGCAGTAAATAAAGTTCTATGTCATATTCTACTATGTTTGCAGTGTTAGTAATATTCTTTTACGTTGTTACTTGGGCTATTAGGCTCTAGAACCTCATGACGGAGTTGATCTTTTTAACTTGATGGATAGACCCATACGGATGTATTGAGATAACAAATTTGTAGTATTATTTATTTACTACGGAGGTCTCAAGGGGTCTAAATATATAGTGAATCCATATCAATAAAGTTGAGAACATTCGTGATCATGGAAGGCTCTGTGTGTATACATACGCTTACCGCCATGATTCGGTGTTTAAGACTTTATGGGATAGGATTGACTATTAAGAATTATTTCTGGACCAAATGTGCGCACATACGGTACGATTTCAATTAATATAGTCCAAGTGGGAGAATGTAAGAGTTTTTTCTAATGTGGACTAAATTAATTGATATTGTAATTTACTGTTTTTACGGTTACCGTAAAATATGGTTGGTCTAAGGTGAGATAGAAGGTTTCTTAATTAGTCTAATATGGGCTGGCAGTGTGGACCGAGTTGAGCTGGCAGTAATGAGGGGGACCGGGCTGAAACTCTATCAATAGTGCTCAAGTCTCTCCTCTAACCCTAATTCTCACATGTATCCTCACCTAAGGGGGCGTTTACCTAATGCTAAACGTGAGGGGGCCGCCTCATTGAGCCGGTGATACGGAGGGCATAGAGGAAAAGGACTTAATGCGTGGATCCCTTGATATATGTGGATAATCATTTTCCTGCTTCCGCTTTTATGTTTGATGGATCCCAAAACAGGTGCGTTAATCTTTCTATTCAATTATTCATGTTCTTGTTCTGGTTATGGAGATCTTGGGGTTATGCAATTTGCATCTAACAGCACGTACCCAAATTGACGGCCAATGGGAGCAATCGAGATACTCACCAAGTTTTGATGCAATGCCGATTACAAAATCTTCGACCATGTCTTCCTTTTTTTCTATAAATTTCTTTCCGAACCCTTTTTTTCCTCTTGTTATGTCTCCTTCTTTTGCTTAAACAAATGGGGGCGAAAGGAACTGAACAGAGGACAGAACTAATCACTCGACGTATGAAAAGAAAGAAAGAGCAAAGTGATAAAACAACGAGAACAGTGGAATAAAACCAGATAGATAGAGAGAGAGACAGAGAGAGACAGAGAGACTGCGGAATTTGCAGATGATCTTACGTGGATACGCAACACGTTACTGGTCTACGACGAGCGATAAAAGGCTAAATATTTCTCATTTTTTCTTCTGTTGTCCTTGTTTTCTTTTTCTTTTTTTTTTTCTTGACAGTGGGGATAACTCTTCGGGGGCTCCAACAAATTTTACTTCACAATTCCACGCTCTCAAAGTGTTAATGAGAGAGATTTCAAGTGCGTTAGCCCTATCCCGCCCCGCTACTCCTCCCATTTGTGATTTTCTATCATATTATATTTAGTTACTCTAATGTGTTTGAATTGCCAGCAATAGTTTACAATGTGGAGAAATATGGACTATAACTCATTAGAGAAAAAATTTGACTTAAATACAAAAATATAAAACGAAGGTAGAATAAGAAATCTTATTAAGTGAATAGTACAAAAAAAAGTGACCAACAAATTACTATAATTAAGTATCAAGTCATTCTCAAGAAATTGAGAAAACTTTTTAGTATATTGTAAATAAGATAAATTTAAGCTAGTATAATTGTTATGGGATTTTTCAAAATCATATATTCTTGTAATGCCAATCTTAATCGGTACTATGCTATCTTACAATTGAAATTTAATGGAACTACTGTCATTTGAAAAATAGTTCCCAAGTTTGTGGAGATTACTAATACGGAGAATTTGTGAATTTAATTATTTTTCCAATGATTATTTCTTTTGAAATACAAAGGGAGATTCAGAATGATAAACTTATAAAGTATTAAAAAAGGAGAAGCAGTGGCGGTAGTGGGGGACAAAACATGATAAACAAAAAGTAAGAAGTCATGGGCCGAGACATCCTTGAAATTGAGTTTTATTCGGTGACTTGAGACATATTTTCTTTTTGTATAAAATCATTTTTCCATGATCGTAGAGCTTATTTAATTAACAACTTATTTATTTCCGAACATAGATTTTTGTTTTTTTTTTTTGGTATAAACATAATTTTTTTTAATTAGTTATTTAACAAAAACATAAGGGTAGAGATAGGTATATTATTTTCGTCAGTTGACAATGAAAGATGTGTCTCCAATGAACAAGAGGTTAGAAATAGCCCTATCAATCAATTTATAATACGAGTCTTTTAAGTCAATATGTTTTCGTGAGCCAAAATGGAGGGAATAATGTTAATCCATCATCTGAGCCTCCAGAAGAAATAGACGATCATGAAGAATATATAAAAGCACAAAAATATTTCTAGGAGCACCTTGTCCTAGCACACAGGAGCAAGGTACAAGCGCTAACACATAAAGCAAGTTCTCCATTTGAAAAGAGAAGCTCCTACGGGTGCCGGTTCACCAGATAGATTCTTTCTTTTCAGTAATTGGTAAGAAAGATACGCTAGTTCACTTGGTGTTTTTGGATAAGTAACAAAAGAATTCAGACAGACCGACTATGTTGATTCGAGAAAGTGTGCAAAGGAAAATTACATACTACATTCTACGAGCATGTTACACGGCTCAAACGAACCGAGTACGTGTCAACAGGAACAAAAGCGGGCTACTATTAAAACATAAGAACTTGTGGGTTTAGAGACGTACTTATTATCTTGGCCCTGCAACCCCAAGCGAAGACTTCATCAAATGAAATTTGTCCATTGCTGGCAACAGCATTCTCTCTAGCAAAAGTCTCATGTCATATAGGTGTACCTATGAAGGAAGAGGCCATGATGAGTTGCACGTGGTAGCATTCATCTTTGAGGCTGCAGGCTGCAAAAGAGGTGGAATGAAGAATGGAGCTGTGTGGGTGGTTCTTGCAAGTATAGGAGGGGACGGTGATTATTACAGGTTTATAAGTACCAGTGATTTAGAGTCGTAAAGCTCTCTCTTTAGCTATTCAGGAAAATGTACAATCTATTCACCTTCTATTTTCTCGCAATTTACTTTTTCAATACTAATTATAGTTTTCTTGCAATATTTTATTTTTATCCGCAGTTAGCTTCAGATAAATTGTAAATCCGTTAAATCCCCACTTCCTGCACTTTGTGAGCGAGTACTAAAGCAGTCAAGTGATCTCGGCCACTCTTGGCGCAATTTTTCTTTTGTCATAGTTAATAGATTTTGGTCAAGTTTTAGTTTGTCTTATGTTCAGACATATTGTCCCCTTTAATTTTCTCTCAAGGGTGCATCGATATGGAGAGATAACTTTACAAATCGTATTTGGATAAATATCATTTTGTCCATGATTTTAAATGTATTCTGAGAAAATTTATTTCTCACAAAGAAAACTAAGAGATGCGTATGTGATCATGTGCATCCCTTGTTTTGTGTGGACACAACAAGGGTAGCAGAGGTGCCACTTACTAAGATAACTTGAGGATATCAATGATTTGCTATGATCCGGATGAGTTTCCTAGGAGCTTAACGATGCTTACTATACTCTCTTGTTCATGGAGAAGATAAGCATTCACTTTGCTTAAACAAGTTTTAGACAGCAAGTAGATACTTATTGATCTACATTCAGAATATTGAGGATGAGGCCTTGACCTAGAAAAGGATGACAAAAAGTATTAAACAGAAAAATCAAGCCAAATATTCAACATTTGTTCTATCATTAGTTATCACATGAGGTTGTGAGCTTGAGGCTCCGAGTTGGGCCCTATTTAGTAAGATAATGTAGTCATGTTCAATTCAATGTCCTAAGCATAATAAATTACAAGGATTAAGTCAGGACAACATGGACATCCCTCATGTTAACATTTGTACATAATTTGTAATCCACTTATCAAAGGCATGGTCCTTCAATCAGGAATGGGGAATATAGACCTTTGCATATAGTATGGTATTATGTGTATGTGTGTGTGTGTGTGTATATGTACGTATATGTATGTATATTTATCTTTTTGTTATCAAATGGAGGAAGTTTGGACAGCATTAATTTGCATAGGACTCTCTCTCTCTCTCTCTCTCTCTCTCTCTCTCTCTCTCTCTCTCCTCGAAAAGTTTCTTCTTTTGGATCCTCTCGTTTCATAAAAGGACAAAGCAGGTTTAAAGCAACGATGTCCAATTGCCTTTTATGGATAAAAATATATTAACCGATGGTGAGGGCCCTTAATTAAAGATTATCATATACCCGCCTTTCAAGAAAAATTGGAGGACTTGTAGTCTACGATTCCGTTCTCTGATTATAGGCAATGTTTTGAAAACGGTACCGTAGGTTGAACTGGAGAGAGAGTAAGCATGCGCTAGTTCAACCCGTCCTACCGTTTATGCCAACTGGTTTCAGTGCATAGAATGAAGTAAGAAGAATATGCAATATATGTAATGATAATTTTGAAAATGTTTGTTCGAAACAGGTAATATTCGCATGCTTTAAAGGATCCACGTTTTGCAATGAGAGAATCTGTGATCACAGACTTGCTAATTTTCCAAGTTCACCATACTGTTTTCAAGTTGCAAATTACGCTACCAACAAGAAGATGGTTGAGCATGATGTCACACAATGACCATTTTAGGGACATACAAAAGCTCAGAGAGATCAATATTGGTGCCTCTGAAATGAGTTCATGTTGCAGTTAGTTCACCCATTTTTATGCTTCTATGCTTTTTGGGATATAATCAATAGAACCAGATTACCAAACAGGGGTGAAAGTGAAACAAGCGCTGATAGGACACCAAAAGTAGATACGTAATGACGGACATACCAGGAGTGACTTCACTGTAAAGGATGCAAGAGGAGCCGAGACTTCTTGGCTGCTGGCTTGTCAGCAAGACGGATGAAGAGGAATTCTGGCCAACATTGGCCCTGACAACAACAGAACATAAGTGGACATTATCAGCACAATCCAAAAACAAGTGAACACTGTCGAGGAAGAAAGCAACGGGGAACTGAAAATTCACCGAAGAGGAGAAAGCTGATCGAGGAAGATGTTCCAATACCTTTGGCTTCGACTTGGAACGACTAGATGATGAAGGGATTTTATGCTCAGTTCTTGCAATGGGCAACGATGGAGAGAAAGAAAGGATCAGACATGTAATGGCCGATGATATATTAAAACCAATCTGTGTTAAGAGCAAGCAGATCAGAAGCGAACTCTTTGAACATCCTTTTAGGTATATTAGGATAATAAAATATACCATCTTTCGCTCTTCCGGTGACTATACAATCAATAAAAAAGGAACTAGTGGCTAAAGGGCAAGCAGCCACTTGGCCATCATCATAAGGAGCACTATTCACTCTACTTTAGGAATCCTTTATAGATAACTAGAATCCTCGGCGATTATGTCTCTGTCTTGTACTAACCATTGCATCAAAAAAGAAATATTAATCTCTTTCCACGCGTTTATGAGCAAGAAAGGGGAATCTTATAGCGTGGTCATGTAAATTATTGCTCGCTATTCAGAGCTTGTCCTTATTAGAAGGGAAGGTTCGGGGAAAAACGCCTTACTTTACAGGACCCCACCGCTCCACGACTTTCGCAAACCCTGGTCAATAAGGAATCATGCCTTTTGGTTGAATGGAAGAAAATAACTCAGAAGACCTTGACCATAATTTTGCCAATAAAGGAGATGACTACATGGATCTTAAAGAATAACATCATTTAAAAGTTAATTTCTACTATGAACATCTTGAAACTAACGTAAGTATCGTTTGTATTTTGGCCAAAGAATTTAACGTTGATTAAATTAAAACTTATTTCAGCAAAAGACCAATTATTTGAGAACGTCTAACAGCAATAGACCAATTTGAGACCATATCTCTCTTCGGCTGAAGGTTGGCCATAGACCAATTTGTGTTATTTTGACTCGGTACTGCTCTAACTCCAGTCTTGACGAAAACTTTTTCCAATCCATCGGGTGCTGGTGCCGCATACATTTTCTAAGTGTTTCATGAAATCAAGGCTTTTTCCGCATCTGATCCGAATAAACTATGCTGTGATTTTGTCGAGCTTTTAGGAACCATCAACTCGAATTCTCTGATTTTTCTTCCTACAAAAACCCTTCATAAAGTACTTGATATGTCCCAATATGCATCAAATCAGGGATTTATGTGCATTCATGTGTCCCAATATGCATCAAATCAGGGATTTATGTGCATTCATGTGGAATAGTCGACTTTAAAAGTTCAGGTATTCCGTGCTTTTAATTAATAAAAAAGTTTCACAAGGAAAAATAAATTTTTTAATTTTCTTTATTTAGAACGAGAAAGATTCCTTTCATCAAATAAGCATGTACCAACAAATGTCGTAGGGATAAAAGTGGCCCCACTTTTCAAATGGAAACAAAATACGCATACTTTTAATCAAAAGTGAACCTACATGGCAACTAACATGACAAACCACGTTTACATGGTATCGTTCTTCAATTTTAAGAAGTAAAAAGGATAAATTAATAATAGGAACTAAAAAAAAAAAAAACTGAATTTTATCGAAGTGAAGGAAAAAAAAATAACTATAAGTTGAGAGAGGGAAGGAAGTGTGATCGGCGATGGTGCCCACGCCACCGTCGAGGTAAGCATGGCGTTGCCGTAACTGGTAACCACCTCTGTGTTGCTCTCGATGCTCTTTTCCAGTCCCGTACACCAAACTGGTACATGACTTTTTATTCCCTCCCCCCTCTAAAAAAAAAAAAAAAAAAAATTCCTGCGTATTGGCCGACTTTAAGTTCAGGTATACCATGTTTTTAATAAAAGATATTTCACAAGGAAAAATAAATTTCTTAATTTCCTTTATTTATGACAAGAAAGATTCCCTTCAAAAAAATTTAGAGTTCATATGAATTGTATTAACATCATCAAATAGACATGTATCTACATATGTCAAGAGGACAAGAAAGTATAAAGGATGAAGCAAGTTCAAAGCAGCAATGTCCAAGTCCCCATTGGTATAACTTACATATACACTTGTACTTTACTTTGGGATCATAGGATGAAATTTTAATAAACTAAGAGTGGGCTCATCCAGTAAAGAAATTTTTATGCACAGATACAAGAACTAAAGTTGAGGTCCCTTAATTAAAGATTTTCGCCTACCCACCTTTCAAGGAAGAAAAAAAGGTTGACTATAGAGTCAACCATTACGGTGTCTGGTCAAAGGTAATGTTTTCCAACTACCGGAGTGAGGGCCAGCAAGCAATTCCACCATGTCCAAACGGACCAGTCATCTTTAGCGACGGGTTTGAATAAAAGGAACATAGAAAAATAAGCAATATATGTGATGATAATCATTAAAAGGTCATGTGCACGTTCTAAAGGATGTTGAGGTGTTCTGCAATGAGTAAAAAAAGTCTTTTATCCGATCAATTATAATAGACTAGAGAATGAAGGTTGGGATTACCTGGAGGAGCAACACAGAGATGAATTCACTGCAATGGGTTTTGAGTTCGAGACTTAGCTTTGAGTAGACCAAGCTGTGTCCGACTCCTGAAAGATAGTACAATTAGGAGGATCACCTTCACATCTCAACTTAGAGTTATCAAACCAGTATATCAGAACAAAGAGGAGCATCTCGGTGATTTCTCGTGATCGGGAGGGTGCTCTTACTGATGCGTTTCTTCTCTTCAAGCACAACCCCCTGCACTTAAACAAAGCTTCATCTTTTCTCCAGCCCCAAAGGCCGAACCAGTCGTGCTTGGTATATATGAAATCTTTGTGGTAGTTGCTTCTGTTTGACGAGGCAATTAACTTCTTCAACGCTCTCCTTCCGAGTAAGCCCAGCTAAACAAGCACTTCCTCTGGACTTCGAGGGTATTCTCTTAGTTCTCTTTGGTAATTGGACCATCAGGCCACGCAAATCAATATGGAGGATATTCAGAAATGATGAGGACAGAACTCATCGCTGTGGTTCTGACCAACTTGTCCAGATCAATAGTTTTTTGATGACCATGTGACAAAGACAAATTATGGTGCAGTGTGGTGGGATCCCGTGGACCAAGACTTTTTTCTCCCATGTGAATGCGTGGAAAGAGCCTAATGCTTCTTTTTCTAAGCTTTGATTCCCACACAATAAAATAAAATCATTTGTCAGTTACTCTAGCTATATTGCAATAGATTAGGGGTGAGCAACGGTCTAGGGTCGACCTGGACCGGCCCAACCCCTGTCAGTCTGATGCAGTTCACAAGGGGGTGGGTCGGTCCTTGGTCTTGGAATTCGGGGCCAATATCGCGCGGCCCCCTGGTCCCTCAAAAAGTTTGGGTCGGTCGGTCCAACTGACCAACCCCGTATATTATATTATATTATTTATAATTCTTTTTATATACTCAAACCTAAGTAAAATGTTTATTATATTATATTATATTAAGATGTTCTATCAATAGTACTAATAGTAATTTCAATTTAAAACTTTTGTTGAGTATTAATTATGTGTCGTTTGTTTTGTTTTTAGGTGTTTAGAAATTTAAGTTAATTAACAAGATGTGAAGTTATATATTCATGATTTATATTAAGTATTTTGAACTTTTTATGATTTAATCGTATTTTACTAATGAATTTCAACTGCACTTTGCTTTTCAATTTGTGTCAAATGGTAGAAGTTTTTGAAGAGTAGAGTAGTATTGCAGTTGCTACGGTGATTTGCTACATGATCAAATGCAGGAAAACGCTTTTACATATGGTGTTATGAATATTAAAGATAGATGACTACAAGAACTTTCCATCTTGTCTCATATCTCAATAAGTGGTTAGCTAGTACAAAATGTCTATTATTTTTTTTTTGGTGAAAGGTAATAATCAAAATGTCTATTATTGTGTCATCTTAAATTTGCTAAATATATATTGGTATTTATAGTTTAGTTGCACAATGCTTTGCATTGCCAATGGATGTGTAATTTGAATGTGTAAGTTTGCTTTTTTAGGGAGTATAAAAATAAGACGAAAAAATTATCGATCGGTCCTGGTTAACCACGGAATCGGGCGAACCCATTGGGTTGGTCCGGTCCTTGGTCTCGCTCACAGGATCGGGTCTCGATCCTAAAAATCGAGGACCGACACCGTACGGGTTGGTCCTAGGGTTAGGGGGTGGCTCGGACCAACCCGGACCATGCTCACCTCTACAATAGATTACAAGCCTATTTTATCGGACCATGTGGACTGATGCGAAGCTTATGTTAATTAATTTGGTACTCCTCACAAGAATTTTATTTTGCTTGAATCATATGAGTGCTTAGTGTGATTACTTCCCCTAAATCCCAAAACACAAAAGGCTTGAAAGTGTGCAGTAGAATAATTTGGATTTAGTACGTACATTTTGATTCATTCCTTTATTGAGTGCACAAATGAGGTGAGAAAGTTGCCATATCTGGCATTGGGGATAAAAAAAAAGTATTCAATGACTCTTAAAAAAGGTCATGTATCAATTTTGGCAATGGTTGGCCCCGGTTTAATACTTACGCAAGAGAGAATATCTAGTGCGCATGTAAAGCGGAAAATAAAGTTTGAAGTGCGAAGAATCAGAGCATTTGTTAAAGCCCTGGTAACTCAAAACTTTTCAAAAAGAGGTGCATTATGCATGATTAATCGGAGGAAAGATAGTCAACCGAAAAGAGTGAATCATGTGCACCAGCAAAATTAGATGGCATGCTGACATCCTAAATAATAGAGCATCGTCAAACTCTACCTCTCTTAAATATCTTCTAGATTTCAGTTATTGTTTCATATTAATTGGCTTATTTAAGATCTTACTATCAGACATCTTAAGAAAAATGGACATGTGCCTTTTAAATTCAGATGAATTAACAGAAGCTAAAGCCTCTCTAGACCACACACAACTAGCTTCTCCTAGAAACTCTTGGTCCTTCAGCTTTGACGTCTCCAATGAAACCTCCCGATTTAATATTCCATTGAGATTTCTTCATTACCACACAAACATGAAGGAATTATAAAAACTTCAATGACTATAATAAATCCAGAAAAACATTGAAAAAAAAAAACTTCAGGATTCGAACTCACAGGGAAAACAATCTTTCTTTTGACAGATGTGCGGCCACAGCGGACCCAGGGTTCCCCAGGTAACACGAGCGTAGACCTTGTGCTTGATGGCTGGGTCGGAATCAGCCAGAGCCAGAGGGGCTCGGGACCTAGCAACTGCAGCCGCGGGGCCCATGGGGGAGGCAACGTGCCAAAGGCAAATTTGAGTAGCAGCTGTGACCGGCGAGGCTTTTATGCTGGAGAAAGAAGGAGAGGACGTGTTTCTCTTCGTCGTTCTTCTCTAAAACGGGAAAAGCCTTGAAAATTGAAAAGAGGAAGAGGTTCTTTCAAGTGGGAAAGAGATAAAAGTGATCTCAGGTTTTATTTTTTTATTCCACATCAAACGGCACATGCCGTACCTTTAGTGGAGCCACTTAAGCTCACGTGCGCCACGTAGGCGAAATGTAGGCGGATGATTCGAACCACTGAATATTTTCTTCACAGAAAGACAAAAAGCATATAGAAACCAAAGTAATCTGATAAGACTAGTTGATATCTCTCCAATAGAAGCATGATTGCAAGTGTAATTTCACTTGATTTCCTTAATTTCCATTTAACATTCGAATTCACACAGAAACACGATTTCGAATTCTTAATGATGTTGAATTTAGAGGGTAGAGGGGAAAAGAAACCAGATACAATGTCAGTGAAGGCCCAAAAGCCAATGTCAAAAGATATAAAATGATAATAACTAGGTAGTCTAGTGGGGACTAGATATTCAAGATGCTTTTGTCGGTGTGTGGCCCCTTTCACTTTGATGAATCCGTCTCAACGGAGCTTAGGGTCATGCTTGTCAGTTCAATCACATGTGCCTGTGGTACCATTTTGGAGAAGTCTAACAAAGAATGGTGGTACCTATGACGACTTGAGTGTTTTTTCTGTCTGCTGCCTATAAAATTCTAAGTCTGGCGGCTTCTAGACTCTCTGAATTATTCACAGTTATTATTCAAAGTTCTAACTTGTCAATTCCGTCCTCTCATCTAATTTGGTCTTATCAGGATGCATTTTTTAATCTGTCGCTCTATTTATAAAGTTTTTCTAAGCACTTGAATTTTTGCAATAAGGAAGTATTTCTCATGGCACTAGACAAAAATGGTGCAAAATTACTAGATCATTGAGCGCCTTTTGCTACATAGTTAATGTACCTATTCCGATGATAGATACTTCACATTGGTAAATTGCTTCCCAAATTTTTCTATTAAATATGCTTAGAGCCTATTTGGTAACCATCCAAATAGGCCTTGATTTTGATCCGTTGTTTAAAAGTAGTTTTGGAACGTAATCGTATTTGGTAAAATTTTTGTTTTTTAGAACAAATTTCTATTTTTTGTTCTCGGAAGTAGATTTGGAACAAAATCAAGAATAAAAAAAGTTGATTATTATTCCACGAAAACAAATCTAAGAATCAAGCAATTTTTTCTTCTTCTTCTTCCCTTTTCTTCTTCACCTACCGCCACCGTCGTGGTTGTCGTCCGCCACCGTCCACCGCCCACCGCCGGCCGCAAATCAGCTTGATCCGGCGAGCTCGCCGAGCCGGAGCGAGGTCCGACAAGGCTCGGCGGGCCGGGCACACCTCATGATCGGCGAGGCCGAGCCTCGTTGGTGGCCAACGAGGCCTTGCTTAGCCCAGGGGAGGCTCGCCCGCCTCGGCGGTAGCCAAGCGGCCTCGTTGCCATCGGCCATCGGCAACGCTTGGCCTCGCTAGATCCGGTGAGGCTCGGGCGACGAGGGCCCTCGGCGAGAGCCGACGCTTTGGTGAGGTCACTGAGTACCGCGACCAGGCCACCTTGAAGAAGAAGAAGAAGAAGAAGAAGAAGGGAGGAAGAAAGGAAAAAAAAGAAAATTAAAATTGATAAAACATTTTATAAATAAAAAAAATGATTTGAAGTATGAATTGAAATTTTACTATTTATAGAATACATATTTAATTTTATATTTTAATTTATTATTTAGTATTCATATTTATAGTTTATACTATACTTTATTATTTACCGTTTAATAAACATTTGATTAGTTAATATGTTTATTATTTAGTATAAATATAATTAATCAATAGAATTTCTATAATTTGATAAAATTTTAGAATTTGAATATAAATTTTATATAGTTACCAAACACATTTCTGTTCTTTTTATATTCTAGAATCGAAATTTTGTATAATTACCAAACGCATTTTTTTTTGCTCAAAAATTGTTCTTGGGAACATAATAAAAAGAATAATTTACGATCGACGAACTGCTTGAGAACGAATCGTTACCAAACGCGCCCTTAATATGCCTCTTTAGAATACTAGAAAGCATGACCATCATTATGATATTGTTCTGTCCATAATATTTCCCTAGCGATCCTTGAAGGTGGAGTCGAAAGTTAGGGAAGTCCGGCTCATTATTATGAAGGCGGGTGAATTATCCAAACTCCTACATTCTTTTAGACTAAATTGATAAAAAAAAAAAAAAAAAAAAGCTTATGACTGAATTGACAAAATCATAACAATTTTAGGACTTTTTGGTAACTTTCTTCTCTTAGATATAAATTATCTAATGAAATCCTCAGTTGCCTTTACTCCTCCCTATGAAGAGAAATGGGCATTTGGACCATTTAAGCGCAAAATTGTGAGTCACATGATATATTCGAAAATGGTAACGTCATCATAATATTGTCATCGAGATAGAATAGAGCAGTTTTGGTAAGGAATGATGGTATTGTCTCGATACAAAATCTATTTGCTTGTGTTGCTAGAGGTAGTTTTCCCTCACTTTAAGTCCCACTAAACCACCAACCGAAGCAGATGGTCAAATCACAACCGCTAGTTGTCATTTTCCACTTTAAACCCCTTCGTATATCTTCAACCATTAATGATTATTTTTGAGGGCATAATTGGACTCTTAAAAGAGAGAACAACTTCTATACGTTTCCCTTAATATGCAGTATAGACATAGACATTACCTTCCTTTGCGAGGAATAAAAGAAACGCTCTGAAATTTGATTTTTAATATTCATTTTAGAACGGATCAATGGGCAGATCAATCTAATATCGGGTTTAAATATTCAAGCACCAGCACGACTGAAAAAAGAATATTAAACTCAATATAACAGGATAGAGAAGGCCTAGCTTTGGGGACTGGGGTCAAGGAGGAAATGACTGATCCCTTCTCCGACCCATTTGCACTTCGGTTTGGTCCAGTTAAATTTGGTTCTTTCCATAGCCTCTATGCTTTAACCTCATGAAAAGAATTCTCATCTATTGGCTTAGCCATCCAGATCCCTTCTCCCTGCCTAAATTGGACCTATAATCTACTCGTTTATTCATTCTTAAAGGAGATTCCAAGAAAAATTTCTTATTATGAGCAAGATAGCCTTGTTCCCGCTACCCTTTTCTTTCAGCTAATTAGCTTTTCAATAACATCACAAGTACCATGACCTACTCAATTGCATCGCATCCATCTACCTCATAGCCACTCGGACTTTCCATTCAGTTTAAAATAGTGTGATATGGTACCATCAAAAGTCCTTCCTCCCAATCCCCATGCAGTAAACCATCTATCTGAATCACAAGACTAAATCACTTCTCAATATCCATTATGGCCTAAAGTGTTTCCGCCATGAATTACTAAATAAATAAGTCTATGACATCAATAGATGATAAGGAAAGAAAATAACATCTTAAGTCATTCCATATTAAAACGTCACCAAAAAGGCTACAGTAAAATTGTTACAAGTGACCAGGTTTAGGAGGCAAATTAAAATATACCTGCCGGTAGGAATTGTATCTTCCTGAAGGATCGTTGTCATGCAAGGAATCTGGATTTCTGGGATTTCCATTTGAAGCTGAAAGGTCCACAAGCATCAGAATGAAATGAGATCAAGTATCAAAGAGATAAAGTTTTATAGGATAAACAAATATCCAAACGATCATGTACCTGTAAAGTTGACAGCAATCATAAAAGCTCAAAAACCACTTGATAATGTAATCAAGAAAGCTGTACTGTTGCTTGTCACAAAATTGATCCATGGAATGCTGACTCTTGAGAACCTATACAGAGAAGTTGTAAACCTGAAAGGGCTCATCAGGATGAAGAGTATTAAACTATTTAAGAATGACACACACCTTTTCATGGCCATGATGAGAAGCTGGTAAAGTGAAATTTGCACCATTTCTTTCTTTGTGAAGTTTCTCCAAGTCTGCCATGGTCTTCTGAAGTTTACTGTAATAAACGAGAAGCAAATTAACATACAAAAAAGCCTAAGTACTACAAATTGCATTAGAGTATGGATTGACCCTATAAGTGCATGGTTCCCAGTAGTATCAAAGTCATAGCAGTCAATGACTAATAAATTCTCCTGCAACAAGTCTTACAGTATGCCAAATCACTAGTCCAGTAAATATTAGACAATACGATTGCAGGTTCTGTGTAAAACTTGTCCTTGATAACTTTGGTTTTGCAAATAGTAAGGGAACCCCCAGACTCAACTAGTCTGGAAATTCTCAGGAAAGGATCCTAATAAGAGGTAACAACAGAGCACTAGACTAAAGCAATGAAACGATATGGCAAGGAACAATATCAAACAGGACCTTTCAAGAGAGGTTTTGGAGAGCTTACATTTTTAGAAAAGTTATCTTCGTTTTCCAACTAGGTGCAGCGGAATATTATTTCAACAGCAGTCCTGGAAGCAACAGATTCCTCAGCATGGACAGTCAAGAGTAACCAGGTTTCTCAAGCCTACTGGTAAATTTTTATTATGAAGCGATAGGGTCAAACTCCAACTTTGATTTGTGACTATCTGCAGAAAATAGAAAGGAGAAGATGCTTATCTAGATAGATTACACTTGTACTTTACTGAACCCATATGCATGGAAAATGACAGATAAAAATGTGAGCCAGGAGTAAGTACCTCTGACAGCACATGGCTTCTACTAAAAACTCTTGGTCCTTCAGCTTTAAAATCTGCACTGAAACCTCCCGATCAAGATTCTATTTAGATTTCTTCTTCTTCATGGAAAGACAAAAGGCAAATAGAAACCCAAGTAACCTGAATGGACTAGTACATGTTTCCCAAATAAGCATGATTGCAAGTCATGATTACTTAAATGACATTTAATATTTGAATTCCTACGCAAAAATAAGATCGTCCAATGCATTCATATTGTATTTCCAGAATTCCATGGACGTAACATTATGTAGACTGCAAGACAGATAAACCAATTTACCCAGGAAAGTGTCGTCCTACCACATTTGAACATCAAAGGCAAAAAGAGATGAACACTTGTCTTTATAATTCCTACTTTAGGACAAAACTAAAAATGCAGTTGATCTATAGCCATAGTAAAAGTAGCTAGTATATAAGTTGGAGAAACTTTGCAATCAATCTGAGACCACTCCTTATATTACTCCAAACAGTCTCTCCATTTTCATTAAATTTGAGTTAGACCCCTAGGAAGATTAACTGAAATGTGACATAGAACATAGAATTGCAGTTGGATACATTGTTCATGTATAACCAGGAAAGGCCAAGCAAAGCTCTGCTTCACCCATAAACTTCGGAGGGGAAAATAAACCAAAGATAGAAAAAAAAAAAAAACAATGTTATTGAAAATCCAAAAAGAAATATCAAACTATGTGAAATGATTAAAATAACTGACACACCATTACAGGTACGTTGTAATATTTTGTGTCGACATCATATACATGAAACCTGAAAAGAGATAAAAGTAAACAAACAAATGGTTTTACTTGATATGGTCAAGACTAAACACAGACTGAATAAATTATACTTTGCCGTGTATGGAAAACTCACGCCAGATGCTGAACAGTCTCAAAGTCATAAACCAAAGAATTCCTTTCAATCCATGCAGGATCCAAACTATATAATATAACTTCTGTCCTCCCAAGTTCCTCAAGCATTCCTTCTTTTTTCCTCAACTACACAGCTACCATTGGATCGCTCTGCAAGAAACCATTGATCAAAGTTCTAAACCTTTAAGCAAGCCCGAATTTGGGCATAAAATAAGGAAACACAAACATGCAAAAATCTGCAGGAATAAGTCATTCATTGTAATTATGAGCTACTTAACTATATTAGTTCAGGTTTCATACACAACCTGAAATTTCACCGAAAGTATACATCCAAGTTTTGACAAAAGCCGAAGTTGCTAATTTTAGCAGATGAGATTTGCTGCATATGAAGCACACAAGTTATACGGAAAATAGCATGACATATGCATGCAAAGAATGTCCTAGAAGTGTTTTCTGGAGCACAAGTAAGTCTTCCAGTCATAAGGTAATTCAGCAACACACCAGTAATGGAGACACAAATAACAGGCACCAACCAGAAATGCATACATCATACACTGTGATGTCCTAAATTTTTGCAAGCATAAGAAGACAGAAAATCAGGTTTTAAGTTATGTAGTTGAAATTTTACTTCAAAAGAAGAAGAAGAAGTTATTACACCCTTCTATGATAACCAAATAAAAAAGAACCAAGAAGATCCCACGTGAATGTGAAAGACAAAATAGAAAAACTACATACTAGTTGCAAGATGTATCTGAAAATGCTAATGAAGTTTCCCACCTTTGACATGACATCACGATCACGAAATCTTGAAGTGGCCAAGGATAACTGCAGCATAGACAATAAAGCACATCTTACAAACCACGGGAATTGAATTTCAAGATTGATTCTCATGATAACACCATATGCAATGCAAGAAGTTTGTTGTCAAAAAGTTTATTATGCTTAATTTATACTAGCTCTTACCCAGCTATCCTATTCGTATCTATGCTTAATCAGCAACACCAAGTTTAGATTTTGAAAGGCAACACATAGTTCAAATAGTAACTCTGTTTTTTGAAAATGAACAGTGTAATGGCGTACAAGTGCAAGGCTTAGTTAGACTCTGTCTAAACTAGCAGCCCTTGTGAACAAACTAATGCAAAGCATTCCCACTAAATTTGCAGCGGCATGTAATTCTTGTCATTTGCAGGAGTTCCAAAAGGTCACAGCACACGAGGCAGATTAATATTTTGGTTTGAAGGAAATAAAAGAAATCTCCTCAAGTCAAGTCTAATGAGGAAAACCAGAGGAAAACTTCGATTAGACAAGTGTCACGGGCCTAAAGAGAGTCGACCTGAGAGGTTCCCAGAGTCGACCCCACCTCGCCTGTGGATCTCCTGCTCTCACTCGGATTCCCACCAAGTCTTCTCCCCGAAGGTTCCAAGGGCGGACGAAACCATCATTAAGCCACACTCTAGATTTCTGTTCCGTTATTTATGTCGGTAGACGGTAGTTGACATTATGTCGGTAGTTGACGCGGTGTGATCTCGCCCGCCGGATGAAAAGTAGATCAACGGATGTAATCCGAGGCCCTCAACTATAAAAATGGGTGTCCTCCCTCATTTGTAATCATCCAATCCATTTTAAAAATATCAAAGCTTCCCTTTCTTTTCAGAGCTCCTCTCTCTAACTTTCTTTCTCAACGATCCCTCTAACTTTCTCTCTCAACGATCCGGGTAAGTGAGTGGGTAAGCGTTCGATTGAGCAAGGCTTGGCTTGGGTAATCCAAAGTTTGCCTGAGTCGCCGCGTGGTCACGATCCCAATCGATCGGCCCGTGACAAGTGGTATCAGAGCAAAAGAGAGATCTGTTCGAGAGAGCAAGGAGCATCAACTGTTCGAAGGAATGTCGAGCCAAGAAGCTATCGTGGATGGAGAGGCCGCGCAAGTCAAGGAGACTCGTGGCCGTGCAAAGAAAAGAGACGCCTCGATGGATGTCGTAGCTGCGTTCAATGAGAAGATCGGGAAGGTTCGGAGCGCCGTGCTCGAACTCATGGAAGGTCTTGACGATGTGCGAGATCAGATCATGGAGGTTGAGAGTTCGCTCCGTGAAGACTTCACGACCGGCCTCAACGAAGCTACCACGCCATTGCACGACAAGGACGAATCCCTTGAAGCATCGATCAATGTGTTGAAGGAGCGCGTCAAGTGGTCGAAGAGGAAGCTCCGCGTAGGGATGAGGTCGAAGCCATGAAGGCTGAGATCCAAGAGCTCAAGACCGAGCTCGCCCTGTGCAAGCTGAGCATCACCAACGGTGCTATGCCTACCCAAGCGGTGCCCAAACTTAAGGTGCCAAAGCCAAAGGAGTTCAAAGGCGAACGATCCGCCAAGGAGGTGGACAACTTCGTCTAGAGCATGGAGCAATACTTTGGCGCCGTCAACATACACGACGAGTCGATCAAGGTACGAACCGCTTCCATGTTCCTGTCTGATACGGCAATGCTTTGGTGGGGCAATAGGTGTGATGAGGTTAGACACGGCGCCGATCCAGTGTGCACATGGGACGACTTCGTGAGAGAATTCCGGGACTACTTTTTCCCTGAGTTCGCTCAGCAAGAAGCCCATAGCAAGCTCCATCGCCTCGAGCAAAGAGGCGCGATCCAAGAGTACGTGAAGGAGTTCACGGAACTCAAACTCTAGATTCGCAACCTAAGCAAAGAAGAGGCTCTCGGAGCGTTCATGGATGGATTGAAGCCATGGGCACTTCTTGAGCTCAAGAGACGGGACGTGAGTAGTCTTGCGCGAGCGCTAAGCGTAGCCGAGTCCCTCGTCGACCTCACCAAGACCGAACCAAGGAGTCGACCAAGGGATTGGAGGTCGGATCGACCTTGCGAGGATGAAGCATGAAGCACTCCTCGGGGCGCACATGATCAAGGCGGCCGAGCCAAAACATGGGGAGAAGGAACTTCCAAGCCATCCTTCCAAAGGGGTCGATCACAGACGGACTACACGAGTAAGTTCGATCAACCCCCGCCTTCTCCTTGCTTCATTTGTCAAGGTCTGCACTGGACCCAAAAGTGCCCGAAGAAGGGTCAAATCAATGCCCTCCTTGCCATCGAGGAAGAAAAAGAGGAGCCAAAAGAAGACAAGCAGCAGATCCGGATTGGGGCTGTGAGGATGATCAACTCAGTCCAAACTCGATCGCCGACCAAAGAAGAAGGAATCACACTGAACACAGACATGTTCTTTATGGAGGTCGAAGTGTGCGGTCGAACGCTTTATGCTTTGGTCGACACCGGTGCATCCAACATGTTTATGTCGACCGGGCCTTGCCTTGGGACTTCACGTGGAACCATCCGGGAAGTCATACAAGCCCATCAATTCGGGCAACTTCCATGGCGTAGGAGCAACACCCAAGATTGGTGGATGGAAAGGCAAAATGGCGTTCGAGGTAATCCCTCTTGACGATTATGATCTCATTCTTGGCATGCAATTCTTTGAAAGTGTGAGAGCCATGATCGACATGAGGACCAAGTGCATGATGATCCTCGACTAAAAATGCTCGTCGATGATCCCCATGATCAAAGGGGTGGTCGACACCAAGACCATCGCGTCGATCCGACGCCTCGACAAGAGCTTGAAGGCCGTGATGCACATCAACAAGTTGTCCGAGGTGAAGCCGAAGGTTAAGTTGGATCCTACTCTGACTCATGCCATGCCAATCCAAGCACTCTTCCCCGAGGTTGAGTGTGCGCTGCTGCTTGCTCCGTCAAGCCCAAGACCGAGCCACGTGCCAAATCCGAATTCATCATAGAAGGTTGTGGCCCTTCGTTCATGAGCGTACGAGCGAAGCAAAACAAGAACAAGAGAGCTCGTGACAAAGCCCATGCTCGTGCAAAGACAACCGACCGCCAAGGCGAGAGCGACGAGGACGTCGCTCGATTGAGTGGGGGAGAATGTCACGGGCCTAAAGAGAGTCGACCCGAGAGGTTCCCCAGAGTCGACCCCAACTCGCCCGTGGACCTCCTGCTCTCACTCGGATTCCCACCAAGTCTTCTCCCCGAAGGTTCCAAGGGCAGACGAAACCGTCATTAAGCCACACTCTAAATTTCTGTTCCGTTATTTATGTCGGTAGATGGTAGTTGACATTATGTCGGTAGTTGAGGCGGTGCGATCTCGCCCATCGAATGAAAAGTAGATCAACGGATGTAATCCGAGGCCCTCAACTATAAAAGGGTGTCCTCCCTCATTTGTAATCATCTAATCCATTTCAGCAATATCAAAGCTTCCCTTTCCTTTCAAAGCTCCTCTCTGTAACTTTCTCTCTCAACGATCCGGGTAAGCGAGCGGGTAAGCGTTCGATCGAGCAAGGCTTGGCTTGGGTGATCCAAAGTTTGCCCGAGTCGCCGCGCTTGGTCACGATCCCAATCGATCGGCCGTGACACAAGCATGCTGGGAACGCATAATCAGTAGCGAGATTTGAGGAGAATCCACATTGTGAAGAATGCTTCTCAGTTTTTCTGCTAACAATCCTCTGATAGACTGGTTTCTTCTGGCCAAATCATCGTCTCGCCCGAAAAAGCAAGAACAAAATGCCGACAACGTTGACTCAGGTCTGAAGAAAACGAAGATATCACCACAGTATATCACAACAGCGACAGTGAATGCATGCATCATGCACGATATAATTTCACATTTAAAAAAGCGCAAACCTCAATTTGAGAGAAGAGAGCGGGGTTGACTGCGAGCTTGGAAGAGGTGGTCGACGGTGTCGTTGTGCCCGCCACCGTTGCCTCCTCCTCTCACATCCGAAAAGCAACACCCCATTTTCTCTCTCCTCGGTCCCTCCTTCCCTCCGTCTCTCGATCAAACTCCAATTTCAACCCCTTTGCCGATTCGATCCACTCCCACAAATCCCTCTCGAAAAACCCCCCGTCTTCGACCGCTTCTCGTCTCTCCCCCTGAAAAGCCCAAATTTCACAGACTGCTCCTGTTGGAAATTGTCGCGCCCATTCTCTCTCTCTATCTGCCTTTAGCGCGTGGGGGTCGGTTGTCACGTCTCGATGGAAACTACGACGACCTTATCCGAATCTACGAAACGAACCCACGTCGAACTATCCGAGTGCAGAGCGACGGGACCTGAAATTGGTTTCCTCTTGGAGGGCCGCCAATGGCGTCGGAAGTGAATCAAGCTCGAGGCTTGCTCTGGGATTATTAGAGAAGTTCGTTGCCATATAGAGAGATAAGAACTCGGTTCGACGTGTGCTGATCTCCCCCATTCGACGACATTCCATAACATGATGAGCATGACCAGGATGCCATATCATCCCCTTTGTTGAGGAAGCAGGGGACCGAGTAGAGAGGAAAGCTAGACCCGTGATGACCTGTGACGCTTCTCACTGTAGAGGGGGAACAGCTGAGAAAACATAGGGTGCAGCTCTTATGCCACCTCATTTTTTGTAATAGGCCATTGATTGCGCGACACGTGTCCCTCGCTGGCCCCACCGGCCCCCTCTTCTCTTCCCGGTCTCTCTCTCTCTTTCTCCCCGCTGGCTTCCGTCGCCTTGTTTTAGGCTGATTTCTTTCTTGAATTTTGCAGAGGGGGCACGAAGAGATATGGCAAGAGCGTGAGGTTTTTACATTCTTGCCTACGTTTATGTTAGCATGAAAGCATTAGTAATTAAAATTTTTTAATTCATGATTTAAAATTTTCATTTTGCATGTGCAAGCCACCCTAGTACAAAACAGTTTATTACGTAACTTATGAAATTCACACGTGACTTTCAACTCTCGAACTGGAAATCCTCTAATATCTTAATTATTTGCATCAATTATGAAAATCATAAATTTAATATTCTCATTAGTAACATCTCGAATATATCGACAAATTGCACATTTGACTCTCGTGCATCGTTGAGAGAGAAGGGCTAGTGATTTGTTGGTTCCCAAGGTTTAAATTTTGCCTCGATTCATGTTAGCATGAAACATGAAAATCATCCCTCAAATTCTACAAACTTGTCTGTTGGAATCGTAGATTTTTGACACTTTTTGATAAATTATTTTCTTTAAAATATAATCTCCTTTCCATATATATATATATATTATGACACTTTTTGTTCCTACTAATGTGGGCTTATAAACTAAATTGCGAAGACTCAACGGATTGGCTTTATTCCACAAAACTGCCTTTCCATTCCTCCACAAGCCCTTTGTTCTCTCCTTTGTTTAGATTGACCATCTTCGCAATTTCAATAAAATTTTCTTTGACCCCACAAAAAAAGATCTTCACCTTTTCTTTTGCCCCCAAAGGATGATCCACGAGTCAATTCTTTCTTTATTTTCTTGGGTCCGTCAACAAAACAAAGGCAATGACTATGGTTGGTATGGGTCCTGAAAACTGAGATGTTGTCTTCAATCCCTTCCCATCTGAAAATGACATGTTTTGATTGATAAGCAACTCTTCACATGAGCTTGCTATCAGATTCCCCTTTCTCCCTTACATAATGCGTGGGAAATGACTAGCGTTTCTTTTTCTAAGCTACGGTTCCTACGAAGACAAGGCACAATCGAAAGGGCCTATGTAATAATTTCTCGGTCGCCATGTCCGTTTAACAGAATAAATTTATTTATTAATTACTCCGTATTTGAAAGTAGCTATGATAATAGACAGCTCTAGGTTAAAAATTTCCACCGTCATTACAATGGACAGCTTGCATTTGAATATGTCTATGCTGACAGGTAGATGTTTGGTAGTTCATTTGTCATAGCTAAATTCATCAACGGTTGAAAGTGTTAGGGCATGGCTTGATTTTAGTGATAACGATTATGCATTTAATTTCAAGAGCTATCATATTTGTGTACGAAAGATCTAATGCTTATTTTTTCTAATTTAAATTTTTCTTAATGGTGGGTTACTCTATCTGCTCTTTTGCTAATAATTATTTTCATCATTTTCTTATATTCACTTATTTGCAATATACATGAAATTAATTTTTTTGTGATGAAATTTTCTGGTAGCAATGGATTTTTTTTTTTATTCACTAATATCATCTATCAAATATGGGCTATCATGTCATAATTTGGTTTTAAATATAGAGAAAAAATCTTTTAACGCAAACCTCATAGTCCTTTGTTTAAGGTCAAGCAAATATCATAGCAAAATATGTATCTCTATATTGTTAAACTTTTTTAAAAACTCATAACAATTGTCAATGTAAATAAACTAATAAAAATATGCTAATATTACCATAAAAATTAGATCAGATAAAAAAGTGCATGTGCTGGCACATGGACATGCCACATGGGTCACTTTCACAAGAGTAATATCCACTTTTATGTGTATAAAGATAGATTGCCAATGATCCAATCTTAAGTCTAGAGTAGCATTGAATAAATCTATATATTTGTACTCGTCCAGTTGATGAAGAGTGCAAGATCAATATTTACTTGTCTCGACCTACCCCTCAATATAAAGGGAATGAGGTTTAGAGATATTGCCGAAAAGACAGCCAATGGGCCATGATTATGCGTAGGTTCTCTCAAGCCCATTCCTCATTTGACATTAGAGTATTCAAAAAAAAATTCTAATGAGGAGTCACCACTAATTTATTGGGATTGGCTAGAAATTAAGTAAGGTATGAGAATGTACCTCATTTCTTACATAACCAGAAAGTTTAGAGTCGGGGAATTGATTACACTAATTAAATAATTAGTACTATTTTGATACATAATCTTGTTTATTTTAAAAATATTTTCTATCAAGTAGTCTGGGTTGATTTTAAATCTATTCACTAACATATAGAGTGATCATACGGGCGCACAATCATTAAGATGACAACCACCAACCAAAGTGGCATGAAAAAAATTGCATTGGGAGAGCAAGAATCTAGCATTATCAAATAAGGAGCCTGCCATCTCTAACTAAGCTAATGGGAAACCATAATCAACATATGGAAAATGCATAATCAAGGGCACTCATTTTAAGGATAATCGGAACCCTATTGGTAAAGCCATAATGGCTTGTTTAATATTTTAGGACATTTTTCTTATCAATGATTTTCCCATAACTTTAAGCTTTTTCTGACTCTTCGGAATTTTTAATTAATTTTTTTCTAAAATTAATTTTTTTAAAAATAATATTTTTGTTCAATTAATTAGTAGTTCGAAACTAGGGACCTGGCGAGAACATGGATGAACTTGCAATCACGTTTCAGACTAAAGGGCATAATTGATCTTATCCTCAAGCCCACTCCATTTCTACCCTTTCTAAGCCCACTTCGGAAAAACTCCCGAGAGAGCCCACTCTTCCACCAAAGCTACCCCAAGCCCATTCCTTTGTACCCGAGTGCAGTAAGCCCACCTCACTAAAAGAACTCAGCCCAAGAACTTCTAAACATGAAGCCAGCCCGAATCTATCAAATCCACTCAAGCCCAAAATTTCCCAATCATTGAAGAAGCCCAGATTCGACTAAACGCAACTTAAGCCCCTATTGTCGTCTCCTTCTCAATTTTGTCTTTTTTTTTCTTTTCTTTTCTTTCTTTTTTATTCTTTATTTACTGGTTTCTGAACGTGAGTCGTCTTCCACCATAGCTAAAGCTCACTAAACCAGAACATCAACGAACAAAGCTGTACACACCAAACCATCAAGACAGTAAGCATACTTAGTCAACAATCCAGCTACGGGGCCACCACGAACGGTTTCCTCCAGTCATTGAGCTGCTCTTGCTCAGTAAAAACGAAGAGGAGAGCCCCCACACATCCACAGCCGAGACTCCCCAAACCATAACGTGAGAGAATTCTTCTCGTCGTCAATGACGCGACCATATCCCCGCATCTTCATAGCAAGCGACTTTCAGCCACCAAGCAACCGCTTGTCTCCATCGCTAGTCACTCAGGGCTCCCGTTCGCAGCCACGCCCCAAACACCAAGGACAACCGTAGGGATATACCAAGGCACGAAGCAAAGAAAACTAAAAAATTCGGTAGAAATGAAATATGACCGAGAACGTACTTGCCCATCACGGGAGAGGTTATACTGCATCACACGTGTTCCCGTGCTCCTTTCGACAACTCAAAAGTTGAGATTAAACCGAACGGATCTGGTTCAGGTATTTCATCGAACGTTTGAAGCGCACAGGCTAAAGGGAAAAACCAACCAACTCGCGTCGGGACTCGCAATAATCAACAAGCAGTGACCCAAAATAGCGGCGCACAGACGAACAGGGCCGGTGCTGGCGAGAACCGGACAACGAAGAAGCCTAGTCCAGCGAGCCCAAAATGGGGCAAAACAGGGCACAAGCGGGGGGTCGGCCGAGGGTCCCTACCCAGCTCGGCGACGGGGAATGGAGGGCGAGCTCGATAGATCGGATGACGTCTGGTCGCTTCACACGCCTCCGAGCCGGGGTCCTCGGAAAAACGGCTCGTCCAGCGAAAAATCGAAGAAAGAAAAGAAACGTGACCTACCGGAGAATTACCGCGAAGAATAGGAGCGGCGGGTTCGAAAGCACGGTCGGGAGTCGTTGGACGGGGGTCAGGCGTGGCCGGACTGCCGGAGAACTGCTCGCTCTCAAACTCTCTTCCTCGGTTGCTCTCACGATCTTTTAACCTCCGAATCTCTCTCTCTCCCCCGTTTTTAAGCTTGCGGTAAGCGCAAATAGCCCTGCCACCGCCAAGTCGCCGCGCCGGCCTGCCCCGGCCCAGTCTCACTTTCTTTTTTTAAATGATATTTTTTTAATTAAAATAATAATTTTTTTATTTTTAAAATTTTAATACTAATAATGCAAATGCTCCTAATATCTAAATGCGATGCAATTTAATGAAAATCATTTATATTTAGGGTTAAAATTAATTTCTAATTTTTATGAAATTAAGAAATGATTAAATGAGTTGCTAAAATTTATGTGTTAATATTACTTTTTCAAAATTTCCTTCATCACATGCAAGTCCTTCAACAATAATTGCGAAACTAAACTATACTTGTATTCATGATGAGGTAAATGTATTCATCCACTAGCAGTATGATTGGCAATTTTCAAAAACAACACTTGTGTGATGAGGTCGCTTATGCCCTTCCTGATTTTTTTTTTTTTTTTTTAAGCTTTTAAAGAAGTTGCACCGACAGAAAATAATAGAGCTTTTTACAGAATTTCAAACCTCTAGTGGCAGCTGTACACAAATCGAGCATGAACATAGTCATTCCTTTGTTTCTCTTTTGTGATGTTCAAGAAACTCTAGTACAAATGGCACTTTTCAAAGAACCGCTCCATGAGGGGCATGAATGCCCTTCTGGTACCATTCATAAAAAGGTATTCATGGAGTCTCTTCAATTTTGTTCCCCTAAAGATGATTAGTCATAGTGCTCGAGCAAGTGAAAATTAAACAATCTAGCAATAATAAATATGAAGCAAGTAAATAAATAAAGGTGGAAAGAAATAAAGAATTCGAGCCTTAGGTAAAAATTTACAAAGCCTTGTTATTAATATCCAAATAGGACTTTCGTGAGCTATAAATGGAAACTTAATATAGACTCTCCAAAATAAACCACCATTAAAAAAAGAGAGTGAGAGAGAGAGACAAATATGCAAAGGTGAGGTACTCTATGAATACTAAATGAATTATTTTCCTAAATGAACTATGATATATGGAAATAAGAATCTAATTGATGCTATCTAAATGTAATGCAATCTGCTTCAGTCCCCTAATTGCAATCCTAGATGTATTTTTCGATGGAGATGCAATCTATTCGTATTCATTTTGTTTTTTAACCTTTTCCTTTTATTTTTATATATAAACACGAAATCGAACAAAGGAAATTAACCAAGTGCTGAAATAATATGAGCTAAAAGCTGATATGCATGAATCAACCCATATTTCAGCTCCATCACCATCAATTTGATCGTCTACCATCTCCGATCTGTCACTGCTGCCGTCACATCTCCGTTGCTGGCCGCGGCAGCCTCGGCCATGACGGAGCAGAGCATCTAAAGCTCATCACCACGGCCAATCGAACTTCTCTCTCTCTCTCTCTCTCTCTCTCTCTTCTCTCTCTCTTTTGGGAGATTTCATTCACAGCAACAACCAGCACAGCGCACTCTCTGAAGCTTGGTGCGCGCGAGAGCAGAGGAACCGAGCGAAGCAAGAACATACGCAAGTGACGATTCCTCTCTAGGAATTTTTGGCTGGGTTTCTCATGTTATACTCCTCGCCATTTGATGGGAATTCCTATTCTACAACACCTCCCCTTCATGCTCACAACCTGCTCGACGTTTTACCTCAGGGATGACTATGATGAATCAATTGGTTAATTTGAGATTGCGTAAGAGTGATTTTGTACGTTATTGTTCAATATACTGATCATATATTGCGAATTGATGCTTCATCCAGGGGAGAGTATCAAGTAAAATGCGAATACTGTCGTGACCTGTGAGTCTTGGAAAGCTGGGGCAAGTGGTTTATGAAAGAAATCTATAGAAAACTAGATCCTAGGCCTTTTTCTCTCTCTTGATGGTTCGATGATATTTTAGCTCGGACTCATTGCAATTTAGAGACTCTCACATCAGCATGGGTTATTCTGCTATTGGGTAAAGACATGGATATTAGGGCATCAAATTTGTCCAAAATGTTTTTCTTAATTTCCACCAAGTTAAATCAGCAAGAATTAACATTCAAAAAGCAACAGATCGGATCAATTCACTTTTTAGTTAGGTCTACCCTTCTTGATCAAGATGGTCAAACTTAGAAACAGAAGAAAAAGAACGACCAACAACACTTTATATTTAGCATCATATTTTCCACAAGAATACAATGACCAAATCCTGTGATATTGCGTTAATTGATTTTTTATCATCAAGTCACGAAGGCAGGTGAAGTAATACCTATGTATCTCTATATCATGAACTCAAGTAAAACAATTGAACAAGAGACAACTGAACTAACATAAGTTATGATAATTGAGTAGGATATTACTTGCCAATCCATGTTATGATTGTACTTCGGACTCTCAAGAGCTATGAACCTAACCTTGTAATAAGTGTCTACTAAAAGAAGACCGGATGAAACTAATCATCATGGCATGGACATCTAAGGTTTCAAAAGCAGAGTCGACATAGACACCATGTAAAATGAGAGAAAGACGTACAAAGCTATGACAGCCATCACTATGCTCATTCAAGAATCCAGAAGGTAAATGTTTTAACAAAGCCAAAAGAAAATCGAATTCTACTCTTGTCAAACAAACAGTCACTATTACTATATTTAACCAGCAAATGAACCAACACTACATCTTGCGTATCTCAAAACAATGTCAAAGATGTCTATATATTCCTATAACGAGCTGTGCACATAAGCAAGATCATGCTCAAGGAGGGAAAATCACTCAAGATAAACTTTATATCGATGCCAATGTCAATCAGAGACTGAACTACTGTTCTGATTTTTCCTTCAAACTTGTCCCTTGCTCTCGCAGTATAGGAAGCAGTGCACTCTTCAACTTCTCTCCCCAAGTCTGCCAAAGCCTGGCCTACGGCCAAACTTGCTGGTATGTCCGATTGAGACTTGAGCATGGCAACAGCAACCTGCTTGCACGTGACCCTATAAGCGAGTGAGTGAAGCTAAGACAAAGCGCTAGGAGATGAAAACATCTAGTGTGAACGGCTCCATGTAGACTCTGGTGCTCTGCTTGAAGGACATGTACTTAATTGGATTCTTGGATTTCCTCCCCTTCTGGTCAGTGTATGGCCACTGTTGTCATCATCCAAATGGGCCAACTCCAAAGAAACTCTTGATGCTAAATGAGGCTGCCTAAAAGCCAACACTCATACAAAATCTCTATACAGTTTGATGAAAGATTGAGTTACCCCGACATTCAATTGATTATTTGCTCAACTATTCTGCTACATTTGTACCATTATCAAGGAAATGAGTGGACAGCCCAAACTAGAAAAGGAATGAGATATTCAGTGAAGCACCTACCCACTGTGAACACCACTTGTCAGCACAAGGACAGGAGAGGCTACAACACCTTGCGCTGGAACATTATTAGTGCACAGGCTACAGAACACTTGCTTCAACATCTTACTACAAAGACAGTTTCTAGCAAATAGAAGCGGCCACTTTGATCGTAGAGTAGCGAGCATAACACCTAAAAGAGACAAACATTGTCAGTAAGACGTGTCTAAATACCGACATTCCTCAAGGGTAACTGAATAAGTGGGCCAGCACACAACCCCATATGAAAAAAACCCCAGTCTAGCTACATTGACAGAGGTTATGCTAAGCAATTCATCAAACAGCTACAATGCATTGGTGGATAAGTGCCCAAAAGACCCGACAACTCCAATTATGTTACGATCCCGTTAAAAACGGTCAAAAATTTTAAAGAAGGAGCGACTTCATATCAACTAATATAGAACTCGAAGAATAACGCCAATTTCTTCCTTTTGACACCAGGTTTGGGGAGACATGACTAGGCACCTAGATTTACCTGACTCAGTGAATTCAGCATGGATTGTTTCATGTCGATAAGATTTGGATTGTGGTATTAAGATCCCCCTCCCAACGTCTTTCATAATCCTCGTCGGAGAGGCGTACTTGATGTAATTCTGGTGTACTCAAGGCACCATTGCAGAATATATTCATCTTTGGGCACTGCTTCACAACAATACACCACAATAACGGGAACAGGAAGGTGCAATTCACAGAGGAGAAGCTCTCAAGGCTCGGTAAACCATCAAGTATCAACCACCGTAGCCTGGGGAAAGAGATCTTCTCTATTCCATTTCCATCATCTATTACCACGTCTTCCATCGCACTGCAATTTCTTAGGGTTAGCCAAGCAAGGTGCACCAGACTTGTCACTGCTGAGCAAGTCCCCATATGAACTAAACCAGTGCAATCCTTTACTTCTAATTTCGTCAAGCTCTGGAATGCAGTCAGGGATGGAAGTACGATTGATAAACTCGAGCACTCTGAAACGAGCAGAGTTTCAATCTGTTTAAGGATTTCAGCCATCAAGGAGCCATCTTTCCAGACTCGCTGGAGTTTACACAGCTTATTCAACTCAAGTTGCTTTAGATTTTTAAGTGCCTTGAGCGGTGTTTGCATGTCGGTTAATTCTTCACAGGCAAATGCTCCCCTATGTCCGAATGCATCTTCTGGAAATATCTCCTCCAACGAACTACAGGACACAGATAGCACTTCTAGATTGGGGAATCTATGGAGAAGGAAGTCAGTGGGGAAAACGACAGGTTTCATCATGGTAACATGCCAAATCCAGCTCTCGAGATTGCCAAAGATGTAATGTTGCTGCATCATCATCATAACATCCTCCTCGTCAATGTCAATCCCTTCAAGTTTGGTATGACTGCGGAACCCTTACTTAGGCTACCAGAAGTAAATACAAGGCACAACCACGGCCTTATGAATGAAATGTCCTTCCATTTATTAGGGAAAAGAGGAAAAAGAACCCAAGAGCATTGTACAATCGATGTTTGTCGTTAATGGTTTGCCCAATTCAATCAAAATATGTTTCGCCAATTTGGATAAAGACGGTTATTTGTCAATCATACTTCAGCTATTTCAATTGTCAATTAATTCAATCACAAAGTTAAGATATGTGAATTTCAACATGTTGGTAGCATAAACTTAAAACAATACTTATTTGTTTCCATAGGTGTTGTATTAATATGTTGCACTCTATTTCCTAAGCTGCTGTTCTCATAACTATTTTATTATAGATCATGAGTAACGTGTGGCTTCACTGTACTTAAATTTTAAAGTTTGAGAAGCATGCAGTAAAACTGACCAAATGATTGGCAATAAAACATTTCATAAGCTAAGAAACAAACCAAAAGTACATAACCCCAAATGAATGGATGTTTTTAGCATTCCGTGTGACTTGAAATGGAACCTAATTCTGTGTTGTTATATCATTGCACTCAAATTAAGGTTGGTAATTTCAATTAAATGTTATCAACTTCAAAAGCGTTGACATACCATTGGAATAAATGTTGGTAAATTATTAAAGTAGTTGGTGATCATGAAAGTATAAAGAAATGAAAGTACTTTTCAAGATCTATAATATAAAAGTTTTCTCAGGACTAAAATTAGTTGGTATCTTAATTTGAAATATTTTGTTACATCAATCAAATTAACATTTGTAATTTCAAATTAAAGTCAGTTATTCGAAAGACATTGTTTTATCACAAGAATAATATTGGTTGATTATTAAAATAATTTGTATTTTGGAAAACGTAGTTACTTTTCAAAACCTAACATGATTAAAAAGTTGACAAGCAATTAAAATCAGTTTGTATATTGCGGATGTTGGCACACCAATCTAATTAATTTCAGTAAATTCAAATAAAATTAATAATTTCAAATATGTTGGTGATCCACAAGAATAAATGTTGCTAGATTATTAATGTAGTTGGTAATTTTGAAAGTAGAAAAAAGTTTGTGCTTTTCAAAGGCTATTGATAAATTACTAACACATGATTGGATAAGCAAGTTATTTGCGGTACTTGACAGCTATCAACCATTTTCAAAATGTTTAAGCATGGAACTTTGCTCCATAATGAAGCTAGCAATATGCCAAATGAACATAGTAGTACTTTAAAAAAAAAAAAAATTGATGGACAGTGTAGATTCAATTAAATTAAATAGGTAAAATCCAACCATAAGGCATGAGCGGCTCATTAGAAGCATGATTGACTATGCAAGTAAAATCAACAAAGAGTTTTTTTCTTTGAAATAGAAGCTGGGATTGTTCCGAAGAATATGAGCCGGAAATAATTAACCACAAACGATCTTTAAATTTCTAAGAAATTTATAGGTGTAGATCGGTGGGTATTAAAAAACATGAAATGTTTGACAATATCAATTTCCCACAGAAAATAACAAAGCAGACATAAACCAATGAAGGCAATGAAGGCAACGAAAGAGCTAGAATTAGGATTGTACCTTGTCAAAAGAGAAGAGTGCAGGTTGGTTCTCACTCATACTTGTACCTTGGCAACTTTGGTATTTACAAACGAATAAGAATGACCTCATCTCGCTGCAGTGTCTTACTCGCAATTCCTTCAAAAGTGGAAGTGTTGAAATACAACTTTGGTATTCACAACAATCCTGAAGAGGTTGAACAAATTTTAATGATATGAGAGAAAATTTCAACAATTTTGGTGAGAATTAAATGGATACAATCAACAATTGTAAGGGAGACATGAAAATGGTCCAAAATCTGCCGCTAATGAGCAAAATGGCATGGGAAAGTACTCTCAATGTCTTGAAGAATTGACTAAGGACTCTGCTTATGAGAATAGTGACGTGAATGGAGTAAAATTCGACAAATAATTTGGGTGAATTTATTGAAGCACCTTCTGAAATTTAATAAATTAAGAAATATAATTTCTCCTATTAATCATGAAAAATTCATGATGCTAAAATTTGTTCTAAAATACTTGGTATAGCCTTATACTTCCTAGGCACATATATCCACCTTCTGAAATTTAATAAATTCAAACTGTAATTACTCGGTGGAGATTTCTTGAATTTTCCAACAACTATTATGTCGGGCGCTTTGCATGGAGTGAAGATTTTTTTAGGGCAAAATTTGTATTGTGTTACTCACAGGAAGAGCCACTAGAGAAAGGACTTGACTTCTTCATGATGGGGAGATTGATGCATGAATTGATTTTCCAACCACCTGGCTAATTTGTATATTTAATTAGTTTGTTTGATTTGATACTATTAATAATTTAAAATACCTATCTTGATTTATTTCTCTTACTTAAGATATGCTTACTTAGTTTGAACTCTTGTTTACTTTTAAATATTGGCCGAGATAATCATTTTCTTCAATTTTGAGGATGAATTCATTGACTAATGAGTTTGCCTATTTGGTGTTTCTTCTTCCTCATCTAAATTGGCATCTCTCTCTCTAGTTTTTCCCTTCTTTCTTGCTACCTGATTTCCCTTCAATTTCTATGATGTATAGCCCTTCTAACTTTGGAAATGCAAGCTACCAGAGTGTACAGAAAGAGAGAAAAAAAAAATTTGCAAAATTGCTCAAGGACAAAGCACTAAAAACAAAGCAAAATAATTTATAAGATAAATTGGAATATGATACCTTCTCATCAAATAGAGGATGTAACTCATCACCAGCATAACTTTTTAAACGGAAACTAATCAAATTCTCAAGGTCACCAAGCTTGAGTATGCTTAATTGACGGAAGTTAAATGTCTCTAAGGTTTTCCCTTTTCCTTCTTCCATCGCAATTATGCCCCGCACATTATTGCAATAGGAAATATCAAGTACTGCAAGTTCATGAAGAGTTTTGGCCGTGGCACTTGAGAAGAGAAATGGCAAACTATGACAACCCTTCACGTTGACTTCCATCGACTAGGAAATGCCATGGTGACGTTGCAATCACTCTTCAAAATGTCTCTTAGCCTTGATAGATTCAACAACGTCATTTCTCTTAATGCGGGGAGGACCAATGGCTTTTGCTTTTCCTCATAGCCGAGACTTATTGATTCAAATAATGCTTCCAAGGAGGGACACTCGACTGCCTTAATTTTATTCAGGCTCTGCAACATATCCATTGAATTTGACGGAAAAACATGTGACAAATTTTCACAAAGTTCAATAGTGAGGGATGCAAGTTTGCAAAAGGACTGTCCATCGAGTTGATTGTGCCATATCCTCTTTAATTGGTACATGGAAGAAAGTTTCAATTTCTCCAAGCTTGGAAAATGAACCTGCATAAAAACATTGTATATGTAAAATGGCTGAAATTTTTGGTATAGAATTTTATTGTGCCGAAACTAGAGGGCAACTTTAGGAAAGATCGGCACAAGTTTGTTTTTCCACCACGAAGTGCCAATCTTTTGGTACAGAATAATGATCCAATTTCTACTAAATTGCTTCACTAACTAGATCTAGAAGAATGATCAACAGAAAAATACTATAGATGCTTACCTTTTCATTGAAGAAGCCAAGCAAGGACGAGCTAGAGTTGATATGACCAAATGCTTGTTGTAAACCTACATTAGATGTCATCAATTGTTGACTTCCTTCCAATGAAGAAAATGTCATCATTTTAGGGCACCCAGATATTGTCAATCTTGTTAAGGATGGATAGTGAATACAATACTTTCCATAAGAGAATGTCTTGAGATTTGGCAATTCCACAAGAGACAAGGAGGTTAACAAAGGAAACTCTAAAGCGTTGGTGGTTGTAGCTTCCGCTAATTCTTCTTCTTGCACATAAATAATTTCCTTCAACAGTACACATCTCGCTATTTCTATTTCTTTTATCTGCACGAGTGCTTTAGCCATTGAAGAAGAAAAAAGAAACCTCAAGTTCTCACAGTTTTGCACCTTCAGTGCCTTTAAGTTTCGGAAACACAACGCTCTTCTTGGATTCTTGTTCCATATGCGTTCCAAACTTGGTAGGCCACTCAAGGTTAATCTAGTCAATTGACATAGAATCTCAACATCCTCACTAGTTGTCAATTCTTCAAGGTCGAACACTTCTCGTATTAACTGACATTTGTCAACGGTTATAGCTTCCAAATTTTGTAGCTTTAATAGCTGCAAGGGGTGAATAACACCACACAATCTCATAACAATGCTGTCAACTAAAAATTATGAATACGAGTTGCATGTGAAATAATAACAAAGAAAGAATCTCTCATAGTAGATCTAAAGATAATGGAAGATAAAGCGGGGTAGTGATTTTGAATTTTCCCTTATTCTTCTTTAAAACTATCTACTTTACACTTACTTATCATTTAATTATTATGTATTTGGAGTTTATTATACATATACTAACAAGAATGACTTTGTGAGGTTGTTGAATTTACCATCATATTTTGAGCAATTTTTAGAAATTCAAGGCTTAGGCTTGATTGATTTTCTGATCATTGACTATAGTATGATATAATATCACAAATGACAGTGTAAAAAACAATCTTAATTATTTTCTTTGAAATAGTAATGAACTAAATTGATAAACTGATGAAAAGTATACTTTTAATTGATATGCAGGTGTAATTTGAGCCTGGCATTTTTCCAAACTGTTCAAAAAAGTATCTCTTATCGAGAGAGTGAAAGTAAAAGTTATTATAAATTTATGAGAGAAATACTAAAATAGTCCTAAGATTTTATTGCACCCATGCATAGCACTAAAAAATCCGTTATTTTCTGGAATTGATGTAAAGTGGAATAGATGCCGCATCGACGAAATGTTAAAAAAGGGTTCTTCTCTATAAGATCCATTAGTGGCCATATATCCATGAATTGGTCCCAACAAACGCCGTATAATCATCAAAGTCAATTTCAGCAAAGGATTTAGTTTCAAATATATAAGGACTCGAGATACGCTTCCTCATCATAAAAAAAAGTTTATCTAGAAAAGTAGAAAGTTAATGTAGCCAAGAAAAAGAATTGCTTAATTTAATAATGATTTCAGTTGAGCATAATGCTTGTGTGGTTTGGATCATGTGATAAACATAATTATAAAAAATAATTAGAAGAGTGTTTCCAATTATTTATTTATTTATTTTATACTAACAGAATAGTTATAAAATTTATTGATTCCAAACAATAGTGCCCGAAAGAATGCTAAATGTGTTTCTAGTTAATACTTACAAATAACATTTATTACAGAAAAAAGAAATTTAAACATGCGCCGCACACATAGATTCTATTAGGAATATTAGAAAAGCTGTTAGGATGAAGATTTGTGGTAGATGTGATCACTACAAAAGGTCCATAGCTCACATAAATTAGAACCAAAAAAAAAAAAAAAAAAAATTATTCCACTAACATCTCGTTAACGTACCAAGGGTAACAAATGCAAATTAGCCTATTGAACATTATTTTGGAATTTTCATTCCGTTGTCTCATAGTTATTCCATCATCTGGCATACAAGATTATGGAAAGTTTTATATGATGGAACTTTATGTATAACCACATTTCCACTGAGGTCCATTCACCTACCCCAACTTTTTACAATTATTGGAAAGGAAAATCAGCAACTTAATCGGCTCAATTACCCTAGCATTATTGTACTTAAGACGAAAATTGCAAAACAATATTCTGTAATCAATTGATCTGGATGTTATTTCACACAATCACTAAGTTAAATTCACCGGAATTTTTTTGTGTTCCGTTTTTTTGCTTTAATCAAGCGGATATAATAGAATCCCACAATTTTCCATAATTACTAAATGAAGGTCATACAAATTATATTGGTCATAAATACTTTCTTTAAGTTACAATTATATCCATAAATGTATGTGTATATACTTTACCACAAAGCAATGATAAACTTTTAGACTATATCGTATGGTGCTTCTTTAATTACGTTGATAGCATAACACATATAAAGTGAGAAGTAATTAATTAATATAGATGTTTTTATGCTTTCACATATCACATAGCAATTACAGTTTGAAAAATCAAATCGTTTTTTTGTCTTAATTTAAAAGAAAAATCTTTATACGTGCTATTAGACTCCTCTATAATACCCATGCATAAAATTTCATTTACTTTAAAATGCAAAACGTATCACATTAGCACTCACCTACATATCAAAAACAAATTGAGATAACCCTAAAGCCAATATTTCAATGTGTTTATAAATCAAATGTTTAAGTAATCACATTCGCATAAAATCAATAGTTTTTAACACAAAATACTAAAGAATCCAAATATTGCTAAAAAAATGTTTTTTTTTTTTTTTTTTTTGGTATGGTTGACAATTGCATATTACTTTGTCAAATTAGACAAACGCCTGACATTGTATGTCCAAAGTAAATATTTCAACAAGTCAATTTTTGTAAAGTCCGCACAATGTGTGGGAACTAAATCAATTGAAGGCAATGTTCGTATTTGTAACTCATGCATCTTAAGACTAGCCGGAGAAAGTTTTCTCCTATTAGGATGGTCTTGATGGAGGAAAATATGACCGTTTTAGAAAACATGAAATTTACCTGTTGTCTATCGAAGAGCACAACCGAATGGTCCACGATTTTATAGAAGCTCGTCATCTTTGGTAAGTTTCGTAATGTTAGCCAACGCAAATTGCATGACTTCACTTTGGGATCAACATCTATTTCACCTCCGTCTTCATTTGCCTCAGCATCTACGACAATTTGCTTTATCAAGTGGCATCTACTTATTTCAATGTCTTCTAGCTGCAAGAAGATTCTCATAATGGATGAAGGAAACAAATATTTGATTTCACCACAATTATCCAATTTCACAATCTTTAATTTGCTAAAGGATTCTGGGGCAAGATGGCCATGAAATATCTTCTCCAAGTTGTTTAGATTCTTGAGAAACACCGATTCCAATCTTGCAAATGCGGTGCATTGGATATCCTTTGTGGAGTGAACAATGTACTGAAGCGAGGGGCTATTTTGTACATGAAGATGCTTCAATTCCTGAAAACCTTCGAAGCACAAATCGTATATGTTGTGATTATCTCGCAATCCTGCCAAGTGAAGATCTTGTGTTCTTTGCAGACATCTCTGCACCCACTGTTCAAGAAGAAGATTGCCCGAATCCAGCTTGAGCTTTAAAATTCTGGATTCACTGTATTCAAATGACCAATCCCAAACGTCCCCAATTAGGATTTCATGCTTGTTCAGTTTCCCAAGTGGCAGGTCTCTTGAGAGATTGGCTGAATGAGGAATGCCAATGTATAAAGTGCTCAACTTTTTCATGTTCTTGAACTCAGCCAGGCTAGCGTTGCTTTGCGGGGTTTCATCCTTGGCCTCCCACCGATCAAAACTGCTCCTCATTATTAATTCTTCTAAATTAACCAAGCTTTCAAGCACGCCGGTTCAATAACTTTGAGCATGGTGCACCCGCTCAAGTCCAAAAATCTCAATTCGTTAGTTCACCGATATCTTTGGGCAGCCGAGCAATTGTAGAGAAAATGATACTTAGGAACTGCAATCCTTTCAGCTTTCCAAGAGCAGTCACATCCTCCAGATGGCAATCATCGAGACATAGTGACGTGAGGTTTTCAAGGAACTCCATCGACGAAGGTAGGGAGGTAAAAGATAAGCCAGTCAAGTCCAAGACTTGGAGCTTCTCCATAGATTCAAAAATGACTCGGACACTTTGAGAGATGAGTTGGATTCAATTAACAAAAGAATCCTCATGTTTGGGCAGTCCAATTTTTCAGGAATTTCATCAATGCCAACATATAAAAGGACATCGCAGTGCATTTTCTGAGATCATGCTTTGACCATTCTTTAAACCCAAAATCCTTTCCCCCGACCAAGGCGTTCCATTCCGTGTCAATAAATTTGTCATGGATAGAGATGGCCACGTCAACAAATAAGTCATGCATGCTCAACTGGTTCTGTCATCACTATGCCTAGCAACAAAGAAGAGTCAAGCAAGCGACGTTGATCCATAATCAACCTATCTCTAGCGTCTTCGATGGTCTTGCTGAATTTTATATAAACCCAAACCCATGCGGTAGATAAAGGTATCCCTTATGGCAAGTCTCCGAGGGAATAGAGCATGAACCAAGAACAGCGCTTTGATCCTCTCATCTTTCGGTCATTGTAATTAAGTTCCACTATTGATTTTACATCGGACCCTTCTTTATTGGTCGAAGCACCCTCCATTCGGGCAAATCTCCACGCTTCAACCTTTTAGCCACCGAGAGAATCAAAAGAGGCAAGCCTCCACAATTCTTGACCACTTTATCCACCAGGATCTTAAATTCAAGGTCATTAACTCTATCCCCCACTGTCCTTTCAAAAAGTATACGTGCTTCTCCATGCTTTAACTCACTGAGTTGGAATTCTCGATCGAGCCCATCTCGCGTACAAAACATATGTCGGTATCTAGATGTTAGTAATAACTTGCATCCTCTTACTTTATTATCGTATCCAAGGGATTCCAACTTCCTTCAACTCTAACTTTGTCCACAAATTATCTAAAATTATGAGAATCTTTTTCTTAGAATTTTCCTCTAACCTCTTGCACAAAAGATCTGCTCTCCCATAAGCGTTTCTGATTTAGTAGATTTAGGCCTAGTGCATAAGCGATTTCTCCTTGGATTCTTTTTAAATTCGGATTTCGTGATACATTTGTCGTGGCAACCACATCAAATAGTTGCTCTTCCTTAACTCGCCTTTCCACGTCCTCCATAAGCTTGGACTTGCCAACCCCACCTGGTCCATACACCCCAATCACACAGACCTTGTCATCAGTTATAGCCTTAATTACATCCTCTATGATTGAAGCCCTCGACACCAGGACATCTTCTTTCCTTTGAGCAGATCTTGTAGCAGAAGTGGCAGCAGTGACGATTCCTATGGGAGTATTTTCATAATAGACCTTCTGAAAGATATTATTTTTGCTTTCTTTATGGAGTCCTTGAATGACTTGAGCCATCTTCCTCACCTTCCTGCCAATTGGATGGCGCACCATGGGATTGGGAAGCCACCCATGGAAACAAGAATCTTTGCGCTTTCATTACGTTTTAACAGGTCATCTGCCTTCTCAGTCTCCTCCTTCACGCTCTTCAACCAATTCTCAACATCCACGTGTGTAAGTTTTCCGTCATACACGGCTTCATCGACGGAGCTTTGCACCCTTTGCCTTGCGGTCTCTAGTTCTTTGACTCCATTTTTGAGTTCTTCAACGTAGCTCTTGTAGCACAACACATAGTCAAATTGCCGTCCAATTGGAGCAAAGAGGCACTCGCCGAGTTTCGACAAAAGATTCGACGCAACAGGGTAAGCAATTGCCTCGGCCATAATCTCTTCTTTAATTTTTCAAATTTGCTTCCCCACCCCCGCCCCCTCCTTTTTTTCCTCTTCTTGTTGCCTCCTTTTATTGTTCGCTTAAACAATTGGGTGCGAGAAAACTGAGGTGGGAACAGAACTAATCAGTTAGAATTGTGAAATAAAACCAGAGTGAGAGAGTGAGAGAGAGAGAAGAGCGACTAGAGTGTACGGAGGCAGGAAAGATGTAAATAAACAGAGACTGAGGAATGTTAGCAACCTAGAACGTAGAGTTATTTAGGAAAACACTTGGTCGCTCAACGATGGCTCACTGCGTTCGGTGCACCCAAGTAACATGTTACTGGTTTACATGGAAAACTTGCGAATGATCTCACGTGGACAAGGCAACACGTTACTGCTCTTCCATGTACTAGAAGCCTAAATTTTTCTTTTTCATTTTTTGTTCCTGTTGTCCATGTTTTCTTTCATACTAGTTCAACAGTTGTCGATTCTTTTGAATATTGAGTCAGAATCATTTAGAACTTTTTCACAATATTTCAAAGCTTAAAACGTTTCTTTTCATTTTCATGATTTCACAAGAAAGCAGTAAGTAAAGGTTACAAATCAAAAGATGCCAAGCAATTCTTGGAGAGATACTTTTTTTTCTATCATCCGCCACTTGTTTTGATAGCATGTGCCTCTTAGAGCTTAGTAGATGCTATGTCAACCATAAATTCAAAGATAATTTCTTTAGCCACATCGAAATGTGAGAAATTCTAAATTGAAGTATAACATTGCTCCAAGTAAAAATTTTGATGCTTGCTTTATTTTAAATAAAATAAATGGGGCAGGGCTATTTTTATCCCCTCTTTGGCTGGGGACAAATATTTTATTTGATTAAAATAACCTTCTATGTTTGGGAACAAGGTGAATCACCATTTCACCCTACTTTTTCTCTCTCATCTCTTCTTCACCTTCTACGTTTATTTAAAATGGACTCAATATCCTTCCATGTTTGAAAATCAATTAATCATCAATTAACCATTCATTTCATAATTTCTGATGGATTTAATTTTGTAAAATTATTAAGTTTGTAATTTTGGTCTTAGATAGCTAATTCTTAAATGTAGCTTTTTCTATTCAACTTAATCATAATAGGATGACGCCAAGTCATTTTTATATGGAGCACTACTAACTCTATCGACTTGAACAAAGTTTGCAGTGTCCAAACTCTCTCTGTTGCATATACGCCCACAACACAAATATGCAAATTCATCGTTCATCAATAAAAAAATTTGCAATCGAGAAATTGATTAGTTGATAATTATATAATACAAGGGGAAATGATGAGGACAGAAATCATCACTGCGGTTCTGTCCAATTAGCCCAGATCAATAATTGCAAATGACCATTAGACAAACACAAACAAAACAAGACAACATGAAATCACAACTTTATTAACACACAACTTGGTATTAAGAAATTAATTAGTTGAGAACTAGTGTGTAATATTAGAGGAAACAAAATGATGAAGAGGAATAGATATCACCGGGTATCTTGATCCCCTAACGCGTTGCGCGCCATCCGCTCGTCGAGATGGCTAAGCTAGATCTAAAAGTTCGTGTTGAGAAAGTCCGTTCCCGAGCTCCGACCGATCGTCTACTCGCCGTTTGGGTGTCATGCGGCTGGTCGAGACAGAGGAAACGGCGTTGAGGAGGCCTCGGGTCGAGCGGTTTCCGTCGGCCATGCCTGGCCGAGCCAAATCTCGGCTGAAGTAGGGAAGCCGAGCTGGTTCTCGGTTGGCGATGGTGGTCGGCAGCGAACTGGCCCTCGGCCTGGGCTGGCCGAGACGTTGCCGGACTGGGTGCGTGGCCAGCCCGATGCGAGCGGTGGCACTCGCCGCGGCCGCCCCGTCGGGGCGAGGTCGACAGA